>VZZY01010438.1:186907-220439 GCA_013400335.1 Eurystomus gularis | reverse complement strand
TTTTTTTATATTGTAAAGGTAGCAACAAATAGGCTATGAAATCCTCCAGACAATTTGAAGCAAGGTCATACATGTACTGCAGACACCATAAGGGCACCAGATTATGTCTGGTGTCTGGAGCAGAGCTGGTTCTCAATCAAGAATAAACCCTTTGTGGAGTGCACCAGGGCACTCCCGTGGTTGTATGAGCAGCGACCTTGACTCTTGGAGATCAGTGGTTACACTAGGCGGAGTAGAGAGGCTTCCACACAAGATGCAAAGTGGAGGTTTGCCACCGAAAGTCCCAAAGAGAACTAAATAATAAGCAAAGGCTGATGCAAGACATGCCTGTTTAAAGATATGTTTCTGGAGATGTTGTGCTTTGTGAGAAATGTCGATGTTTGAGTGGCAGTTACATTATACCTCAGGATGAACTCAGTTTTCAGAGGAGGGATGGCAGGGATGGAGGACTGTTGTCAGAGGCTCTGCCATACGTAACAGCTCAGGATAGGAGAGCTGGGGTTGAGTTCCTGCAGACTGGGAACACAGAGAATGATCCACAAGCTGGCGAGCAGAAAACTAACAGAAATGAGCAGGAAAGACCAAGTAGATTGATGCTGGGTGAAAATTACCGTGTAACCACAAGTGTATCTCTGTCCTAGGTGCATGTCCAGAAGGGGTGTGTGTGGAACAGGGAGGGAGGTACCATAATAGAGGGTGAGCAAATAGCAGGTCATATTTACCTACTTTTGAGACTTCAGAAGGAGCCCTTGCCCATATGTGCGGGAATGATGCATGGGTTGAAAAGGCTCCAAGAATTACCCATAGAAAGGGATCTGACTACCTCAAGTCAAACTGTTACAGGATCGGAAAACATTTTTTCACAGCAAGGAGGCCAGATGTTGCAACAGGTTTCTTGCAGGTTTTCAAAGCTTGACTGAACAAAGTCATGGGCAACCTGCTGTAACTTCAAAATTATTCCTGCTCCAAGCAGCCAGTTCAGAGACATCCAGACGTCTCTTCCAACATAAATTATTCTGTGATTTTAGAATAATAGCTTGTTGGACTTTTTTCTCAAGCCTTGTATAAAGCCATTTTAAAGCAGAACAGGATTTTTTTTTCCCCCTAAACACCTATTGATCTCTTCTACAATTTGCATGAAAAAAATCCAGAAGTTTCAAGGGATTTGGTATGTATTTCATGGTGATCCTGAGGTCTATCTATAGCAGTTCACACCCCAATACTGCCTCATGCTGCCTAGCAGCCTTCCCTTTAGATAGAAGTTACCTCTGTGCTTGCAGTTGGACATAGAAGATCTGGGTTAAGTTGCTGGCGTAGCCAGTGGCTTTAAGATCTTTTTAAAGTGGATCCTAGGAATTACTTAGAGACTTCAGAAAATGCTATCTTCTATCCCTTCATCTGCAGCTACGGATGATATTAATTTTCCGTGTTGCAGGAGGAATTTTGAGCATTCACGCACCTCTGTTTGCGTGTCATGCAGCTTGTGGTGATAAGTGGCTTTATAATTCAATTAATTCTATTCCATTTTAAGTGTAATGCTACATACTCCATAAACCTAGCCATGTGGAGATGGCAGCATTTAAACATCTATGCTCACTTCAGAAATATATCCAGTAATAAAAGTTGCATTAAAGCTTGCTCAGAATTTCTGTACACAGGATAGGGAAGGAATCAACATCCTTTCTAACTTCTCTCGGGAGGTGTCTCTCAGAAGAAGCAAAAATGTCATTGGCATGGCACCAGAGCTCACTCAGAAAAACAGTCTTGGCTTAGCAGGCAGGCAGGAAAAGATGTGTGTGTTCATTAGCAGCCCCTCTACAAAGCAGACAGGGAAAAACTTGTAGCCCTCAGTCTTGACAACAAGAAGTCACTCCAGTACAAGCTCCCATCAGCAGAGGCTTGTAAACACACATGGAGAAGGAGAGAATCTTGATGCTATTTGCTGGGGTAGACTTTTGAAATACTGATCTCAGCAAATGGGGTGTATAAAGACATGATAAACATTAAAAACTCCAAATAGGTCCAAACAGAGTCAGCTTGAAAGATCTGCTTCATTCTGACCATGTCTCTCTGGTGGTACATTTTTAGAAATACTGGTGAAAGTGTGACTGACAGATAGCAGCAGAAAGGAGTTGTCTTCTATCTAAAGCCAAGACAGGGTGGACCCAGAGCAGCTAAAGGGCATCAGTGGTTGGAGCCCAGTGACCACCAGGTCTATTGTGCTGTGGCTCTTCGGGAATAGTTACAGCCAGGTTGCCAAAGGTGTTCCTGACCAACACAGGACAGAGCGAGTTGTTGCAGTCCCCAGATGATCAGAAAACCTGCAGACCCTGCAGCTTGGCTTGCAGCTAAAGTGACAGTTGGGTCCTCAGGGAGAAAGGCCCCTCAATAAATACAACACTGGTCATATTAAAGACCTGTACAGAGATGTCAGCATTCATATGGGACTGTGGGAGGAGTACATAGAACTGATTAACATCAGGGTCAGAGTCAGTCAAGGAAACCGAATGTTGTTGTTAATGTCTAACCTGGCAAGCGAGACTCTAATCTTTACACTGGAGTCAGATGGCAGCTGTGACTGGCAGAGTAGAACAAACCACTGCAACAGCATTTGCAGAAGGTCCTGCTTAGTGACTCCTGGGAGGGAAGGAGTAGGAAGATCTGGAATCTGGAGTCATTCTTTAAATTCACTGACCAGAAGAGCCAGATTAAATAGTTCTGTGGGTTTCAGGTCAAATCTATCTACCAGTCATGGTCAGTCAATGACTGTGAGGCCTGGGAAGTATGCACTGAAAGTCTGTGGTCAGTCCAGGTGAGCTGGTCTGGCAGTAAAAATGGGTCCTTTTATCAGAACACCAAGGCCCGATCTAGCTGAAACACGGAAGACTTGGTTGACTAGAAAGAGCAGATCATGTTAATGTACATTAAAACTTATGTAGAAGTTCTTTCTGTTTATTGCATCCTCTGTGCCAAGCCTCACATTTAGCAGAAAAGTCAGACATGAAGGAAACCTATCACTGCAGCAAGGATGCCAACATGCAGGGGTCGTTTTCTTCCCTTCACATGCAGCAGTTCATTTAACACCAGTACTAAAGATGGGGCGCGGGGTGTGATGAGATTCATCAGCTTCATCCCCATATGTAGGTTTGCTGTCGGCACAGGATCACCCTCTTCAGCAGCGTCACAGTCTGCCAGATAGCCTTCAGGGGGGAGTATGGAAGGAACCTGAGATACCGTGGCTGGCAGCAAAAGAAAAAGAGGAGAGATCTGTCACTGAAAGTGAGATGTGGAGATATGGGAGGCAAACTTTTCTCAGCACTGGCAGTGGAGGTAACAAAGGAGGCAACAACCACAAATTGGAGCTTGAGCAGTTCAGGCTGGATGCTGAGTATGACATTTCCATTAACAGGGAAGGACAGCAGTGGAACAGATTGCTCAGAGAAGTTGTCAGGTTTCCATCCTTGACTCACCATCAAAGACTCGTTGAAACAAAACCACAACTGAGTTCATCTAGTGTTTGTCATAGTCCTGCTTCAAGCAGAAGGTCAGACTGGAAGCATACAGAGGCTCCTTCCAACCAAGGAGGAGAGACTTAAGGCAACAGATGTTCATGAAATTTTATAAATTTCTCTGACCATAGTTCCATCTTCACACTCTACATTGGTACAAAGTTCTCCAAGTCTGTTCTCCTCTTGTTTATTGCTTATCTTTTAGGCTGCAGATATACATTACACATGGCAAAATATATTGGCAAAGCAGTGTTCAGCACATCAACATTTGTTGCAAGAAACTCCTGGGAAACCTTGCAAACATAGTTTCCTGACAACCTGGAGAACAGAACAGAGACATTAACAGATTCCTTGCTGCCTGCCACATGCCTTCTGCAGAACCAACAACTTCAGCGATGGAGCTCAGCTCTCAGCTTGTGAAATCTCACGCGGCACCATTACAGCCCACAGAGCTGTTGCTATGACTATTTTTTATCTCCACATTAACATATCTCCTTAGTTATGAATTATCGGGGAGGGATGTTATTTTTTTCTGGAGAAAGGCAAAATGTGTTCTTCACTTGGTGTGATATCGGACGAGAAAAATCAGCTGCAAATGTGTTCTTTCATCTTCCGGCTGACTCTGTACTTCTGTTGTCTTTCCCTCCATGCAGAGGTGTGAGTCTTGTTGATGAGAATACAGAACACATCGTCTTTGTTCATATTCCTTTCTTAAGACTATCCCTAAGACTTAAAAATGCAGTCAAGTTACCAAGGCCTAATAGGTTACCATACTCAGCGGAGCTGAGTTTGTTCTCACCCCAGGGCAAATAGCGGTCAATACAAACGATTCCAGGTTCCCTTCATTGATGGCCATGCACCAAAATGAAGTACTTCCTACTTCGCATAGGCTGTAATCATGCACTGTTACCACCCAGCTAAAATGAGCGAGGCTGTAGATATCTACAGCTGAGCATGTTACCTGGTGCTTCATACCTGGTGAAGGAGCTAGAGCACAAGTCTTGTGAGGAACGGCTGAGGGAACTGGGGCTGCTTAGTCTGAAGAAAAGGAGGGTCAGAAGAGACCTTCTCGCTCTCGACAAATACCTTAAAGGAGGTTGTAGGAGGTGGGTGCTGGTCTCTTCTGACACGTAACAAATGATAGGACAAGAGGAAATGGCCTCAAATCTGCCAGGGGAGGTTTAAATTGGATATTATGAAAAATTTCTTCATTGAAAGGGTTGTGAAGCACTGGAACAGGCTGACCAGGGAAGAGGTTGAATCACCATCCCTAGATGTATTTAAAAGCCATGTAGATATGGTGCTTAGGGACATGGTTTAGCTGTGGACTTGGTAGAGTTAGGTTAATGGTTGCATTCAATGATCTTAAAGATCTTTTCCAGCCTAAACAATTCTATGATTCTATGGTTTGTCAATGCAGAGAAATAGGAAATTTCAGAGCACAAGTCACCTGTCCCATTTTAAAAGGCTGCTTAGGGTAAGATGAATAATATCCAGGAAGCACCCTTTCCTTCCCACTATCTACACAGAGAATCTAGGCAAAAGCTCAAATGTGTCACTGTGGTCATCTCTATGTGACTTTGTGAATCCCACTCACTGTCACTTTTAAAATTCTCTTATTTGTGTGTCTGACACCCAAACTTGGGAAGAGAGAGGAGAGAAAGAGGTGACACTTCTTAGGTCCGTTGCCTGTGCTAAGAGTTACTAGCCCAGCAAGGACTGGGTGGACAATTGGAATGCTTTCACTATCAGGTTACCATTCCCAGTTTGGTTTATAAATACAGCTCTGTGGTGTATTCGACATCTATTTCAAGGTGCTGAGTTGATACTACATGACATTCTGACTGAACACCGTGTCACTGCACAGTACCCATAGGACACATCTCACAAATGAAGAACAAGTTAAGTGTCAGAACTTGGAAGTGTCTGTCAGTATAAAGCCTGAGTACTATTTATAGGGTATTTGTAGAGTTTTTCAGGAATTCATGTTTGTCCTGATGCTGTTGAAGATTTCCTGACGTTTTCTGGGTATAGATATAATGTCTGACAATAAGGAAAGATGAAGACAGGGCAACAGTGCCTGGACTTGTCCTTTTGACTCTTGTTAAAGAACATCATCTTCCACCAAATCTCAGGCACATTGGCCACGTACCACAGCTCTATTCATCTGAGATGGGGACATGGAGCAGATACTGGGCTCGTTTCCTTCAGCCTTTCACAAAAGTGGATCTCATGAATGCAGTCCAAGCAAAGCAGGACCTTTTCTAGAGACTCATGGAGTGAAAGCTGATGGAAACAGCCAATATCTGGTCTTGCAGTTCTGATTTCTTGGCGGGACTGTAACAAGAGACAATTTTGATTTATGGACAGAAAATACATTTGGGGCTTTCTCCTCCACTCTTCTGCTCAAGGAAAGATCACGGTCAATTCAGTGTCCCATTAAAGACTTTCTTTGGTAATAAATGCTGACAATTACATTTTAACACCTAAAATACATTGTCTTCTCTCTAGCAACTAGCAGAGCAACTGTCTTACCTAGTCCATCCTATTGCCGGATGTCCACAAACCTTAGAAAAAGCTGAGATTTGTGTCAGCTGTCCAAAACTTGCTCCTATGCCTACCCTAGCAGCCTTAGCAAATTGAAATCTTCAAAAGGATCTTGCTGATCATTCTGCCAGTGAGTAGAGGAATCTCCCAATACCCTCCAGCAGGCAACTTTGAGTTTTTTTCAGACTAGTCCTTCTTATGTTTGCCAAGTGTTGCAGGAGTTTGTAAAAGAGCATTCCCCCTTTACATCACATAAGTAACTTGTTGCAGAATCCCAATTAAGACTCTGCCCCGCAATGAGTGGAATGCCCCTCACTCAGATGAAAGCAGCAATAGAATTTATTAAGAAAGTTTAATATACTCAAGTATATTAACACTGATATGGTAACCTATAAACTAGCACTGCTTAATCAGTCAAAATCAACAATTGGTTATAGTATATTTGATGATTCGCAGAAGACTCTATAAAAGTTGGTAAGCAGAAGCAAATCACACATGCACACACCCACACAGCGCTATGTACAGCTGTAGAGGTTAACCTATAAGAAAGAAGGTATAGTTCTGCAGGTTGGAATAAATTTGGGTACCCTGGGATCTCCAGGACTCTTCGCAAAAATCTCCTAGAGACTGTTTGGTTCCAGGTGGTCAGACAAGATCAGAATATATCAGGCACCAGGATCTACAGGGGATGGAGGGGCGGGCAGATCTGTACCACCACGCCAAGTGTGTCTGATTTAAATATCCAGTTAGCCCTAGAGGCAGTGGTGTACAGGGGGAAAAAGAAGCTGTGACGAGGCTTTGTTTGAATCACAGAGTGCTTGAGGAGCAGGGGACCTAGCTTGCACTGAAGTTTGGGGCAAGTTTTTCTTGTGGGATAAACTGGAATTTGATTGACCTTAAGCTGAACAGTCTGAATCACTGACATGAAATATCTCTTAAAGAAGATGTCAGGTAATAAACGATTTCTTACTTCTATAACTAGCTCGTACAAGGAGGTGGTGAAGTAACGTAGTGTCGCTGTGAAAAAGGAGGGGCTAACTGGGCAGTCCAGTGTCAAAGACGAAGATAAAATCATCTGCTGTGCTGGTGGGAATGAAACAATTTAGGTTAGTACTCAAGTGTATTTGTAGAGAGCATATCTGAAATTTGTGAAGAGAATCATTCCCTGAGGAAATGCGGTTCTAACGTCTCTGTTCCCTCTGCAGGGACCCAAACCGCACAGCAGCTACCCTGAACTTTGAATCCTTGTGTTCAAACCTATGTAACGAATGCTTGTAAAGGAAGTACAGACCAAGAATCACTCACAGATGGGATCTTACAAATATATTCTTTCTCTGGACGGTCGCGCAAAGCAAACATGGTAGGAATATCAGGATAAGCCAAGGTTTATTTAAAACCAAGAGCAAATATTTGCTGAACATGCCTTGAATATTCGTAGCTTAAATGACTGAAAATTAAAAGGATGCATACCCAGTCTGCTCTGCTGTTTAAAGATTTGTCATATTAACATATCTACTGTGGGTTTTTTGGCATTGCTTTAAAAACTTGAGTTACATTACAGTCACATCCAGAGCTATATGCACTGTGAAGGAAAATAGTTCTAACCTTTGGCTTATGCATCATTCCTGCAGGGGGATAAAGGTTTTTCTCGTCATAATCTCAACTTTTTCACTATTCCTGAAGCACTTCACAATTTAGGCTTGTCAACTGTCGACACCAAGGCAGCAAAATTCTACTGTTGTGGGTGGGTGTGGAAACTGAGCCAGCTGTCTCCCACATCCACTTTTTAAAATGATGAACAGGGAGGAAAACAGCCCTGACAGTGTTGGAGAACCTACAGATCCATACCATCACTCCTGCACGTGAGGTGGACCTTTTCTGCAGCTCTGCACCTGGTCAGTGAGTACACAAGATGTTGGGCTGTATTGATATGGGTCCTTTGTGGCAAGCCTTGTTTTCAGATGTCAGCACTGGATTCTGGAAGACAATTATGAGTGTCCTTACCTTTGAGCACCGTCAGAAATACTGTAACTCAATAAAAGAAGGGTCCCCAGATTATAGTTAGATGACCAGGAACTGTAACTTCTCTTTGATTAGATTTTTTCACATGGCCTCTTGTGTATTTTTGTTATGGGTCAGTAAATGCCTTTGGGTTCTTTGGCAGTGCCCAGTACTCTGGCATCACACAACATACCTCTCTGCACTAGTGCCATCCCAGACACCATCAGCCTCAGGAATACATATTACTGTCTTCATCCTGGATTTCATGGTGTCCCAGAGGTTTCGTTAACCTGTCAGTAGAAAGTTCAGTGAGGAGAGAGGGACGGATTGTGTGTGTAAATTTCCTCTTGGCTGAAGGAAACAAGCAATTTGCGGTTCATTTCCATATCTATTTGCTAATGCTTACATATGGGACCACATCATATCAGAACCTTTCTCATTTGTTAACTAACATCAGCAAATAAATTAGAACAAGAAAGGGTCTACAGAAAAGATCACTCTGATATAGAGGCTAATGGGATCCTAAGAAGGTTTGATCAAGAAATTCCTGGCTTTTTGTTTGTTTGTTTGTTTATCCCTGCAAAAGTGTCAGCTTTTTATGCCTGGTTTAACCCCAGCCAGCAGCTAAGCGCCATGCAGCCGCTTGCTTGCTCCTCCCTGCCACCAGTGGGATGGGGAGAAGAATCAAAACCACGTAAAACTTGTGGGTTGAGATAAGAACACTTTAATAATTGAAATAAAATATAATGATAACATTAACAATATAAGTCTTATTAATAATAGCTAAGAAAAGGAAGATAAGAAAAAGAGAGAGAAATAAAACCCAAGGCAAGTGATGCACAAGGCAATTGCTCATCACCCATTGACTGATGCTCAGCCCGTCCCCGAGCAAGGATCGACCCTTCTGGCCAACTCCTCCAGTTTATATACTGGGCTTGATATCCTGTGGTATAGAATATTCCTTCAGTCAGTTGGGGTCAACTGTCCTGGCTCTGTCCCCTCCCAACTCCTTGTGCCCTTCCAGCCTTCTCTCTGGCAGAGCATGAGAAGCTGGAAAGTCCTTGACTCGGTATAAACACTGCTTAGCCACAACTAAACCATCAGTGTGTTATCAATATTATTCTCATACTAAATCCCAAGCGCAGCACTGTTCCAGCTACTAGGAAGAAAATTAACTCTCTCCCAGCCAAAACCAGGACATTATGGAAATGATCATAGCATTTCAACAGGGCTGTAATGTCTGGTCAAGGACGGGTCTGACTAAAGGAGCAATAGTTCACTGCTTATTCCAGGAGCTTTGGGCCTGCAATTCAAATCTCTTTCCTGTCAGATGTAGAGCAGGGACTTGCAGTCAGCCTCCTGTATCACCGAGGGGTACTGGTGCCAAGTGTAGGATTTAGTCTTCAATCAGTCAATACCATCTAAGAACACTTTAGTATAATAATTCTTTTTTTTTCCAATCCATTCACTATCCTCTAGACTTTATCTGCTTTAGTTTCTGCTAGTTTTCAACTGCCCAGCTTTCATGTTAGCTGAATAACAATAATAAAACAATTATCAGAAATAAAAGAACAGCTGTACCATTGCCCAGGAGAGAGCATTGTGTGGGTTCGTGTGTGTTTGAACAGGCTTGCAGTAATAGAGAAATGACAGCTTTTCTCCCAGACAATCATAGTTCTTCAAAATAAAAAGACTCAATTCACAGAAAACAACATCCTGGTTTCATAAACACATCGAATCACAGAATCGTTTGGACTGAAAAAGACTTTTAAGATCATTGAGTCCAACCATTAACCCAGCACCACCAGGTCCACCACTAAACCATGTCAATATAAGACAGCTCTCTGGGAAGAAGCAGAATCAGGCTGCCACAGGCAGCTACACATGAACTAGCTGCTGCTGTGAGTATTATCACTGTCGGACCTTGTCGGTACCCTGGAAGGATATTTGTCAGGAGATACGCTGCAATAATACTGCTTGAATGATGGTCGGGTTTGATTACCAGTCCAACGAGGCCCAGAATTGCCAGCTCTGTAAATTGCATGATGTTCCTGCCTTTATGCTTGCAAGGAAAACCACAGGAGGAGGGGAGCTGTGCCCGCTCAGGGCAGCGCTGTGATTACCCTCCACAAAAGCATGTGGGGCAGGAGAAGGACTGGCCACAACAGGGCAAAATCCTGTGTTTGGTGTCAGCAGCTTGCAGTCACGGCTGTTTCAAGTCCTTCACCCAGGGCAGCACAGCACTCAGGGGGCGGTTGCTGGTTACCCTCTGGATGCTACAGCAAGTGTGGAGACCACAGTAGAGCCATCACTCTACTGACATCTCTGGGGTCCTTGCAGCCCAGTGCTGTAGCAGAGAGAGGAGTTATCTATAGGTGCCTGAATAGGTCAAGTTTTCCGCCTCCTGATGTCCACAGCAGTGTTGCTAACTAGATGAAGGGTTGGAACTGCTCATTTTAAATGAATATAGCAAAATAATCGCAAGAAAAACAACCCCCTCATGATTAGTATTAACCAAGTAAACACAGCTGGCAGGAGACCCGACACAAGCACCGACTTAAAACACCTCAAAAAAACCCCTCCTCCCCCTTCAGCAAGCTCCAGTGGCTTGGAGGACAAAACAACTGCTTGTTCTTCAATTAAGCCTCCTTCTTAGAAGCATAAAAGCTCATTACCCAAAAGAGACTATTTACTGCTAATTGCTCCTTTCAGCTTTGTAAACATGGCTCTATGCAATGCAAGGATAAGCCATCTGAAGAGTTATCCTCTTCCAAGGAGGACACAGAAACCTACTACAACCTGTCCAAACCAGCTGATTCTTCAGTGTCATATATTGCATTCTGTCAATAAACTGCTGGTGAGCAGGCTAGAGACCATGGGTCACTTCCTGGCGTGTTTTGATAGGAATTTCAGGGAGTGGGAACAGGGGGAAGGGAAAGAAGTAACAACTGTTGGACCAGGGCAGAAACAGGACAATAAATCACTCATTTAAGGTTATGTGTTCATTCTTGATTAATATGTTAGAATTCCCTTTGTGCTCTCTTTCCTTGAATTGCCCTGATCAAGTCACGGTTGACCTTCTTTGTCTTTTTAAACACGGCTTTGACTTCATTTCTATTTTTATTGAACTATATAATCCCTTTATGGACTTGGTGACATTAATATCCCAAGGGGACTATGTTGATTCCAAGTCAGTGAGCTGTTCTGCTGTCCTTTTCCCATATAGATGGCAAAGGCATTACTACTGAAAATTAATTCAATAATCCACTGGATTGAGGAGCACCCTTCCAAGAATTTTGTGTGAAGTGTCTTGTGAAAATGTCGGGCTTGATTAGACTTTTAAACTGAGCATTCAGAACTGACAGGTTTGTGGTTTAGCAAGTATAAAGAAATATGCAGATTTAATCTGCCTTAATTCAGAGCTGAAGGATTGGTATGAAGACATGAAAGAAACTAGAAAGATATCACATGAGGTTTAATCCATAGGAATGGGAAGATTATCTAGTTAAAAAGATCAGCCTACTGGTACGCAGCATAATTTAGTGATAACGGGATAGATCCAAGGTTGCGACGAGTGTTAGGACATTGAGATTATTCAAACATCCCATGCTGACTTGAGCACCAGTCACCAACCAGTAGGAAATGATGAAGAGAAGACATCAGAAACACTTTGTCCTCTTGATTCAAGCACTTCTGGCTGTACTTAAGCACTGCCACAACAGCAGAGTTCAGACCCCAGAGCATGCTTGGGGATAGATGTCTGAATCTCACATGGCAAGGGAAGGCAAAGGAATATTTCCTTGGATTTGCATTAAATGTTGAGAGGATAAAAAAATTCACTGAATTTAAGGTCTATCAGGATTTCCACCCCAAGCACTGCACAGTGGTTGGCTTCTAAGGCAATTTAAGCAACATCTGGGGCAGAGCTGTGTGCCTGAACCATCCTGACTGTTCCCTGCTTTTCCCCACTTTCTCAGAGAACTCATCCCTTGTCTTCAGGCTCTTTCCTGATGTTCAGATGAAAACAACCTGACTTTACACCAGTTAATGGAGAGTGTGCTGCTGGGCACAGCTGAGGCCTGAGCCAACAAGCATCTCCTGGACAGATCAGGAATTAACAGGCCAGCATCTGTTCCCAACAGGCTCTTTGGCTGTGGGCCCCTTGTTTAATACGATAGTCATGGGGTGTTCCATGCTGGTTGTACCCCAGGGCCTGGAAATGCATTTAAGTTCTGCATATAGATGCTGGCTTGGACTCCACTGTGTAAAGTGGTTTTGAAGCCATGACCACAAGTATCCCAAAAGAAAATGCACCAGATGAGTGCTGAAGGGAAGAGTGAGAGGCGATCTGATCAATGTTTATAAATATCTGAAGGGTGGGTGTCAGGAAGATGGGGCCAGTCTCTTTTCAGTGGTGCCCAGTGATAGGACAAGGGGCAATGGGCACAAACTGGAACACAGGAAGTTCCACCTCAACATGCGGAGAAACTTCTTTTCTGTGAGGGTGACAGAGCTGCCCAAAGGCTTTGAACAGGCTGCCCAAAGAAGTTGTGGAGTTTCCTTCTCTGGAGACTTTCAAGAACTGTCTGGACGTGTTCTTGTGTGGCCTGCCCCAGGTGAACCTGCTTTAGCAGGGGAGTTGGAGTGATCTCCAGAGGTCCCTTCCAACCCCTACCGTTCTGTGATTCTGTGAATGGCAGAGAGCTGCTTGCTTATCTGGCACACCACACTCAACAAGCCAACAGCCTTGCTTTGCACTCCGTGGAGGTCACTACACGCAGTCATTGTTTTACACTATGTTACACTGTGTTAGACAAATCACTTTTGAGCACTTGCTTGAGTACAGGAATCCTGTATATCCAATCCTTCTCTTTTCCCAAATTTTCTGTCCAAGTAACCTCCATTTTCAATGGGGTGTAATTTGTCTTCCTAGTTTAAAGCCTGTCTGGATTTAAACTGGAGAAGGGGAGATTTAGATTAGATGTAAGGAAAAATGTCTTCAGTCTGAGGGTGGTGAGACACTGGAACAGGATGCCCAAGGAAGCAGTGTTCAAGGCCAGGTTGGACGGGGCTTTGAGCAACCTGGTCTAGTGTGTGGTGTCCCTGCCCATGGCAGGGCGTTGGAACTAGATGATCTTTAAGGTCCCTTCCAGCCCAAACTACTCTGTGATTCCATGAATCCCTATAAATACAGGGAAAGACGTGTAAATAACCATCTTCAAACTCCGCCTTTTGGATGACTTCTTAGGATTTCTAAAAATTTAGCATTGGCAACACCGAACTTAACAATCACTTCTGATCTTCATACTTCCAGAAACTGCCCAGAAAGAAGGTCAGATGAGAGCGTGCTAAAGCACAGTGCTGGCTTAGCCTCCTGTTTCTAACAATAACAGTGGATAACTTTTAATTGGATCTTAGTCATTACAGTCAAGATTAGTTGACCCTAATAATTAAGACTTGGCAATGGGCTTTTCTTTGTTTCTTTGGGGTTTTCCAGGGCTTTATTTTGTTGGGGTTTTTTTGGTGTGTTTTGTTGTTGTTTGGTTGGTTGGTTTGGTTTGGTTTGGTTTTAAAAAGTCTCTCCAAGGCTCTTCAGCAAGGAGTGCAAACCCCGATTTATGATGCAGAGTGGAAGAGAAGGAGGGAAAAAACCTGATCTCTCTTTTCTTTTTGGAGTTGATTCATTACCTGCTGAGTATCCAGTAACCTTCACTGTGACCAGTATTTCAGAAGTGTGAGAGTTACATCTAAGCGGAAATCATAGTTCCAGGTGGCATTTTCTACAGCAGCAAAAAGGGTTCATTCTCCCTTACTTTTCGTATAATCATAGAATCATCAAGTCCAACTGTTAAACCATCACTGCCAGGTCACCACTAATCCATGTCCCTCAGCACCACATCTACACAGCTTTTAAATCCCTCCAGGGATGGTGACTCCACCACTGTCCTGGGCAGCCTGGGCCACGGCTTGACAACCGTTGTGGGGATGAAGTTTTTCCTAATGTCCAACCTAAACCTCTCCTGGTGCAACTCGAAGCCATTTCCTCTTGTCTCATTGCTTGCTACATTGGAGAGGAGACCAACGCCCTCTTCACAACAACCTCTTTTTGGGTAGTTGTAGAGAGCGAGAAGGTCTCTCCTGAGCCTCCTATTCAACAGCCTAAACAACTCCAGGTCCCTCACCTACTCAAAACACTTGTTCTCTAGACCCTTCACCAGCTTTGTTGCCCTTCTCTGGGCACGCTCCAGGCCCTCAATGTCCTTCTTGGAGTGAGGAGCCCAAAACTGACCCCAGGATTCTAGGTGCAACCTCCCTAGTGCCAAATGCAGTGGGATGATCACTTCCCTAGTCCTGCTGGCCACATGAGTGCTGACCCAAGCCAGGATGCTGGTGGCCTTCGTGGCCACCTGGGCACACACTGGCTTATATTCAGCTGGCTGTCAACCAGCACCCTCAGGTCCTTTTCTGCTGGGCAGCTTTCCAGCCACTCTTCCCTCAGCCTGGAGCATTGCAGGGGGTTGTTGTGACCTAAGTGCAGGACCTATCACTTGGCCTTGTTGAATCTCATCCCATTGGCCTCAGCCCATCAATCCAGCCTGTCCAGATCATCCCACCTGTCCATATCCTTCGATCTTTATATCAGTTCACTTGCACCTTCTTTGAGCTGTCATAACTCTTTGTGAGACAAGCTACAAGCCAGGTCACTAAATCAATTGGGTGAGAAAAATAAGGACCAAACACAGGTAAACAGGTCTAACAATAATAACTAGAATCAGACATCAGTGATTTCTTGCGTCTGTCTTGCTTTCTAGTGGAGCATAGCCTAAAATGAAGCCCTGCTTCAGAGGAAACTTTTCATCCCAGTTAGAAGCGGGGCACTTTTGAAAACTGGAATTTAAGTTATCGAGTACTATTTAATCTCCACAGGAGGACTATGCTGGTTTCTGTATGCAGAAGAGAGTAGCTGGATTAGGTAATGCCCAAGTTCTCCTAAGATCAGTTTGCTCTTGCCTGAAGGGCAGGAAGCAAGTTGCGGCCCAAGAAATCCAACCTGATGGTGTTGAATGTTTGAACCAAAGAGTCAAACAAGAAACTGATCCCCTGAAAAGCATAACAGGCCTTATTTATGAAGGTGGTATGAAACCTTCCAGCATAGTTTGACTCCTCAGTTTCAGATCATCCAGATTTCCTTATTGTGGTGCTTCATCATTACTGATGATGGCCATCTTTTTCTCCTGGTAAACCTCTGTAATCCATGCATTTATCACCTTCAGGCTACACTACGGGGACCCACTCATTGTTGCCTGGACACCAGCTAGTACAAGACATGACTATTTGTATCCCCATGGGTCTGTCAATTCAATGGTTCTCAAACCAAGGTATGTAAAAGCCTAGGACAAACTCCTGTGTGCCACTGATACCTGCCTATGCGACAATCTGCTCAAAAAGTTCAAGCAGCTCCATTTCCTGGTTTTCTTCAGGAAATATTTCAACACCTCAGCCTTGGAGAAGATCTCTTCCATTTTGAAATTCTCCCACATTTTTTCTCACCACCACAAAACAAAATAACTGAGCCAAAAAAACACTGTGCTCTTAAATACATTCTGACTCTAAGAAAGAGAGATGCCAGAAAATCTGTACAATGCTGCTGTTGCTCTTGATCATATATGGAAAGCAATCACATATTATGGTGATATCTGACAGCATCTGCCTCCAAAGTAGATAGATTGTGGATATGTCTCCTGGGAAATATACACGTTCTGCAATGTGCTGCCAAGGCTGAGATATTCAGTTTAGTCTCAACCAAGATAATTCTGGACATGGAAACATTGTTGTGTTAGTAGGATGTTCCACACAGATAAATTAGCCGCTCTAGTTGACCCATCATTGCTCCATTTTGAGAGGGATATGGCCTGTGACACAATGAGTTTCCATGATTGTCATCCAGAGCTTCCCAAAGAATGGAGAGACACATTACTTCAGGAGGCAACAATGGTAGACCCCTGGGTAAGACAAACGAGTCTCAGAAGGAGTAAAATATGCTAAATTACACAGAGATTAGTCATGGTTTCTTGCTTCATTGCTAGAATCAACCCAAGTTCATGTTGATTATGGCACTGGAGTGAGCCCTGATAGAAGTCCATACCTGCTAAGATTAAGGTGTTCATGTCCATGAAGATTTCTGTGCGTTCAGCCAGGTCAGGTGGTGTGTCTTTGTATTTAAAAACCCTTAATAACCTTTTCTTCTATGAATTTGTCACTTCTATTTCAATACATATTCCAACATTCCTTATTAATTCTATACATTTCTGTGTTTCCTACATTTTCCTTTCTTTTTCTGGGAGCGTCTGATTATGGGGAAAATATACTTCTATCTGTTCTCCCCAGTTTAAAGGGCAAGGAGAAACCAATTTGTCTGCCCCTTTTCTTAGATACGAATCTTTTGCCACAGCTGCGCTCTGAGTCCTCAACAGCTCCCTGAGTGGGAGCCGGAAAAGATCTGGAATTTTAGGCGGTGGTAACATCACGTGTTTCCTGAGCACAAACACGCTTCTTTTAAATCAGTCCTATTTTTGACTACATGGACCCAAAGGCACAGTTTGTGGAGGGAATGCTGTCATCCTCATTTACTCTGTTTGTGTCTTTTTTCCCCCCCTCCTCCTTTCTGGTCCTATATTCCTACTACAACTTCATAGCACCCATTTCTCCCCATTTAATAATACTTGCAGGACTCTAACCGTTCCATTTCTGATTAAATCTTTGGGGAGCACACGGCTTAATTAGAATTGCAGTAGGAAATAGATTTTCTTTCTCACTCGAAATCCTGACAAGTGAAAACAAAATTCAATTTTAAATGGGTAATAGAAAAACAAATATCCCCATGAAATGAAATCAACAATAACATCGAACGCTGTTTGTTTTGGGGGCATTAAAAATGTTTCATTATGATTTCTGCTCTCTTTGTTTTAGGGGAAATAAAGTAAAACAAAAAGCTGTTTTAAAATGGAAAACAAACCCTGCTGCTCCTGAAAGACTGACAAGAGAACATTTCTATGGATGACTTGTATTCTGATTTTTCAATACGGTATTTTATCAAACTCAACGTATTTCCATGATACTTTTTTCTTTTGACAGTTTTGACATTTCCCAGTGGGAAAACATTCCCCAGGAAATGTTTCTGGTGGGTTCTTGCAGATGATCTGCAGTTCTTAAAGTAAAGGCACAACTTGTGCGATGCTGAAAAGAGTTATAATAATTCCATGGGGGGACGGTTGGAAGCAGACAAATCGCTTCATTTTGTCTTCTGCCTTAATGAATCAAATACTAGGGCTCAATGAAGCAGGTGACCTGATGCCTCTTCAGCATGAGAACACCGACAGTGTAGAAAATCCTTAATGTGAGACCGACACTGTAGAAAATCCTTAATGTGAGACTTGGTGTCTTGACTCTGAATAAGCCTTCCCCTACTAATCTCTTAAGTCTCCAGACTTAAATAGCCGCTCAGAAGCTCAGCAGACTGAATTTACTATTAGCAAAAAGTACACTTAGTGAAAGGCATTTATTTCTTGAAAACAAATGAGCAGGATTGGAGCTGGCTTCTAAGCAGAGATCCCCACTGAGACTGGTGAGAACTTCTGCCTTTTGCACCCAACAATGGCAAGATCTGGTGCAGCAGATACACCGTTTTAAAACTATGAAGCCATATTCTCACTGGCATTCATATGAAACCAGAATATTTTCATCAAATCTGCTTGCTCCAGCAATAACGCATTATCTCTTTTCTGCTTCAGATGATGTTCTCATGAAGGTCTGTATTTTTTCATTACTTAAAAGAAAATCCCAAGCTCCTGCAGTTTTTTGTCCTCTAGAAAATGACTGCTTGTTTGTGCTATTGGTTGTACTGAGAACTTGTCTTTAGACATTGAACTTTCACTTAAATGCACAAAACTGGGAATCATTATGTCCTCAATTCTGAGACTCACAGAATTATTGATCTTAGTCCTTGAACTATCAGAGAAGGACCAGAGAGATTGTTAGTCAGTGGACTACAAATGGGCAGAGCAAATACAGAAAAAAAAAGTGGTTCTTTGCCATATTATCCCATTTTCATTTCACAATAGTATTCTGTGAGTTTGAAATGGGCTATATTGCAAACACCATGATGCCTGAAAGATTTGAAGGCTGCAGAAGGAGGTCAGAGAACTTTTGGTTTTTACTGTTTCTTTCAATTCAAGAACTGGGTTGTGAAACAAAACTACCAAGGGTCAGTTTTCAAAAGCAATGGCAGAAAACTTTGTGTCACTGTGAAACTCCTTGGCACAGGATGTTGTGAAAGGTAAGAGTTTACATGAGCACAAGTAAGGGAATATATAGAAATAAATACTATGGAATATGGGACGCATGTGGAATAGACAAATACATAGAAAAGTTATTTTAAAAAAAGCTATTAATAGTTTTCAAAGACATATCTCCTGACCTAGGAAATAGTTGGGACAGAAATTGCCAGAGGCTGCGCAAATGCTCCAAAGTCCCGTCTGCCTGCCCCATTTTCATGGTAGTCAGATGATGTAGCCCATGAAACAGGCTAGACCGTCCTTTTTTTGCCTGGGCACAGCTGTTGTTCTGCAGTGATACATCCGATGGTGCTTTCACACCATTGCCACTGCAAGGAGGCTCCTCCTCCTTCAACCTGGGGGTCACTGCTGTGCTCACCCAGACCTGTCCGAGGGTCAGTGGCATCTGCACTTTCTATTCAGTCAATTTTTAATTTTTTTTATAATCGTTTGTGCCTTCTCACAGTTGAGGAGCCGGGTACATCGCTTCAGACTTCAGTTCTGGGAAGAGAGCGTGTGTTTACCTGTGGAGGTTTGTGCAATTGAGGTGAGTGGAGCGGATGTGCTTAAAGGATGAATTTGAGATATAAATGTTTACTCAATACATTTTTTCTTACCCATTTTCCTTTCCCCTGTTTCCTCAAGCTCTCCAGAAGTTTATCAACTTGTTTGTTAGTAAGTTTCCACTTAAAACACCGGCTGCCTGTTGCTACATGAAATTAATCCATAGACTGCAGACCTATTAATAACATTCCTTGCATGCTTCAGTAATCGCAGACAAGCCATACATCTACTAAGTGCTTTTGAACTACTGTCAAGCTCCTTTTTTAAACCTCATTAAGATTGGATTACTCAGTTATATTAATCCTGGTGGCCTTATGCCAGTGGTCCTGACTCATACTGGTTATTGTAACATATTGGCCGTAAGAATACGGGAAATGGCAAATTCAAAACTGAGGCTGGAAGAAAGAGCAAAGGAAGAAGCTGTCCCCACGGCTCTTCTTGTTGCATAGTACTGTCCACAGGTCCGATGAAGTTAGGAGCCATCATCCTGTGCTTTCAGCATTAAATTATTATCTAGTTGAGACACATAAAGAGTTGCCTGTAGTTCCCTTCCAATATATTCAGCAATCAGCGCACTCACCGTGCAGTGGAGCTTTCCGCCCAACATCCAAGCACAAAAATCTTTCTTGTTGATACAAACACCACATTCTCCATGCTTCACATACTGATGCTGCATTTTAGGGTAGCCACAGAAACACTCTGGGTTTCCAACTTTACAGGTAGGGAAAGAAATGAAGAGAAGATTTGACTTAAAACCCAACATATCAGCAGTGGAACATGTGAGATTTGAATTCCTGGCTCCGTGCTTTTGCCCAAGCCAGCAGACCAAGGCGGTCTTTATTCCATTTTATGTTTTGGGATTTTATTTTTCTGAAACCAAGAATCAAGATATCTGATACTTGGTTCATCTCGATGATCCTAGAGGTTTTTCCCAACCTAAATGATTCTATGATTCCATCTCTGATTATTGTGGGACCTACATGTCCTAGAAAGCCTCACTATGTAGGTCTTGCTGTATGGAAAGAGAAAGGTTAGAGGAGGCTGAAAATCAATGGGCTTCCTACACAGAAATATTGGCATAGTGTGAGAATGCACATATTACATCCCAAGGCTTGGCAAATTTGAGATAATCCACCATTTGCATGCTAACAGTCACCAACCATAGGCTTTGCGTGGTGAGTCTCCTTTACTGAGCAGAGGAAGGAGAAATGGGCATTCCCAAATATTGCTCCGAGTCCCCTCGGATACCACTGAGGAGACATGCTGTCAGAAATGAGCCCTTCTTGAAGACAGCCCCACAGGGGAGAGGTACTGCTGAGATGGCTCATCCGCTGCTCTCACCACCTCAGTGGCAGATTAACGAGAGGCAGATGTCAGGTGTATTTAAGGTTGCTTTTCTTTGTTTTAAGCTATACTTCTGTAACCGAGAGTTTTGTTCTGTCAAGGGTTTCCCCACTGGGCTCACTAGACTAAACCCTGCTGTCTTTGTTTCAGTCCTGATGGCTGCTTAAAGTAGACGAATCTGATTCTTCTGGATAGAAGGGCCAAGGGATCGGTTGGTTTTTGTTTCCCTCTGCCGCAGAAGTTATTTAGATGGCAAGTATGGTCCTATGCCAGGAAAGAGGATAAACCCTCCAAAGCAGGCAGTGCTCTTTCCCACTCGCTCAGCTGTGGGAAACTCCCACTGCCATAAATGCCTTTTTCCGTTGTTTTGGTTTTTTTTGGTAAAAGTATTTTTGTCAGCTTTATCCTGATTCCATTTGGCTGATACCAGCCTTGGCATGGAGGTATGTGGAAAGAAACTCCAGGTATTTTAGATAGCAGGATGTGAAGCACATCTATGCAACATCTGGCTTCTAGTGTAAATCACACCTGACAATGGCCACAATCTCCTGATGATGACTAAATTTCACCTTCCCCCCCCTCAGGGGTTCTACAAAGATATTTTCCAAAGGAAAAATGCTGCTTTATATGTTAAATAAATGGCAGTGAAATACAGAATCATAGAAAAACTTGGCTTGGAAGCTACCTCTGGAGATATCTAGTCTAATGCTGCTCAAAGCAGGGCTGACTTCAAAGTCAGGCTCAGGACTTGTCCAGTCAGGCACAGAAAATCCCCAAGCTTATTTTTTAAAAAAATTCATTCCCTGCAGCACTGATAGGAACTCTTGAATCTCTTTTTCTTAAATAATATAGAATACATTGGAGTTGAGAAGAGATGTGCTAGCATGGTAGGAGACAATGTTGGTTTCATCCTTTACTACTGCTTGCTTTCTGCCTCCATATAGGGAAATTTCAAGTTTTTTAATTTTCGTGAAATATTTTGGCAGTCAGCAGGTCACTGCAAAACTTAGAATTCTTGTGGAGCACCAGTGCTCATATCAAAATTTTAATTCAAGCCTTCATATCAGAATTTTAATTCAAGCCTTCCAAGGATGATGTGATTTTGCAGCCCAGCTGCATTTCATTGTCCTACTTACCACTGATTGACAGGCTAAAATGCAGAAGCCACTCTTTTCAGCACACCTTTGTATCTGCATGTTTCACCAGCATCCTGAATCTTTTCCTGTGGATGGAATGAAAGGTCTGTGGGGCCTGTCTGTCATTCAGCCAGTATTACTGACAGCTCCAGGTACTTGGGGAATATTATTCTGTCCATCCTTACATGCCTCACCCAGCTGTTTCAAAGATTTTGAATTAGAACGAATAAAGCCTTTGTTAAGCCTGTCAAACACCTTCTGTATCTGTTTTTGGAGTCAAAGAGAAGCGGAACCATTTTGTACATAAAATTTCAGTCTTTCACAGACTAGAGCTTGTTTTTTCAGGGAAGAAGATCAAAATTCAGTCAATTGGTCTCATCAGCTTATCTGAAGAGTGTCTTGCTTGCTTTCCACCTAAAAAAGACAAACAAGATAGAAATTACACACCCTTGAGCGCTTCAACGGCAGGTGCCTTTAGCTCGATCTCTCTACCTCTGTTTTCATTGGCGTGTAAATTGCCTTAGCTCTAACAATAATTCCTTTTCATACCTCAGCGGGTAATGCAGCGTTAATTGGCAAACAGCCAATACCCAGGGAACTCCATTTCCGAGCAAAAAGAAATTCTTTGTTATCAGTTCTCTGAAAAATAAGCATGAAATCATGCATCCCTATCATAACTCATTGCTTTTCATATTTGGTAGTAGAATTATCTACGTTCACTGATCATTCAGCATGGCTTTAAATAAAAACCTTCCTTTCACGAAGGTTTTGCCAGTAGACTTGGTTCTTCACCCTCACGCTTTATGGTGGGAAGATGAAACCCCAAATACATTTAATTGTCCACTTTGAATAAACAAGGCCAGGGTTCCCCTCCCATTTGCTAGATAGTGTGGTACGTTATGTTCCTCAAGTTGGGTTGGTTTTGGTTTGGTTTTTTTTTCAAAAAAAGATGGAGAAAGTAATTGATAGGAACATGTTACAAAGCAATATTCCACTTTGAGAAGATCACTCGCTGTCTTTCTTACAATGTGGTCTGTGGCAGAGAATGAGTTCCAGAAAAGATGAATGTAGAGGTGGTTCAAAAGGCAATGGATGGGTCTCTGAGCAAGCAACAAGTCCTGCTGAATGATGTTCAGCACCAACCAGTGTGTTGCTGTGCTCTGATGGATCATTTGCTTGGAATCATTGAATGCTATGCCCTTTTTTCCTATAGACACAACATTTTCCAATTGTGTTTATGTCTACTTTCGGGCTTCTGGTGGGACAACTGCTTTTGGCTGTTACTTACCAACACGGCTGCTCCTTTAGCTTGTGTGATGAAGGTCTGGGATGTGATGCTGAAAGTCCAAAGATCCAAATCTGAGCCCATTGGTAACTTCATGGAGGATAGGCAAGAGTACTAGGGAAGGTAAAAAGGAGTTGTGGGGGGAGTGATCATTTGCTTATCTTCCACACCTTTTCAGCCTGAGATCTGCAGAGCTTAGACATGCTAGAGGAAAGCAGGGCTCAGATGACCTAGCTTCTCCCTACAAATTGTCTAGAACAAAAATGCTGCTGTGCAAAGGATAGTTTTCAGCTGAAACAGCAGCACAGTACTGGCTGGATTAGAGAATCAGGAGACTAGATGGAAGAAAAGATGCTTAAGAAATGTAGAGTGGTGAGCAACCAGCATAAAAACATTTTTCTTAAAGAGCTGGAAGGATATTCTGTAAGTGCTTGGATAGCTTCATCTTTGCTAAGATGAATAAAGTGTTGGAATTTTACATGTTGCCTTTACATTTTTATGAAATGTTTCCCTTGGTAATCTATAGGCTGAGTCCACCCACTTTGCCAGCTTTTCTTCAGTGTCCATGGAAACATCAGGGTAGAGCTAGTAACGAAGTGTGTGGACTCCAAAAGCCAAACCTTTTTTACTGATAATGTGCACAGCCGTATCCTTTGAGGGACTTTGAAGGATCCACCACTACCTTCAACTAACACTTCAGGTGGGAAGTTCCAACACGGACATGTGATATCTAGCCTGGAAAAGGTTGAACCATCCTAATGTAAGGTAGCATAACTAAGGCCATTATTTCTTTGTGAAATAAGTTGTGAGCTCCACAAAATAGTGAAAATGGAGGCAGTTGGAGCTAACGACATCTGATGCAAAGAACTGCTGTGGAAAAGGATTATGACTGATCATCAGAAGGGCTAAAGGAAATGAAGACAAGCAATCTTGGCTGAGCCACAGTAAACCTGCCAGCATGTATTTTAATTAGATACTGACTGAGGGCTTGAAGCATTACTCTATAAAATTTCATACTCGAAGCTATCAAGTTTGAAACTGCTGTAGCTGACTGCT
Source organism: Eurystomus gularis (assembly GCA_013400335.1). Taxonomy (NCBI): domain Eukaryota; kingdom Metazoa; phylum Chordata; class Aves; order Coraciiformes; family Coraciidae; genus Eurystomus; species Eurystomus gularis. The sequence continues at coordinate 196,663 of VZZY01010438.1, read as the reverse complement.
GCAATATATAGGAGCAAATTAACGTGAATGACTGAAAGGTCCTACAGCTCTCCTGCCTGTAAGAGCTCTCATACACAAATAAGGCAACACATGCAGCTTTGATTCAGATTCTGGGAGGCAGATGTTCATCACAGGGTAGTATTGCCAAAGGTGGCACTAATTAATTGCTGTGAACAAGATGGGCGTCAGAAATTAAATGCTCTCATGCCTAAAGATGATGCCGCTCAGTAAGGATTGAAGCATGCTGGACCAGATCATCAGTCACTGTGAACTGTCATAACACTGTGGCAATGAAGAACAGTTAGGTATACGACAAGTAATAAAACTTGCAGTGTAATTTCTTCTCTCATGGAAGATTGGATGGGATTCATCTCATCTAACTTCCATTATCTGCAAAGCAGCTGTTCCCATCTGAACTCACTGCTCTCAGCTCCTTTCATAGTCAAGCGAAGAGACAAGAACTGGGATGTGAGTCAACAGGCTGACTGTGGACATGGACTTTAGGGCGTTGTGAAGTGAAGCTGGACTTCTCTGAGTGTATCAATTAGATGCCCGCTGACTATAAAGGGAGAGTCGAGAAACCAGATCATCTGTAGCCACATTATAAATAACAACCTTAAATACAGCCCAGTCCTACCTATGATGACAGTTTGTCAAGCCAGAAAATTTCCTAGGAACCCATGTCCTGGGTGCTTTTTTAAAAGGTCAGTGTCCTACACTGGACATGTTATGAGCGTCTTATGCAGAGACTGAAATATTAACAGGAACCTCTGCTTAGTATGCAGCCTGTCTGCTTGCATTTATTTCTATTTATCAGCATAATTTCTAGACCTATTTTTTAGCCAAAGGAGTATTGCACTGCTGCTGACTCTAGTAACCGGCAAAACGGAGATCACTGAAGGGCAAGAAGTAAAAGGGAAAAAAACAAACCAGAACTACTATATGCAAGTCCCTTGTTTCTCTTTCCTAACAGAAGGTAAGTCAGTCATTTGTTTGACTACCAGTTTCTTGGCAGTAAGATTTTTGCAGGCAATTTATATACTAAGGTAGATGTTGTAAAAGCAAACTCTCCAGCCACTTTCAGTAATTTTGGGATAAGTTTTATAACTATGTGTCCAATTTGAGCATCCTAAGTCACAGGGGTATCGAATTCTAACGTATTTTGCATGGATACTTAGCTCACTGAAGCCAGGCTGGTACTTAGACACAAACGCATATGCTGCATGCCCAGTATGGCTACAAGTGGCTGAGTTTGGGCACCCAGAATGGAAAAAATGCAGCAAGCACAATCCAAAATAGAAGGCAATTATTCCTGGGAAAAGAGTGATGCTTTTCTTCAGGGATGACACAGCACTATTAGGCTAGAGATGAAAAGAGATAAATTATGTTGACAGCTGAATTCTGCGCAAGTGGATGTAGAAAATCCCCACTTTATGCATTCTTCCACTCTCTAAGCCTAGTTCTCGTGTGTGTACCTCCAGGATTACTTCACCGAAATCCCCATGGCTACAAAGTGTAAAATTGGAGTATTTTTTGCTGTGAGTGACAAATGAATATTTGTAAAACTGCTTCTGATTCATTTACCTGCCAAGTGCTGAGTCAAATTTTAGAGGCTCCTCCACTGAAGCTGACAGTGAAGAAATGTGAAAGTAGGTGAAGTATCATGAACGTTTCTTTGCTTGTTCGTTTGCTGTGTTGTGAGCTCCCAAAGAGCTTGGAAACAGTTCCTGGGGAAGAAGGAAAAAAAGAAGTGATTTTCCAATATTTCACTACAAAAAAAGCTCAATGAGCAGTGTTGTAAGATGATGGCAAAAAAAACCCCCAAACAAAACAACAACCATTGCATTGGTAAAAAGGTTCTCCGAGGAAATTCCTGACGTACTGAGTGTGGTGCTGTGATAACCCCCTACAAGGAAATCCTAAAGTGACTTGGCAGTTCTGGGGCCAGAAGTTGCTGACGACTCAGCTACTAAAATAATTGAGACCTCAAAGAATTCAGAGCAGCCTGCTCAAGGGAAGGATCCTCTCAAAATTTCATCTGGTGAAACTGCGCTTCAGCAAGGAAGCTTTCAAAGGCAACGGTGACTGACTGAAATGTGGGGAAATCAGTGAAGATCTAATGGAATAACCATGTTTCAGCTGCAGTCACCTGCCATGTGCAGGCACTCAATCCACAGCAAGCAGAGGCTGAGCACCTTCACTTCTCTGTTTCCCTGAGACTTGTGATGGGCTGGAAATATGCAACCTGTGAAAACATGGTTCAGCTAAGATGCAGTTCAGTACAAATATTAAGACATGCTGTATTTAGGTGTCTCCATATGAACGAGGTGCCTCACTCTAGTTAAAGGAGATCTACTCCGTATAGCCAGCAGAATATAGAGAGTGAGCCCCAAAGACTCTGTTGGATGGAAAAGTACTTCTTAGGTTTCATTGGGTTCACTAGATCTCCACTGACTATGCTGTGAGCTCAGGATTATGGAAACACTTATATTTATCTTTCTCAGTCCATGAGACAAGTCCTGTCCATAGTAACCCATTTAAACTGCAGGACTGGATGGGGTGTCTGAGCCTCAGTTCGGAATGAAAGCTGCTATAGCATGAAAGGTGATACTGAAAGCTAGAGATGCTCCATCCCTGGAAGTGTTCAAGGCCAGGTTGGATGGGGCTTTGAGCAACCTGGTCTAGTGGGAGGAGTCCCTGTCCATGGCAGGGGGATTGGAACTAGATAATCTTAAAGTCCCTTCCAACCTAAACCATGCTGTAACCTAAACCATAATTCCAACCTAAACCATAATTCTGTAATTCTATGAAGATCCAAAGAGAAAGGAAAAATGGAAGAGGAATAAGAGTTATATGAATCTCTCTGCAAACCACAAAGTGTCTCATTTGTATGCTGTATGTTCCCAAAAGTGTTATAATAAGAGTTCTTCCTATTGAGGCCTTAATAGTAACCTATGAAATTATTGCAGGTTAAAGGGATTGGGAGTTTGGCCCTCAAGCTTTGTTACTTATTTTTCTTTAAGATGACTGATTAAAAAAACAAATCACCCCTTGGAGAATGAGCATTGTTTGAAGATGTTGCCTGTGAAGTGGGAAAATGAACGTAAAATGTAGGAAACAGCACTGAAAACTACATCCTGTGGAAAGCACTACAACAGAGAAAAAGATGAGTCAGATTTAAGTGTAATCAGTGGATTACAGCTGGATGCAGAAGGTGTGGGTCTCCATCTTCATTGGATTGTCTAGTGCCAGTTTCCTTTCACTGTCAGTGCGAGTAAAATACAGGTTAATGCTGCAATCTAAATGCGAAGTACGGAATGTATTTCTGATAAAAGCGTGAAAGAGAGACTTTCCTTTCTGCTATTTGAAAATCCAAGATTTACTTCCACAGAATTAACTTGAAAGTTATTTGGAAATAATCGAGTCATACCGAGGATCCACCAAAAAGTCAGATCTCCTTAGAAGGTCACAGTGTGGCTTGAACATCTGAAGCCAAACTAGGCAGTTGCTCTCATGGCATATTTTCCTCCTCCTGCATTTGTAAAGGGAAACATTTCCTGATGATACACTTAACCATATTTTAAACTTTCAATGAACTAATTGCAGTTATGGCACAGGTTTGTAGAGGTTTCAGTTCTTAGATGACTATGGATGGTCCAAAGCAAGTGCAAGTAAGGATTTCCTGAATTGGGATCTCTGTCAACCATCAGTTATGTAATCAGTAGTTCCTCCTTCTTCACATGATCCATGTGGAAAGGAGTATCTTATCCTTCAAGTGAGGCACAGGAACCAAGGAAACCATGGGAGGAAAACACCTTGAGACATGAAATACAAAGAAAGCTGTGTCAATAAGTATGTGCCACAGATCTCAGGACGATGGACATATCACTCTACGTTTGCCCTGTCCTTGCAATCATCTCTCTGCAGCAGATGCTGGTTTGACTTTAGCCTCTGGTCTTTTTTAGCTTCTTCCTCCTAAGTCCACCTGCCCTCCCATTGATATAGACCAGCTCGGAGTGCATTGACCTTGGTACTTTTTCACCTAGAGGAAGGTGAAGGAAAAAGTGTTTTCCTGCGGTCAGTGCCCCCAGATTTTTGCATGAGATGTCTGCCAGGCACAGATGTCCCTTCCACAGGACAAGGACAAAACAGCACCAGTAACAGTGAAGATTTAATGACAATTGTGTTCTGTGATAGGATCTTCTCCCTCCCCTTGCCCCAGGGGGGATACCTGATCTGAAATCCTTGCCGGGGTGTACTGCCTTTGTTTTCCTTTCTGGAGGCTCCTGGGCTGAGAGGAGGCTCCATGCCTGCTCGTTTGGACAGGAAATTTGTCTCTGAAACTGTTTTGCAAGGGAACTTTGTGATCCCCTCAGAGTAAGGGTGTCCAGGCTGCTAGTTGTCCTTCACAGCCTGCCTGTCAGCTGGAGCAAGGCACCTGAAAGTCTGGCTGCAAGGCACCAAGGCATTCCCTGATGTGGCGTTTTTAATGTCCACCAGCCAACTGGGAAAAGAGCATCTAGCAGGGCCTGCAGCCAACAAAACAATTCCCCCAGCCCGTATGGGCTTGGTGCTAGCTGAGGTTTGCGGGGCTCTAGGGAAGCCATGAGCTGCTTGCATTGCCTGGGCAATAGGATGTGCAAAACACAAAGCTGGGGATACGGTCACAAGGAAAAGCCCTGTGTTACTCCATGAGAATACCGTGTCCACATGAGTTCCACAGTAAAGAAAGCCAGAAAATCTATTTTATGCCTAAGGGGTCATTCTTCCACCTCATTTTCCTCCTCTCCCAATAATCCCAAGGTTTATACTACACCCCAGAGACTCACTGTTAGGAACCATTTCAAACAATGGAACTTTCTTTAAATATCACCATTTTCTCCTCTATCCTACTTAAATTCCTCATTCAAGTGTAATCACAAGTACTAGCTTACTGAAGAGGAAGAAAATATGTGCTATTACTTTGTCAGCGTGATTTCTGTTATCCCGAGCTGTGCTCCTCACCAACGCTGCCCACCATTATTTCAGGAAACCATTACATTCATTATTCACAAGAGCCCTCCAGCTAACTTTCCAACCTTGCAGACATTGTTCTGGTTTCAAATGCCATGATGTGCTCTTTTCCCTACGGCATTCACTCACTCTGCAAGAAGCACGGGGGGCTCCTCCCGTTCCCTTTCCCGGCCTGACCTCTTTCAGGTCTGGAATACCTAAATCAATTCACCTGCCTCTTTGAAATGGAGCTGAAACTGATGCTGTCCAGAGGGGACCAAGCAGTACGATACTTCCAGAGATTTGTAGCTGTCATGACATCTCTGGAAGGAGTTTTACTTTAGTAGCTTAGAGGATGAATAAACATCCAATACGTACTTAAAATTTGATCCACTCAGATCCTGCTCAAGAGACCCAAAACCTACCTGAGGTCCCAAATGGGGACCCAGTCTGCCCACCTTCCTCAAGAGCCTGCACCATCTGGTTGTTGACCATAGGAGTAAAACCTGCGTTTTGCACTGAATCCAGAGAGAGCTTAGGTAGAGGTTGAGACCAGGGTCAGAAACTGAACCCAGGCTTTTTGGGTGTTTTTGACCCACTGAAGGTGTAGCAAAAAGTGCAAGCGTCACTCTGCATCCAACCATATGTCTGTGACCACCACATACTTATGTCTTCCTGATCCCAGAGCTTTTTCAGCCCAGGCTCAACTTCAAGAGGAGACAGAGAGTGTGTTCCTTCAAAATACTCACAGGACAGATGCAGCAGCTAGAGCTCAGCCCAAATAAACCGACCTATTGCTTAGGACCTATGGTGTCCCACTTCGTACATGAGTAGTCCAATCATGTCATCCCTGCCACCACTCTGCTGGTAACACATCTGCAGAAGAGGGCTCTGGATCTCACCTGGAGGAACTTACNTGTTGGTTCCCTTTAACTGAAAGACACCTCATCCCTCTGAGAGATCATCCAATATTTCAGAGAGACAAAGTCGGCACCTGATTCAGTCCGATTCCACCCTTCAGGTACTTATGTCTTGCGTGATGTTTGTGGTTATTAATAAAACTGTTTCTCTAGTTACCTAGCTGTATGGCAAGGCCCTTACTTTATTAGATGTTGAGCATGATCATGTTGAGCATGATCACTCTAAGCCTCTCCTACGAGGACAGGCTGAGAAGAGAAGGCTCCAGGGAGACTGTAGTGCATCCTTCCAGTATCTGAAGGGGCCTACAAGAAAGCTGGGGAGGGACATTTTACAAGGGCTTGTGGTGATAGGATGAGGGGTAATGGGTTCAAACTGGAAGAGGGGAGATTTAGACTTGGTGTAAGGAAGAAGTTCCTCACTCTGAGGGTGGTGAGACACTGGAACAGGTTGACCAGGGAAGCTGTGGATGCTCCATCACTGGATGCGTTCAAGACCAGGTTGGATTGGGCCTCCTGCAACCTGGTCTAGTGGGAGGTGTCACTGCCTATGGCTGTGATGTTGGAACTAGATGATCTTCAAGATCCCTTCCAACCCAAACCATCCTATGATTCTATGATTATATGTTACCCCAAGAGCTGGCCATGCACTTCCTCCAGCGAGGATGCTCTCAGTGAAGTTTCACCACTGAAAGCAGTGGGAATACTTGGCAAGCTTAGAGTTGAAGATGTGTCTAAGTCCTTTCGAGAGCTTTAAAAAGGAAAAAACCCCACTGTCAAACAAGCAAGGAGGAGTCATCCTTGTATGGGCATGGCTGCAAACAGTATCTGAAAGTCATTTGGGCAAGAACTGAATGATTGGATCCATGCCATGATGCCATATGGAGACTTGCTCCATCCAACCGATCAGAATTGTCATGTTCTCCTACATTCCTGAATCTCTCTGTATGGATCTCATGGGTCTTAGTCTGTTTCCTAAAAGAACAAGGCTTATGTTTCATTTGCCAAATGCACATGCACAAGTGTGTTTGTGTGTATCTGTGGCTGTATATGTCTCTCTGTCTCCATTTTAACTTTTTGACCAATTTCACCCATAAAGCCAGACATTACGAGGGATAGTCCTACAAGTTTTCTGAAAGGAGATGACTGAGAGAAGAGTCCCCAGGTGCACCATGAGTGAAGGAAAAGCTGAAACATGAGCTCAGCCCTTAAAGAACACAAGGGGCTCTGAAGGGGTGTGACCTTATAAAGCAACCCAGTCAAGGACAACCTTTGGTTGGACTTTGCAGCCAGCTATATGGGGGAAAGCCCTGGAAACGAGACTGAGGGAATGACTTGTTTAATCCTTAGATTAAACAAACTTGCTTTGTTCTGTTTTGGTACAGCTTTTAATATTATGAGGCTCGGGTTCTGGACAGCGCAATAAACAGATAAATCATAACAGAAAGCCATGGAGGAGGAGCACGCTGGAAAACCTTTCTGGTTTCAGGGCAGTTGACCTATGTCTGTGCACACGCAGCTTCAGGCTTCCTTTACCAATTCTCATGAGTTCACGTAACCCTGTTGCGTGTGAGTTTCCAGTCCCGGAGGTGGATTTTTAAATGCAATAAAAAATTGTGCTGGATTTAGTCCTCCTGTTGCATTTTCATGAAAGCAGTCATATTAATTGGAAGCATGCAACTTTGGGTTATGGTTCTGTTTTCTTTTAATAATGAAAGGAAGCAAATATTGGTGTGCAGCTGACAGGGGAGGAAAAACTAGGCAAGCTTAAATATTTAAATGCATTCGAACTGTTGAATAACCAGCGGAAAAGGGAAAATAAGGCTGCTTTGTGAAAACTTCTGCCGCTTTGTTAGGAGGATTCCAGGTCCTCTAGTGCATATACATGAGCGCCCATCTTCTTGCTGTGATATTCACATTGTATTAAGTGGGATTCTTGCATGGGATTAGGGTTGGAAGCGTCCTTTTAGGTGTTTTAGAGAGGGTGAGTAGATGTTGGTTTATGCCTTTCTGAGCAAATGACCAGAAGCAAAATAATTCAGCAAGGCTCCAAAGAAAGCTGTCCAGGAACTTCTGCTTCCAAGTAAGGCTTGCTAAGGTTTTGTAAACCCTGATAATTTGCTTGAATTCTTTCCTCTGTGCCACCACAACCTTTATGCCAATGGGTTTTATTTAAAGAAAAACAAGGAGGGTGGTGGAAAGGCAGTGTGTCAGGGAGGAAAGGATACCACCTCCCTGAAAGGAGACCGTTGGCAACTGGTGACCAACTGATGGGCAAAGCCTGCCCATCAGAAATGGCAGGCAGTGTATGACAGTGCTCTTTGTGGAAATCCAGCAGCTGGGCTGGGAAGGAGCAGGTCATGTCTGCTCCTGCTCCAGAATTGTGACTGAGGCTTGTGTGCCTCGGGGCACGGCTGGGATTTTGGGGACAGTCCCAGCTGCAGCTGTGAGCAGGTATGGACTCTGATTCAGCACACAGCTGGCTGTCCTCTGGGCAGATGGGATGGAGCAGAGGAGAAAAAAAATCTTATTAGGCTCATTGCTGGCACTGGGAAGCTCAGGGCTTGGCTTGATGCCCACAGTCTCACAATACCACAAACATGTCCATTGTGTGGAGAAGCCTGGCTGGCTGAAGAAGGCAGGGATTACTTAGTCTCTGTTAGGCCCAGGATTTTATGGGCCCCAACAGGACTGGGCATCCAAATCTGTAAGACTCCAATTCCCTTACCACCAGCAGCCACCCTAGGGCAATAGTTGAGGGCCAGAAGCCCCTTGGGCGTGTGTGTTAGCATGCATATGGCATGAAGATATGGGATAACCGTGTTTTGCCTTTGATTGCATAGGGGTCTAGTCTGGCAAATATCCATAGATGAGAAGAGCAGGACAAATGTCTCTTGTTTCAGAGACCAAGTGCACAAAAAACAGCCACACAGGCTGCTTTTGGGTTGCCTGACTAGGAGGGTGCATGTTCCCAGCTTAGACATGCTGCTGGGGAGTCCTACAAGGCTTGGTGATGGGGAGGAAAGGGCTTCCCATTGCAGCTGGAAGACAGCAAAGAGGATGCCCCACATGCTTGGAGACTTTGGGGAAGGTGTGCTGGTGAATTTGGTGACCAACAGGCTGGAGCCCTGTTGCCCTGAGGTACCCGGGAAGCCTAGAGGTTTGCTCCTCTTTATCTTGGAGGTGGAGGTCCTCACTGCACCTAGTAACATTGCATGAAGGGCTGAGGGGTGTCTCCTTACTCCTGGAGGATTGGTAGGTGGTTCATGTTGTACATCGTGTCAAGGAGGATTCCCTCTTCCTTCTTGAGGCTTGTAGGGAGTCCACAATGCACTTTATGCCTGGGCATTGGGGAAACCTGTTGCTCCTGAAAGTTGAGGGACAATGGAGTTAACATTGCACCTAATGCTTGGTAGGAGGGTGACGGTGAAGGGATTATTGCTCTTGGAGGATTGTGGGGGGTGTCTGCATTGCAATTCATTTTGGAAAGGGGTACCCACTGCACCTAGAGCCTGGACAAGGAGAATCCTCTTGTTCCTGGAAAATTTGAGGCAGTGGAATCTCCAATACATGGGGTTGGGGGAGCGGACGAGAATCCCGGGAGGCTTGTGTGGAAAACGTCTGCATTGCACCCAGCACCTGGGGAAAGGGATCTCCATTGCACCCAGTGCTTGAGGAAAGGGATCTCCATTGCACCCAGCGCTTGGGGAAAGGGATCTCCATTGCACTTAGTGCTTGGGGAAAGGGATCTCCATTGCACTTAGTGCTTGAGGAAAGAGATCTCCATTGCACTTAGTGCTTGAGGAAAGGGATCTCCACTGCACCCAGCGCTTGGGGAAAGGGATCT
>VZZY01010438.1:128799-186271 GCA_013400335.1 Eurystomus gularis | reverse complement strand
GGCGAAGGGGCAGGGAGGGAGGGCGGGGGACGCCCCGCCACGGCGGGGAACCTCCTCCCGTGCGGAGGGCTCCGGCCCCGGGGGTCGCTGCCCGCTTCTTCAGGGGTCCCTGCGCGTCCTCGGGCGCTGAGAGACCTTGTCCGAGGACCGTGGCCCGCGCCCTCGTGGATCCGGCCCGTCCCCGGGCTCGGGGAGCCCCTGTCCGGGAGCGTTACCGGCTCCCTGACAGGCGCCGTCCATCCCCGGGCACCGAGAGGCCTTGTCCGGGAGATGTCACCTGCTCCCTCACGGGTCCCGCCTGCCCCCGGGCGCTGAGGGCTCGGTCCCGGTGGCCGTTACCGGCTCCCTCGCAGGCCCCGCCCGTCTCCAGGTGTGAAACGCCCTCTCCCCGTGGCCGCCCACCTCTGGGTCCCCTCAGAGCCCCTGGATGAACTATGGCCGTCCTTGGTGCCCCCTTCTCTGTCATGTAGCCACCTCCCCCTTTCCTTGACAGAAGGGTCCAGCACAGCAGCCCGTTGGGGGTCACAGCTCCCTGCCCCAGAGGAAGGAGGTTTTCCTGCCACTGCCCAGTTCAGTGGGCGGCCATGGCTGGTGCCCGTTGTCCCCAGGCTCTCACCCTGGTGCCTCTTCTCGAAGCATGTGCTCAGAGTTGCTCTTTCAACGCCCTGTCAAACAGCAGCGGCGAAGAGCGGGGCTCAGCCTGCACGTCCATCCACGCGTTTGCTCCGGGTTTCTCTCGAGTGAAATGTAAAAGAGGCTTTTTCTTGTGGTCCTTCTTCATCACAAGCATCCCCAGTGGGTGATGAGGTGGCCTGTGTCAGACTGGGCTTTCCCAGCCCACACTCCTAAGCCAGACTGACTTCTTTGGTGGCTTGCTTGTTTTAAGTGATGGTTTTAGGTGTGGTAAGTCATATTTGCAGAACGAATGTGAGCGATGAAGCACGAGATAATGTTGCTCTTGCTCGGAATTTGTAAAGGCTGTTGCTGCAGCATTAAAAAGGTGGCAGTGATCCTTCTGGACTGTAGTGTAATTGGCCGTTCTTTAACAATTCCTTAGATAACGAAAGAACTTCTGTTTTATTTCCTTACGTTCTGTCTTTTTTTTTTTCCCTCTCTGTCTAAAAGACAGAGGGAAGCCAGGTCGGGAGAAGCAACAGGCTCCACAGGCAAGAAAGAATTTAATCTTCCAAGCTTTACAGTAGCTTTTTTAGAAGACAGAGGGTATTTTCTCAGCTCTGCCAATGCCTTTTTCTCCAGTCAGAGACTGGTGCACATGGGATCAGAGTGGCTTGGGTCTGCGCACTTGCTGCTTTGAATCCCAAACCAGTTCTTCCTCATCTGTGTTTCTTAGTCCCTCTTCTCTTCCAGGCAGTGTTTTTTTCCTTTGCTGATTTCTTTTAGTCTTGAAAAGTATTTTGGTTTATGTTTAGAGAGGAGGACTTCTTGCCAGTGAGGTTATCAAAAGTACCCGGGTACTGTGAGCGGCCAGACTAATTATTTTTCGATGCTTCGTAGATGGAATCTATAGATAGTATTCCAGTATCCCTGTAACTTTATATTAGAATTGTCTCTGCAAATTTTGATAGTTACATTGCTGCTTTGAAAACAAAACAGCTACCTTAAAAGAAAGAAAAAAAAAAGAAGAGAAATTTAATTTAATCTGAGAGAAATGTGTAGTTTGAGTGTGTTCTGAGGGTGCTTATATAGAAGAGCTTGTTTGGATGTAGCGTCCTTGTGTCTGATGGAGACTCCTGCCTGTGTGGTACGTGGAAATTAAGCGTTGGAAGACAATCTTCAGCCTCATGTGTAGGACAGCTCTTGTTGCTCCGGCTGTAGCAAAAGCAGAGCTTTTGCTCTTCTTTTGGGGTGTGTTTTCATCGGTGAATGTCGTTGGTAAATCCGTATCTCTGCTTTACAGCTGGATGAAACTTTGCACCCAGATGCTTAAGAGCAGTGTTTTAAAACCTTGGCTCAAATCCAAAGCTCTTAAGTTCCTGTTTAGCTTGAAAACACTTGAAAGTTGACTCGAAGTCAATGGCTCTATTCACATTTGTGGATTTGAGAAAAGGCACAGCCCCTTGTGGGAGCAGGCCCTCAGCGATTAAGGAAGCTTAAGTTTTCACAGCAGCAGAGCAGTTGTGTTTTATGGGAACTGCAGGCTTGCAGCGCTTAGGAAATGAGGCAACTTTCTCGTACAGGATGAGATCTGCCACATGAAAATGCTGGTGCAAATGACCTGTCAGATTTCACAGGGCTGGTCAGCGAAAGGGTGAAGACTTGCACAGCGGGCTCCGAGATTTATGTTCTCTTAAAGGGTTTCTGTACATATGATACACTGGAAAATGCATTTGCTTGAATGTGAAAAACAAACAAACAAACCATAAAACAAAGGCAAATGACATCTTGATGTTACGTTTTGACATCTTGATGTTACATTTTGACATCTTGATATGGAGTCCTTGCTGAGTTCACGTAATTTGGAGGAGGGGGGATTATTAATCAAAACCAAAAACAAAGCTTGCTAGAATTCTTATGGTCTCCTGAAGCTGTTGAAACAGCCGGAGCAGTTTGAGCGTATCAGCCAGTGGTGACAAGTTAAATAATATTCGTGGTCTGAGACTGCCAAAATTCAGTCCTACTGTGAGTTAATGCAGCATAAACATTTCATCATGAGAAGCTTTTCCTGGTGTAGTACTTTGGCAGGGTTTAAATCTCTAGCCATCTTGTGGCAATTACGGGATGTTTGAAGGAGGCAGTTGGATGCAAGGAAGAGCGACTGACGTTGGCTGGCTGGTAGTTGTGCCATGAAACATCTCAGTGATATTCATAGCTGCCCTTAGCTAGAAAGAAAGCAGCCTTTAGCTTTTGTTCATATAAGGCATCTGCTTACATATTATTATTCTGCCAAGAGCAGAGGAGAAATAAGGATGAAGTCCTCTAAACTCCGTGACCTTCATATTGCAAACCAGAGCATGGTTGTGCCTGCCGTGCTTCTCGCTTGCTCTGCTGATGCTGGTGGAGGAAGAGGGTGAAGGATCTCCTTGCAGAGTGTGCTCCGTCAGGTGCATCCTTGTTTCACTTCAGTCTCGTAGGTTGTATGTCTACTAGTACGTTATGATTGCCAGGACTGCTCTTCAGCCTTCAAGCCAAATGCCAGAGAGTGGCTTGTGTCGAGACTATTAAGCTCCTTCAGCTTCTAAAATGGGGAGAACGTGTGCGAACCACCCATTGAGAGCGCTCCATGGCACAGCCCAACTCCCAGATCATTCCTGGGAACTGTTTGAGATACCGCTAGGTTGCCTGGGGCAAAAACGTGGCCAGGAACCATTCTAAAAATCTAACAGTATAAATGATTAAGTACTTAAAACAGACCTTTGCACTGTCTGATTTATTGGCTTAGATGGAGCATGCTGCACTGCTGTGGGTCAGGGCTCTCAGCGAGTGCCTGAGGGAGGCATTTTCCCCTAACGCAAACTGACTCTTCCTTGCTTGGAGTTCAGCGATCAGCTTTCTTTGCGTTAGAGATTACTGTGGGATCCTGCTGGTGAGGTGATGATCTGAGAGCTTCGCAGCGAGAAAACCAGGGTAGTGGATAACACCAGCTTTTTAGGGAAGTGTGTTTCTGTCCTCTTTTTTTATTTTCATTTTGCCCTATAAATTGGTAAACCGAATATTTTACAACTATTATCTTGGAACAAACATTTGCTCGTGTTTTTGATTGTTCTGCAGATTTTCTTTTTGGGGGAGGAGGGGAGGTGAGGAAATGTGGGTGGTAAAAACAGGCTACACACGCTGCTGAACCTGATCCTTTTTTAGTTTGTGTCACTGTCAGGTTTGCAGTGCTACAAAGCCAAGAAGGAGGCTTTGGGGAAAAAAATGGTTTACTTTAGATGAAAATTTTACCCAGTAAATGACATTTCTGCAGGAATTTACTTTTCCACTCTATAGGCTGAAACTGAGATCAAGTCTTGATCAGATCTTTATTTTAACCTGCGCCCGTTTTAATCCCGAATGCAGTCTGTTCTCTCTTCAAGTGCAAACATTAATTCTTGGATGTGAAGCTGGAGCTGTCCAGCGAGCCTCATGGCACCTCCTCACCTTCGGTAGATATGACATGATTCCCATCAAAGCACTGCCTAAACGTTGTCTTTGCCTCCTTATCTTTCTATTCATAACAACCAGCCTTGACAGCTAAACATCTCCTGCTGGTTTGCTTTATCGAACTATTTCTTTATACGGAATTACTTTCTTTTATGGCTACTCCTTTTTTTTTTTTTTTACCGTAATAGCTTTGAAAATAGCTGCATTTGATTTGAGCTGGCGAGGGTGGGGTAAAGAGCTTTATGTGTTTTATCTTTTTTTCCTCTGATAAATTTTGCTATGGCCCTTTATTACAAGGGAGGATGAATAGAAACTAGTCATTTACCGTTGCAATCAGTCAGCTACAATGTACCATCCTTCAGATGAACGGCTGCTTGGATTCCATCAATCATGTCCCAATGTATGAAAACTTCATTTCCAGTTTGTGGTGCTGGTGTGGGGATAATTGTCAGATGCCTCTTGCGATGCTCTTTGACGCACAGCATGTCATGCTTTCCTAAGTATTGATCAGTTCTCTGGGGCTGGGATCATTTGGATTGCCTCTTGCAAGAAGTTCTGCCAGCTCTGCGTGGTCTTGACGAAGGCTTGTGCCTTTTGGGAAGTGCTGTGGCAGGGACGGTGACGTTCTGAGAAAGCCAGCTCACAGAGATGGGTTTCAGCATCCTGCCATGACCTCTGGCTCACGAGTACCTCGTTGCTGGGCCAGTGGGCCCACGATGAGAGTCAGGTGCTGGGAGCGTGCTGCTCCTGCCCATGCACGTCTTGTTCCCCAGACTGACAGCTCTATTGTGGAGCTACATGGGTGGAGCACCTGGAAGCTGTCCTTCTCCGGGAATGACCGATTCCACGGCGTGTGTTTGTACAGAAATGCCGCTTGTTTTCCCTAAATAAGAAAGAAAATCCATTTGGTATTTCAAGAGCTGAAAAGTACTTCTTCAACAGAGCTGTAAGGAAGTGAATCTAATTAAAGGCTCTACAAACTTTTGCGTAATCCTGGCTGAGTAACTATCCACTCTGGGTTGTGTATGCCGGGAAAGTAAATAGTGAGCAATGCAGATGGAGATTAAAATACATTAGCTGTCCTCACTGCAATGCTAAACCCTTGCCCTGGTAATAGTAGCTGAAGTGGCAGAGAACTGGAAAGGAGCCACTTGCCTCTGAGGGCCAAGGGACAATCCCTCTTGCTGTTACCCAGGTTCCTGGGACACAGGAGGCTTTCTGAAGGCTGTTATCTCTGCGCTGCCTTAGTTTTGGGAGTGCTGTCCTCTAGCAGAGGTGACTATTCTACTGGAAAGGAAGGAGGAAAGAAGGTGAAAGTGAGTAAAAGGAAGCATGCTGATGAGTCCAAACAGGTTGCCTGCGGGGCTGCCAGCCAGGCGCTGCTAGCAGGCATCTCAGTGCATGGACTAAAGTATCGATTCCCTTTGAGTGGCAGTAGCAGACTCCCACAGCCCAGACATAGCTTGGGTTTCAGGAGGCTCATGCCAGCAGAAGCAGAGAGATGGCTCGTGAGCTAGTGCCAGTGGCTGTACTTTGTAGTGTGGCCATCACAGGCGTAACCTTTCTGCTTTCTCACTTTCAGTTCCCAGGGCTACTTAGAGGAGCACTGTGCTCCTGCTGTTGCCTTGTTTTGGAGGCAAGAACGTCCAGGGACCAGTCTGCTCCTCCTTGATGGACTCTTTCACAGCAGAGAGGAGGGCCGGGGTTATCCCACTGGCTGACAAATATGATATCCAGAGCACGTAACAGGATTTTCACTAGGCAAGCTCCAAACCAGATGGAGCGAGGATCTTTCATCATCCTGCCTTGTCCTATCCGCTGGGAGATGAGCTATCTAGTCCATCTTGAAATTGAAAGACCTTCCCAGGTGTAACAAACTCCTACTTCCTCAAAACAAGTGTCTTTTAATGAATGTTTTCAAGTCTTGTCAGACTTTCAGTATTTCTTTCTTTCAGCCAGAAAAAAACGTTTGAAAGAAAATTCTATCTTTAAATACAAAAATAACTTAAAAATAGCTTTTCATAGTATTTGGCATAATATTGTAGCTATGATTTTGCAAACCGAGTCCAAAACATTAGAAACACGAGTGAAAAAACTGGAAAGCCTCTAGGTTGCTGCTTATTGTCCAAAATACAGTCTGTAAATTTTTAATTACAGCGTTGCCAATAGAAAGGATTTTGGACTAACTGTCATCTATTATTCTTTTTACCACAGAGCTCTATGTCCTAGAAAAAAGGAATAAAAAAACAATTTATGCTGGAAGGGACTGCTAGAGGTCTCTTATCCATCCTTCTTCTCAAAGCTGGGCTAATTCCAAAACCAGATCATGTTGCTTAGGGCCTCTTCCAGTTCAGTTGTAAAAATCTGCAAAGATAGAGATTTCACAACATCTCTAAAACTTTTTTCAGAAGATCTCTGAGCCTCTTTCTGCTCAGCCATTGTCATGGTGAATGTCTTCTTCAAGTCCTGTGAGATTTTCCCTTGTTGCAACTTGTGAACGATGCCCACCTGAAGTGCTGGGGCCTGAGCTGTAGGCCCTGAGTTGGAGTTGACCTGTGGTTGAGTCACAACCTAGCAGAATGTTTTGTTTCTCCACTGGCTTCATGTTCCAGAGGCAGAACCTGGCCCACCTGTGTCTTTGTGGCCCTGCCCTCTCCCAGGTGGTCATGGTTGGGGTGGTGGGTGAGACCAGGGCTATATCAACCAGGAGCTGATCAGTTAGAAGAGTTTCCTGTTGGGTGTGGATTCTGTTGAAGCTGGTTACATTTTGCTTGGTGGTGTTCTTCCACTTAAAGGGCCGCTGAGGGAACCATCTCTGTCTGTTGTGTCCAGCAGGCAATGCTGGCACCCACAGAGGACAGTGGAGGAGCTGGGCCCACAGGAACCTATGGTAGGACTGTCTGAAAAGACTTCTGAGGGGATGTTACTGAGTTCAGCGTTGGCCTGTGTGATCAGGCAACTGATGGCAGCGTAAAATGATGATGGCTGAACTGCTACAATACCACCTCTTGTCCTTTTGCTGTCAGCTTCTGAGAAGAGTCTGACTTCTCTGTAATTCCCCTTTGGGTAGTGAAACATAATTACTAGACCTTCTCTTGTTCCGGTCTTGGGGTTAAATTTCACGGTGATACATGCTTTTCAAGTACTGAAGGTGGGCTTCAGCCAAAGAGTTAGCGGTTTAAGGAAGAAGCAATGGTTGGGGAGAAAGAGAATTAAAAATGAGCCAGTAAGGTGACACTGGTCATCCACAGTGAACTATGGTGAAGTCTTGGGTCAAAGGAATATTTTATGGAGGGTATAGAGGTACCATTGTCAACGTTCCATGGACAGTGAGAGCAGATACCACCAGATGGTTAAAGTCTTGCTGCAGAATGGGAGATGTGCTTTTGCCTTTTTTAGGTGGGAATATGCTGGCAAAGACCTGAAATACCAAGATTAGGAGCTCACATTTGATGCACTAGTATGAGGAAAGCCTGTGAAGGGAGGTCTTGAAGTGTAGTGGCAGTGTGATAATGATGGATGGGTTAATGGTCTTTGCAGAGACTATTCAGATAGGTAAGAGTTACCTAAGAGAGGTAGCTGAGATACTGGCATTTGTTTGGATAAATATGACTTTTAAACCTGAGCTAGTCTGGGTTCCCTGTGTGTTTTGTGCATGTCATCTCATCCTAAAATACATCTCATCTTAAAGTCCCGAGGTACTAAAGGAGAAGTTCTAGATTGTTCCTTGATAGTGTTTCCTTCTTCCATTGAGCGTTAGAGACCCTGAATTTCTTTCTGAAATAGGTGAGTGAGGTGAATCACGTTTGATCTGTGGAGGGGATTCATAGTAAAGTGAATTGGGTGGAAAAAGTGGGGAAGGATTAGTCATAGGTTTGATATCAAGACCTAGGAAAAGGGTGGATGTAAAGGCGGGAGTGCTGTGAAGGGCTTGCTCACCTTCCAGACTATGATACCCACAGATACGGGGAATGAAGAACAAAACTCTTCAAGGATGTGAAATTGAAAAGTCTGTTAGACAAGTTTATCTGAAGACAGCTGTAGCCTGTGATTCAAATGCTGTTTTGCTCATTTTAATATTTCATGTTGCTTTAGAAGGGTACGGAGACTTGGTTGGACAAGTCCAGCACATGGGTGGCCTTAAAGAGTTTTGGTGTGACTCAGAAAAGCACTTAGCACACGCATGGTTTTCAGCAGATGAAGAACATCCCCTCTGCACCCTTACTCAGCAGGGCATGTAAGCAGATGCTTAATGAAGGCAGATCTCCAAATTTCAAAGGCAACAGCGATGTTCCGTGGTAGGCTCAGTGTAGCAGATGCTTGAGGTTTTAAAAATGTATTTCTGAATAAAGATGAATTTAATTTCATGCTTAGAGCTGAGCATTTGTTTAGTTGCTTGATTGAACTGAGGTCCTACTGCCTATTCCACGCAGACTTATAGTCTTTCTCCAGACTTCCTGGAAGAGCTGCAGAATACATGCCGGCCTCTAAGCCCATAGAGCAACATCTCCTGGATCATTTGAGGTTCACTAGCTAGTAGCACTATTTTATCTGGCCTCTTGGATTAACTTAGAGACAAGCAATGACAGGGAGTGGAAAGAGCTGAAGGATGACTCGATAAGGAGACTGTTTTTCTTGAACTCTGTAACATTAGCTGGCTCAGGTTTCAAGTTGCAGGATCCTGTGAAAACTTGTATTTAGGCCTTCTATAGTAAATGGAAGTGATTTTTCTGGTGAAGCAGAGCCAAATGATTGTATGCCCATAATGCCGCTGCACTAGCAAAGTTAAGTTACTGAGTTGAGAAAGGCCAAGCGTATCTAGAAGCAGAGGACTGACCTTTTTGGTTCTTTAGCAAGCAAAGCACTTCCACCATGCTGGCCCTCTTAGCACTGTCCTTTAATAAGCATCTCTTTTGCGTACCTCTTGTGTATGAAGTCACCATGTGACAGTGAATATAAATCCATCCTGGCCCCAGAAAAGATTGCCTTCCCCTCCTCTCCTTGTCTACTCTGTTTTCCTCCTTATTTAACATTCTTCACTCTCGCTCCTTCAGGTGATTAGTAGTCAGAGAATACTCAGGCTGTCCTCATTCTTGCCCACCTCTTGTTAGAGAGAAAGTGAGAGACCCCACCTGTAGTACTGTGTCCAGCTCTGGAGTGCCCAGTACAAGAAAGACATGGACTTGTTGGAGAGGGTCCAGAGGAGGGCTACAAAGATGATCAGAGGGCTGCAACACTTCTCCTATGAAGACAGGCTGAGACAGTTGAGCTTGTTCAGCCTGGAGAAGTCTCCAGGGAGACCTTATTGTGGCCTTCCAGTATCTGAAGGGGGCCTACAAGAAGGCTGGGGAGGGACTTTTCACAAAGGCCTGTAGTGGTAGAATGAGGGGCAATGGGTTCAAACTGGAAGAGGAGAGATTTAGATTGGAAATTAGAAGAAGTTCTTCACTCAGAGGGGGGTGAGACACTGGAACAAGTTGCCCAGGGGTGTTGTGGAAGCTCCATCCCTGGAGGTGTTCAAGGTAAGTTTGGACAGGGCCTCAAGCAACCTGATCTAGTGGGAGGTGTTCCTGCCATGGCAGGGGGTTGGAACTAGATGATCTTTGAGGTCCCTTCCAACCCAAACCATTCTATGATTTCGAAATACATACAGTAACAGGCCCAATTACTTACTGTTAACATGCAGCGTTAAGTAAATGTTTCTTTCTTTGCTGCTCTTTATTATTTTTAAGAGGGATTTTTTTAGGTTTTTAGGGTTTGTCTGCTTTAAATACTATTCTTAAAAAGTATCACACAGAAGAAAGCTGTTCACTGTCCTTTAGTGACTTCTCCACTGGTTAGTGGAGAGAAAATGAAAGCAAAAGTAACATAATATGTGGAAGGCGCTTTTCCCTCTAGCCAAATGAACCTAAGTTGACCTTAAGGCAACTGTGACATTTCAACTTTCCTGTTCCTACACATGCTGTGCTAAGCTTGACCTCTCTCTGTTCTTTCCCATCGTCTTACGGAGCGGACAGCTGAACACGCAGCGTATTTACAGTACATGGAGATGTCTCAAGTTTCTTCTTTGAAGTGAGACAGTGCTTTGGCCTGTGAGGTAGCAGAGGGGCGGAGGGATAGATGGGAAGAAATGCTTCTGCTATGTCAACTCATGTGGCTGGGTCTGATGTGAGACATGACCACTACCAAGGCTGCTTTCTGGCAGGCTCTGCCTTGTAAGATGGCATCTGTCCTAGCAGCAGAACAGAGCCGTTTTCTTTCTCGGTCTCCTTGATCTGACCATGCATGGTCAGTCCCCTGGAAGGCTTTGCCCTAGAAAGCAGAAGTTCAAGTCTCCCTGAAGGAGAAACAGCAGCTTCATGGTGTTTTATTTGAAAAGAGTGAAGTCTGAGAAGGCTTTTTGTTTGTATTTCTTTACAAAATAAGTCTGAAGGCTTACTGTTGTGTAAAATAACAGCAAGGTGAAAAATAGATAGAAATGGCATTGTACAAAGAGCAGTTATTCTGTAGAGACCAACTTTGCTGACGAATTCTATTGTTGTGATCATTTACTCCACTTCTTATTACGTGTCAAGGAATTCAGTGATGTAAAAGGGGTTCTGCAGGCACTTAAGACATCTTAAAGCACTGAAACGTCGACATTCAAGGAGTATGGTCGGATCCCTGAGTAAAAGCTGCCTCCATTACGTCATTCTGTGTAAATAGAAAAGCCAAGGGTTTTTGTGTGTTACCTACCACGGCTTCATATCCCCTCAGGAATAGTCGAGAAGGTTTTGTTTCAGAGTTTGAAAATGGCAGCTTCTGTCATTGATATTCTCCTGAATTTTCTCACCATGTTTAGTTCTGCCTTTCTTAATGGGCTTTTCAAGAGCTTCTCTTGCCCCAGGCAGTATCCTAACTCAGCTCTATGCTGAGATGTACAGTTCTGTGGGCTTGTCTGCTCTGGGCACTTCATTAATTTTCATTTTTGAGCACAAAAATAACAACATATTCCTTGGATTCAACTCTAAATATACATTTTCTAAAATTTACTTGGGGGTGTACTATTATCCTATACTGAACCTGAGGCTTCCATGAAGTGCCCGTGTAGATACTACTGCTCTCTTCCTCACCAGCATTTGCTCTCGGTGGAGGGCTCAGCACTATGAATTCTGAGGATCAGATACTTCTGGCTTTTGTACTGGCTAAAAAGAGCCATGGATCACCTTACAGGGATGCCTGCTTTTCCTATGCAGTCATAGAATCATAGAATGTTAGGGGTTGGAAGGCACCTCTGGAGATCATCAAGTCCAACCTCCCTGCCAAACAGGACCAGAGAATCTAGGGCAGGTTACACAGGAACGCATCCAGACGGGTCTTGAAAGTCTTCAGAGAAGGAGATTCCACAAGCTCTCTGGGGAGCCCGTTCCAGTGCTCTGTAACCCTCACAGTCAAGAAGTTCCTCCTCATGTTGAGGTGGAACTTCCTGTGCTCTAGCTTGCATCCATTGCCCCTTGTCCTGTCACAGGGCACAAGTGAAAAGAGTCACTGGAAGCAATTTCCTCAAGCCTTCTGGATTGTCCTTTGCCAGTTGCTGTTTCTCTTGACTGTGTAAGAATATTTTCTGCGGCTGCTCCCATGTAACCATTAAAAGTTAGTTGAAAAAATTCCACACGTGATCTTAAATGGGATGTGATTTATCTTCTCTATTTTAGGCATCTACTTTTAGGTGACCTAACTTGTGTCCTGGGCTTTGTTAATGCTATTGACCAGCTCCCACAAGAAGAGGTCCAGAATAGGTGGTTCATTTGTAGATGCCTACTGGAGCTAAGCAAGTAGAACCGTAGATCTTCTCTGTTATGAGAGGATGTGTGTACCTGAACCAGTTATGAATGGGAACTGCTATGAAAGCGCTGAGGGTTTTTGTACTCATGAATAAGAAGATCTATTCTGTGCTGCTGCTTTACTGTTTGGTTTGTTTCTGTCTGTTCATCCAGATAGTTCTCCACTGTGAATCTTCTGTGAACCTGCCCTTGTCTGTTCTGCTGGAAAAATACTGTGAAGCTTTGTCAGCCCGCACCAATGTCACAGGTATTTATTTCTCCATTTCTTGTTGGCTTCTTGTTACTGTAGGATCCATTTTCAAAGTGTCCTTGCTCCAGGAACATCTTTTCCCGCTGAGATAAACATAATGTCTCCAGCCTTGGGTTTTCATTGGCAACAATGTCCGGTGGTGTGACATGGAAAGAAAACTTTGAATTTTGCACACCTGGAAAGAGCTTGAGGGAAACAAATAATGACAGTTCTTTTTCGTAATTTAATCTGTTAAACTGACTTATAGGGTAGTTGAAGGTTAGCACAGCTCAAGTGTCTGTATTCAGACAGGTCCAGACTTGTTGCCAAAGTCTGTCTGCATTTCTCCAATTCCAGCATAGGACATCCAGGCTGGGTAGGCGAAGAGAGGTGGATGTGCCAGTAAAATCCAGCCCTTATGTGTCATTTGTTGTAGAAGCTGGGGTGCTCTGACCAGGCTGACAGCCCATATAAGCTAGGGATGAACCTTGGATCATTTCAGCCAGGTCAATGCAGTATCTACCATGCTTCAGAAGTGGGAGAAGGACACTCAGAGCCACTCCTCTGCAGTGTGGCTTGGGGGTGTGTGCTGCAATGAGTGGTGCTACTGAGAGAAAAAGTTGGTTTCTTCCCCCTTCACTTCTCTTTCCCCTGGTAAATCTTCATGAAGGGAGGAGTTTAACGTATCTTGTAATAATGTCAATATTATAATTCAGCCAATTCTCCAGCCCTGAGAAATGGTGAAGGAAATGAGGCTTAAAGAAGAGAAAATCTTTCGTGGTATAACACATCAGATCCATTGTGTTTTACTCTGTATCAATTCCTGAAGGACAATAAGCTAATCTAGATAAGATGATCAGGCTGAAGTCTGGATGTTGTGCTGCCTTAACTGTCTCTTAATTTGCATGGAAATGGGTGTGGTGACCTGTGTTATGAATCCAGCCTGAGCTCTGCAGCTGGCACCGTTGTATTCCAGGGAGCAGCTCTGCCTCATGGAGCATATTTGCTTGTACAAATTTCTATGACCATCTATTTCATTCTGTAGCTGGAAACAAAGGAAAGATAGATGAGGTTCTGTGAAACCTTCCATAATTCTGGACCTTTTCTTTCAGGCGTTCTTTGCCTTTTCAGTATTTTTGTAAATACTGTTGTAAAACTTGTCATTAATTCGTAATGTATTTTTCCTTGTTCAGAGCTTCTCCCAAACAAATTCTACATCAGGCTGTCTTAAAAGCTGGAAAACAATTTACTTCTAATATTGGCAAAAAATATTCTGGGCTATTTACATGATGCATAAACATGGAGAATCTTCTCAGGCTGAGTGCAACTACTACAATAGCATTTTAATATGCAAAGGGAAGAGAGAAGTCACAAGCCTTTCTTCTGTTGCTCTGTCATTGTAAGGAATCACTGATCAAAATGGCAAAGCACTGCTCTGAAATGAATGAATCTTGGTGGTTACGTAGAGACAATCCAACCTGCAGCTTTTATAAAATATATTTTATATATTAAAAATATAAAAAATGTGTTGTAGGTAATATATATTTAATAAAATATACCTTCTCATGATGCATGTGACCGTAGCTGTTTCTGTGGCATGCTTCAAAATGTTGTGAACCTGTCCTCTGCTTTGAGCATGAGCTTGTCCATACAGCAGAACCCTAAGCTTCTTCATGTTCAGAGTGGTTGGACATAAGTCTAGACTCAGGCATAAACACGAAGTGGACTTTGGGACCTACTAGGGACAAAAGTTCACTTTTTTGTGTAGCGTGGGCAAGTGTAGTTTTCTCAACATGGTGGATCATCATCAGGGTGCTTCTAACTACTACATATTCCTTTGCCTTCTGTGACAGTTACAGGATTTTCAGAATGGTCTGGACTACTCAGCTAGGAGTCTTCTCATTAAAAATGGAGTTCTGCAATATAGCGATGTCCTCTTCATAGTCAGTAAAGTTCTAGTTGGGACAGTTAAAGTCCAAAGCATGATTTCACCCTAAACCTAGGATCTAATATGGAGCAGAAATGAAATGCTTTTTCTTTAAAGGGATCTAAGGATAACAAACTCCTGTCACGAAGTCTACTTTGATTTTTTGGTGTCCAAAATTAGATGAGCTGTCTTCATCCTTCATTTTGAACTCTCGTAATAAGGATGTATCACATTGAAACGTTGGTGTGCTCCATTCAACAGCATGGATGTATAGAACCAGACCATAGAGTCTGCAACGTCTGAGTATTTTCTCTGGCTCGTATCCTCTGACACAGTGCAGGTAACATCTTTTAGAGGAGGGGAAAAAAAAATCTACAGAAAAACCCCAGGGAGAGACATATTGAACAATCTTTATTTATAGCTGGTAGAACAGTAAACATGAAAGTTTTTTAATTGGTTATCTTCCTTGTCTCTTTTCCAGAAGATGCTGTTAATTAGTCCAATATGTTAATTTCCTCCCCTTATAATTACTAGCTTCATCCCCTAAATATGTTCACACCAAGTATCCCAAGCAGATGGCATAAAATGCTTTTGAGAATTTCATGTATGTGTAATTTCCCGGAATTGCTGAGTGAATGACATTGTAAATTCAGTCTGAAGTGATTTAAACCAAGCAATGCTTTTTCAGAGGTGGAAGGCAATATAACTCACTCTCTCTTTTGGGTGTTGTTTCCTTGAAAAATCCCTGGATGACACCTTCATAATTGCTTGAGCGTGATGAGGATGCGTGTTTTTATTTGTGGACCTGAAGAATAATTCTATTTAATTATTACTTTGCTTTCATAAGAGTTATTGGTTGAAATGGCAGGATTTTTCTACAGTGACTCAGATGAAGATGTTCCTGATGTTGTAATCTCCTGATATGGCTTGGCTGGAATTACAGTAATATCCAGGATGACCAGATGACTGTAATTATATATATCTGTGTGATATGTGCACTGAGTTATAGCTTGCATTTTTATAAGAACTCAGAGGAAGTGGATCCTCAGTTCACACTGATATTCCATGGGTTTTCTCATGCTTCCCATCACACCCTTTGACTTTCCCATCTTGCGTGTTTCCACTAGAGACTACAAGTCTTGGCTTACATCTGATGCTACTCACTTCTGATGTCCATGGAAATCTTTGGATCCCACTTTTTGGTCCATTGACACGTTTGGCCATGTGATCTTTCAGACCTTGTCAAAAGATGATTCATCTGAAAACAGGAATTTTGTCCAAAAAATAAACCAGAAGGTGGGTGACCAGCACTACTGTGCTGGTTGTTATCAGTATAAGAATTACATTCTTTGTTTTCCTTCTCTTCCATACCCTTCAGTCTCACTGAAGGTTGTAATTTGCATTTCTGGTGTTCAAGGCTATTCAGACAACTTGATAAGTGGGAGACAGTAGATTAGACATCATGCATTTAATTTCATGAAGTTCCGGGAATCTTTGAACAGAAAAATGATTTCTTCCCCCTGCTGACTGAATCCTCTTGAGGTTGGGGTTGGCTCCTTGCCCTCATTCTTTTTGGAGTATGGTGAAAGACTGTTGTCTCACAGAAGTGGTGTAAACCTCCTGATTCTGAGTGGTGCAGGATTCCATCTGTACAAATTCTTGCTTATACTACTCTGATGTTGTTTTCTCAAGTCTCTGGGGAAGCTCTGTTTTAAGGAACATGTTGGTGGGTGTTGGAGCCCCTCGGTTATTTCCCTGTGCTTTTTAAGGCCTCTCTATTACATAAGCTGTTCATGCAACAAGAAAATTGCTTAATGTCATTTGCCCTTTTCAATGACTGGAGTTGTGGTGCGGGCAACTTTACTTACACAGTTTCATAATCTCTTGTTCCATCTGCACTTGGATCTCATCCCTCTTTTTCTGGCTCCAGGGAGAATGGTCTCTTTCTTCATTTCCATGAATTATAGTTCCTCTTCCATTGATCATAATGGTCACTCTAATTCATATTGCTAAGCGTACAATCTTCATTAATATTACTTATAGAATCTCATTACATTACCTCAGTTACATACTATATATCAGGGTCATGCAAAACTACTCCCGACCATTCTTCTTGTGACTAAGAAGGAGTTCAGTTGAAGTTCACCCATCTCTAAGTTACAGCTTGCATCCTAAGGCTTCAGTGATCTAGCTACTAGTAGCAAGTTAGCTACTCATGTTAACCAAAGCACATAATCCAAATAGTCAGATCTAAGATTACTCTAGTTCCCAACAGTAACCAAGACCTGCAGGGCTGACAGGTATTACACAGAACCTACAAGAGATTCAGCCCTCTAGAATAGCTGATGATGGCTAGAGGGATATCTCAGGGCACTAGGTGTGTGTGTGTGGCCATCTGAATCCATCCTTAGACCTCCAATGACTGCACTAGATGAACTAGGTGAGTTGAACTAGATGTTCCACTCAATCCAGACATCCCTCTGTAGTCACTTCCACACAGGAATTTCATAGAAATACACAAATTGAATGCCATATAGCATGTAGTCTGCAAGATGGGAGTTAAATCCACATTCATAGCTCAAATGCATATATGAGATCTTCTCTGACAAGGTGATTTCATTACAGATACTTTGGCCACCAAAACGAAAGGTGGTGAGTGTTTTGCCTTGCTGCCCCTGCTGCTGAGAGCACACAGACTTTGCTTGGCTGACTGCTGTGAATTTTTAGCAGTCGTTTTCAATCAATCATTCTTTTAGTAGATGGAAGTTTCATGACAGACCAGCATGCTTGGTAACTCGCTTTCCATCCAGAACCGCAACGGTGCGGCACTCACTGCTCCAGGGGTTATTTATTTCTGTACGTTGCACTATTCTGTTTCTTGGAAACAGAAGATTTGGCCTCATTACATCTCTAAATATCTCTCCACAGTAATGGCATGGCAGCAATTCTCACTGGTTCCCTTCTGTTTTTCCCAGCAGGTCACATCAATGAGCACTTCCATTTATAATGATACTCGGATGAGCTATTCATTTTAACATGTGCTTTGCACTCTCTTGGCGTCAGCCTGCTCCTGCAGCTGCCTGTGGGGCTCTTAGGTACGTGCTTTCATCACATCCACACAACCCCGTTACTGCTCACAGGCATTAAGTTAACCTTCAGCATCAGCGTTTGCCCAATCAAAGCTCGAGTTGGAAACAAACAATCTTTCTGGCGCTTCCTATTTTCAGATGTTGCAATAACACTATTTAAATAGAGGTGATGATGCTGGTTTACTTTCCCACTGCCTCAAATGACATACCAAGCGGTCTAGCATGGCTTGCATCTACTGCCCAAAATAGAACTGGCTGTGTTGTATGTTGTTGCACAATTTGTATTACTGCCACTGGTCCTTATAGTTTAAAAAGTTGCATTTCTTAACTCTAGTGCAGTTCCAAGCTGAGAATATAGAATCATAGAATGGTTTGGGCTGGAAAGGACCTTGAAGATCATCTAGTTCCAACGCCCCTACCATGGCAAGGACACCTCCCACTAGACCAGGTTGTGCAAAGCCCAAGCCAACCTGTTCTTGAACACTTCTAGGGATGGAGCATCCACAATGTCCCTGGGAAAGCTGTTCCAGTGTCTCACCACCCTCAGAGTGAAAGTCTTCTTCCTTACATCTAATCTAAATCTCCCCTCCTCCAGTTTGAACCCATTACCTCTTGTCCTATCACTACAAGCCCTTGTAAGAAGTCCCTCCCCAGCTTTCTTGTAGGCCCCCGTTAAGTACTGGAATGCCACAATGAGGTCTCCCTGGGGTCTTCTCTTCTCCAGGCTGAACAACCTCTCAGCCTGTCCGTGAGAGGAAAATTCTCATGTGTTAAGAAACTATGTAGACAGTCTAAGAAGTTGTGTGATCCACTAGAGAGGATTGTTTAGAATCATAGAATCTTTTAGGTTGGAAAAGACTCTTAAGATCATGGAGTCTAACCATTATCAAGTCCACCACTAAACATGTCCCTAAGCATCACATCTACTTTGTACGTTTGCTGTACAAAGAAAATATTGATGATGGGTTTGTTTTTTTTTGTTGTTGTTGGCTTTGTTTTGTAATTGATTTATGGATAAGATATATAACCATATCTAAAGGTTCCCACACTGACCCTGGGTGTCCAGGAGCTGACAAGGTCTTCCAAAATGTACAGAAAAAAAATCTCTAAGGTGCGTAAATGAGGCTGGAGAGTGCTGAGCTACTGTGGTGATGAGAGCCACACAGAGTTTTGAGGTTTTGGGGAAGTGGTGGGTTGTTTTTTCACACAAGTAGCTATTGTTTCTGGTCTGGTCATGTGTTGTGATTCTGCGTGCGAAACATGTTTCAGTAAGAAGTTGCTCCAGTGCCTTGATCCCATGTTTGCTTAGAAGAGAGACCAATTACACCAGCAGCAGGGCTAGTGTTTTAGGATGAAATATTGACTCCCCTGATGTCGGTAATCACTTCCCTCAGACTTTATATGACACAGGAAGGTAACAACCCTCTGAACATCTTCATCTAAACAGTCTCAGTGGCACCAGCTTTGAACTGACTGAAAATCTGTAGCACATCTGTCTGGAGTCCCTAAGATGTTGGGTATCTGGGTCTGAGGGGAGACTGAAGAATAGGGTTGCTGATGCTATGAAGTTAGGGCAGATCCCAAGATCCTGTTAGATACTAGAAGCATTTACAGTGATCAACCTGGTGGCATTGCCATGTTGGTTCCACGCTGCCAGCTGGCACTGCTGTGAAGAGTGAGGAAAGGGAAAAGTGAAGAGTGTAAAATTTTAAGAGGAATGCAAATAAGACAGACATAGCTCATAAAAAACCCAAAACCATGTTACAGTAGGAACATGCCATTGAGGGTTTTGCTTCACATTTCAGAAGAGTGGCACACCTCAGTGCTGGATCCATCAATTCTGCATGATATGTTCTCAGCAGACCCTTGGTAATGACTGTTACAATGCCACGCTTCATCAACTATGCTTAAATCTTTGAATTGATACAGTTGGTACAATAAATACCGTTTGCTGAATGTGGTTTCTAAATTAAATAGCACTTTTTTTGTACATTTGCCAGATAAAAATACACTCTGTAGAACCTCTCCTTTTGTCAAGTTCTACTAAACAGATGGAGGGCCTTTTCTGTTCATATGGAATCATGTCAGTGAATCTGGTCTTAAATGCAAACACCTCCTGTCCTGTAAATCAACATTTTTCTGTAGGTTTGTGGGTTGATGAGCCCTTCAAGCAGTGAAATAACGCTGTGGCCAAGCAAGAGAGTAAACCCACATAATAATGGTGCACTCTTTGGAAGGATGTGTGGTCCAGGAGGACGGCTACAATACACGGTGCTGGAGGATAACTGTTATTAGGGAATGGGAGAGAAGTGCTAGAATGGGGATTTTTGTTTGTTTCTGATGTCAATAAAATGCTCAAGACCTTATGACCTCATGACTAAGCTGGCTTTCTGGTTAAGGCAGGAGCTTCTAGATGTGCTCTTGTTGACATGCAGGAGTTGTCTTGCATTAGTCTCCTTGCTTTTGACACAATGGCTGTTTCCAAGTGAGGGTAGAATCCTAAACTCTGTGTGTCTTAGGGCCCTGTGTGTAAGATCATGCCTGCCAGCACTGCCTTACGTCCCAAGCATCTACTGAAAGCAAAAAAAGAGAGGGACCTTCTACCATCTGTGTTTAGTGTGTTGCAAAATGTGCACACAGCTGTTTGAGAAGCCAGTGGATGGTCTGAGGAAGAGAAAGTAGGAGGTTGCTTCATACTTACAGATGCTGTCATGGCCTGCCGTGGACTATGATGTGAACATGGACAGTGCATCCAAGATTGATCTTGCATAAGTCACCTGCTGTCAAGTTGTGGCTGACAGCTCATCCCTTCTTGTTTAGCTCTCAACTACATCACTTGGTTGACCTTTTCTGAATAAACTCTTGTGCATGGAGTTGATTTGCCTTGGCCTCCAGCTCTGAGGTAGAGACATCTTATTATAGAGTCCCATGTATGCAAAAAGAGTTAAGCACTGAAGCTAGTTCAAATGCAAAGCTGACCTGCAAAGCTCCAGCTCTGCATTGTGCAACTTTCTTACTCCACTGCAAAATAAGAACCATGAGATTTTTTTTTTTTCCCTCTAGGCATTCATCTTATTCATTAAACTGTCAAAGCGTGGAAGCTGGCTATATAAGAAAAGGATAATGGCAAAGGTTAACACAGTTTATGTAAGACACTAGGACCTGAGTTGTTCTACCACTTCACCCTGTGTATATTTTTACTTGTATGAGAAGACTCATTCGCTGAAGTGATACACCCTGCTGAGAAACGGTAGTCGTGTGCATAAACACGGGAGACAAAAAGGTTATTTATGGATGCAAGCACACATCGCCATTGCTAAGAGAAAGAGACAAATGCGAAACAGATTCCTGAAGGTGTAAATGCTGGGTGGCATCTCAGCTCCATTAATGTGCTACAGGAGTTGCGTTTCCTGACTCTAAATAGCGCTGCTGTAAAAAACCTGCTGTGGATTTGTTTGTCCTCCCTAAAACCCACCGAAGAACACCACAGGGAACTGTACCATTACAATTTTTTGTTGTTATCCTCCTGAAGGATGCAGGAACATCTCCATCATGTGCAGATGCTCCTGGTACATGAGGTCAAGCATTTAGAAGCTGATCTCTTGACTGCTAACATGGTGTTTTACCATACCAGAGAAACTTTGTCTTGTTCAGGAAATCCTCTGAGATTAATACGGAGACTAAGAGAGCTTATGTGTCTCCTGTTCCTGTGTTCTTCCCTAAGCGTTCATTTATGGCTACTGTTGGAGACAGGAAGATGTAGTACGTGGTCCTTTAGCCAGAACCAGTAGGACTGTCCTGGTATTTTTAAACAAGCCTATTTTTTAATTGGGTATAGAGACAGCCTGAGGCCCACTCAGCTGCAGATGAATACATTGCAATATCTAGAGTTACAGGAAATTAATCATGCTTCTAAGAACCTTCTCTTTCTTTGAAAGTATCCCTGAGGTAATTTAGTAGCATGTGAAGGACTATTACTTTCTGCCTTCTGTGTAAATAAAGGGGAAAGAGTTAATGCCAGAAGGGAGATATAGTTGCAATTTCATTATTAATCTGCTCAAGGAGGCTGCTTGTGAGTTCGTCACTGTGAACATGGGTAGGAATTCTTTAGGTGAATCCTCAATGTGTAGCCACACTTCCGTGGGCATCAGGTTTTGGAAATTTGTACTAGCAAGCTAAAACCAAGATTTCTGGCTAAGATGGGTGGCTTCTTATCTGAGCAATTTGTTGTGGGTTTTTTAATATCCATATATGTGTATATATAGAAAATATATGCATATGTATATATGAATATATTAAAACCTCTGATTATTTTAAGAATGAATAGTGTCATCATACTGAAATTGTCCTTCTTCCAGTAGCCGCTGGGTGAACTTTGAAACCTTTGAGTTCTAGGATTTTGGAGTATAATGGGTGATTTTTGCTGCCATCGCTCCAGAAAAATATATCCTATTCTCTTGCGTGACTTAATTTAAAAGTTAGCACAAATCACTTTATTCATGGGTAAATAAACTCAATAATTTATGCAGGATGCTCACCAACCTTTTTTCCCCCCTCTGTCTCCTAGAGGTGTTAAAAATAATGAGTTTCAGAGGGAAGAAAAGCTATTTTAAATGCCACTGTTGCTTCTGAGGTGCTTGGGAGAAACTGCCCAATTCACTTAGACCAGGCTGGTGTTTTGACTGATCACTGTTCTTCTTTTACTTAATTTCTTATGAAGCCTTCTCAGATCCAAATGTAAAACTCTTCTTAGCAGAAAAGATACAGTTCTCCAGGCTGCAATAAAAGAGCTTGTAATGCTAGCTGGGATACAAATCTCTGAGATAAGCGATGCAGAAATTCACCCATTAGATGTACTTTTTTTAAAAGCAATGATATTTTAAAAGATGATTATCAAAATTAATACAGATATAGATGTTGTTAAACTTTTGGCTACTATTTCCCTAACCTAAAGGATAAGATTACATGGTGGGAACACACACAGTAGAAATGGTTATGCTTTCTATTTTTGTATTATAATCATTAGAATTTTATCAACATCCACAAGAAAATAAATGTGTCCATTTTATTTCAGAAAACACACAGTTGAGGAAAAATGTATACAGCGTTACACAGTTCTAGTACTTGTTTTTTTCTGCAGTCTGTAGAAGAAACAAACAAAGAATACTTGATTTTGGAGCTGCATTGCAGATTTCAGAGCACTTTTTAACTCTTCATCTCATTTTAGGAGTCCTTACTATTATAGATTATTTTACTTCAAGTCCACCATTTTCAGTTACTTCTTTCCGGTGTTATAACAAACAGGAATATTTTGTTCTGCTTAGCTTTTCATAGTTGAAAATTTAATAAATTAATAGTGAAAACATTCTTACAGAGTCTATGGAAGTTGAGGAGTGGGTATTTTTATCTCTGCTTTATATATGATGAAAAGTTTGCCAAAAATTCAAAGCCAGTCACTGGAAGTATATTAGAACATGAGACGATCTCGCTCTGCAGCCTGCCTGTGCTACTTGGTTGGTACTAAAATCATAGTAATTAAAAGCAAGCAGCTGACATTTTTGCATTGCAAAAATGTTAAATATCCCATGGTAGCCTTGCAAGCCCACATGCAACATAAGAACTTTGATTGATGTAACTGCTCTTGCTTTTAGCTGGAGCTTTTATGTGTTGGTATTCTTATTTGATCTTCTTCAGAAATCTTGGAAGCCCAAAGGTGAAACGCACAGTTATAACTCCATGGAAAAAGAATTGATTAAATTTGGATTTTTGTGGTTAGTGTGAAGTTCCAGGGAATAGAAGTAACAGTTTTGGGGAAGGGAGCACTGAGGTGTTCACAGTGAGTAATTATTTAGTTCTTGTGGGAAACACAAGTAAGGACAAGGGAGATAAATTACCCAAGATCACAGCATTAGCTAGAAGTAGAGTTGAAATTCCTCTCTCTCTGCCCCATGCTTTAATAACTACTTTCTTCCCTTACCAGATGTGGCACTTGCATATTTTGGTGTAGAGAAAACAGGGTATATATATGTTAGCATGACCATGCCAGTGGCTGGCGTGTTACATGCTCTAGAAACACCTTTATACCACACTAGACCACAGAAGACCTGTTGGCATTTAAAAGGGTTGCGCTTGTAGGTAGCAAGGGAAAAGTGATGAGCATAATAATAATAATAATGCTTGTCCTCTTTATCTGTTCCATGTATACAGCTCCTGACTGATACGAAGGATGCTCTGAATTGTCACTTGTTAGTGTGTTTATTGGATAAATGTGTTAGCTTAACAAAATAATGGTCAATGTAGACAAGATTGTCATGGAAGAGAATAATGATGTGGGTGAGCCAACAACTACAGAAGTCTTACTTGATAATGTCCAGCCTTAATCTGATCTACAGTGTTGGCTTTGAATAGCAGCTGGAAATTCTCAAACATTTGGAAAACCCCTAACAGGATAAAACTGAAACACAGACCTGAGTTAAAGCAAGCTCTTCAGTCACTCTGGTCCTGGAGGACCCCAGTGAACTGTTGCAGGATATATTCTGGCAAAAAAATCTAAGAGGAGGTCAACTGTGGGATTCACCTCAGCAAGACAGGTGGCCAAACACCTCAACATATGCAGTTACGGAGTTTAATATGAGACAAAAATGCTGCTAGTCCTGGTACCATGACAGCCTTCGGTATCTATACAGCACTTTTCTTCCTGGAATCTCTCAGAGTGTCTGGTAATAAGCATCAGAAGTGCTACATTCTTAAGCTCTTTTTTTATCTCTTCATGTCAAAGCAGTGTGAATCAGTGCTTTCCTTCACCTTCTACGCTCTGTTCTTGGGAGCCCACTTGCGGGCCAAGGGCTCTCTGCAAACACAACAGCGTGGGCCAAACACTCTCCTCTCATTAGTGCTTCTCATACTTTTGTGGTTGCCAGCAGACTCCACCTTGGAGTGCCATCACCTCTGACTTCAAGTAGTGGAATACTTCTCTGCGTGCTTTTTTTCCTCCCTTGCTTTCTTTATTATTTCTCAAGGCCAAATTTAAAACATTTCTTGTTTCCATTTGCTATATTTTTATTTGACCTTTGGCCCATGCTTGCGTTACACCTTGCAAATAACAGTTCTGCTTTGTAATGACTACCCTTTGCCATCTCCAGCTGAGTTACCAGAGGGTGGAGGAGATGTGGCCCCATTAGCTGAGTGCTACCAAAGACTTGTGTGTGGGGAAGCAAGGTTTTTATTTCCCAGGCTGTATTATCATGTTGAGTAATTTCAAATCAGTGTTGCTTCACTACCTTCTTCCCAGTGCTTTCCTCTTATTTATTTTTTTTAATCAGAAGTAGTTGTGAGACAGCATCTGCTTGCAGGTAGGAGTCCTTGTCCCTCACAACTCCGCAGCTGCTGCGTGTGTTGCCTAGCTGTATTTTATTACTCTAGATCGTGTGATTGTGATCGCCTGTGGTGAAATAAATTTGCTGCTCCCTGCAAATGAAGAGGTTTAGCTGAGCTGGTTCCCGATACAGAGCAGAGAGGGTAACGAGGCAGTGCTAATTTGGAGATTTTGCTGCACAGGAGGGGGCTGAGAATTTGAGGGATGGACACAATATGCATCTTTCCCCTCTTCTCCAGGCTCTTCCTCTACTCTCCTCTTTTGTCCTGCTCTTTCACAGACTCCTGGGATACAGAACATCCTGTCTCTCACTCCATCCATCTTTTTGGACCCACAGATTCTTCTCTGCATCTTCTTTGTTCCAGGTGTCTAGAAGTCCCTGTCAGTCCTTACTTATCTTCCTGAACCTGCTGAGCTGTTAGAAGAAAGATTGGGGTGAAGGAGATGAGATAGAACAGGATCTAGAGCTGGGCTTTGCTTTTAAGTTCAGGGCTGGGATGTATAACTAGGAAATGTTAAAGTTTTCTTCTCCTGCCACCACTTCTGCACAAGCTCATTGATTTAAGACTTAACGGAGAATAATTCACCCTGAGATATTCCGATCAATATTGGGTTTTTTTTAAAATGGTTTTAAAACTGGCATTTGTGCTCATTGGATGCTACATCAAGGTCACAGTTGAAATCTGAAAACTTTTGGGACCTCTGGAAAAGCAATACTTTCAGTACTTGTTAGAATGGCAGAGCGTTTAACAACAGACACTTTAAAAGTGTCAAGAAGCACTTAAACATGATATGTTAGTAAATTAAACTCTAAATATGACCTAGATTAAAAATTACAATGCATAGTAGCAGAAAAGCAATATATAGCTAGTAATGTGAGGGTGCCCCTAGAGTCAGTGCCTTTTTTTCAGTTCCCCCTAATGTACTGAAGGGTTCCCAAACATATAAATATAATTACAGAATGTTTGCTGTTCCTGCTTCTCTAGAATTTCCAGCAAAAATACTTAAGGAAATGCTAATGCAAAATTTCCCACAGGCAAAAGCAAACTTAAAAAAAAAATCCACTTAAAATCACAATACTTCTGATTGCTAGTCGATGTCTAAGTGTCAACAGTTAGGGCTGGGCCAGCCACTAGATGAATGCCAGATGCTCTCTATTAATCCCTTTCCCTTCCCAAAGGGGAAGAGACTGGGAATAAGGGAGAGAAATTTATGGATTGGAAAGCTAAAACAGTTTTAATGAAAATAATGATATAGTGGAATGTATACAAATATTTACAAACCCAGTATCGAACCAAGCCACCTCCCAATGGCAAATACATCACCGTCACCAGTGATGCTGTGGAGCAGGCACTCCTCAGAGAAAGAATTTTACCTTTAGGAAGATTTTGAAAATATTTTGGAAACTACTTTCAGATGTATTACAACCTTCAGAAAAGATAAAACAGATCTCAGTTATCTGGATAATTATTTTATTAAAACAAACAAACAAAACCCAACAAAAAACCCCAAACAAAAATCAGGCTGGAAGAAAAGCAGCAGGATGTTTCACTTAGGTTACACTCAGATAAATACTTGTTATCACAGCCCATTTTTAAGAAGGCATTTCTTCCCTCTCTTCCTTTCTTACATGCTGAAACTGACTTAGGCAGAGATGGTTTGTGTTTCATTCCAGCTGATGGCCCTTTGTTAGTTCTCAGAAGAGATGGAAACTGCTCAGTCTGTGCTAATCTTATCATGATTGACCACATATGTTTCAGTAGTTGGCTCATCTGTTGACAGCCAAGTTCAGTGAGAGTGTAGGATCTATGGAGTGAAGACCAAATAACCCTCAGAGGGGATCAATAATAATCTGATGGGCTCTGCATTTCCAGGCATCCATCAGGCATTGATGGGTGGTGGAACTCGCTCTAGAGCTCACCAGTTCTGTTCTAGACACATCCCAGAGGAGAAACCTGCTGGCTTTCGATACCATTTAGAACAAGGTAAATATTTTCCTTCTATATTTCTTTTAACTCAAAATCATACAGATTTTGACTTTAGGAATGTGTTTAATTTTCAACAATTACTGGTGTGTGTGTGTGGGAAATCTGAATTTACATAAATGTAAGTGTTTTCTTTTAACAAGGTAAAAACTTGGACGTGTTTGGAAAATCTGTGTATTAGAAAAGTCACATTAAATCCGTAAATGAAACAAACCTCCTTCAAATCACTTTCTCTAAGGTATGCCTGATCAGAAAATGAAAGGAGAGGCTCGTCTGAGTAAAGCCAGACATTTCCACGCTTTAAAATAAGTAGATTAAACCTCACCCTGCACTGCGAAAGCCTGAAATTAATTCTGCCCCACTTGTTTGTACAATCAGGCCTTTTCTCTGCTTATATTGATTTCGGTGCTGTTGAGGTATCATAAACACTTTCTTTTTGTAGCCTTTGGCCTGCGTTTTTTTGTGTTTCTCTCATGAACTGAATAGTAATTATCCAAGGAAAATGCTGTTCTGAGGAGCAGTGGGGCTCAATTAGGGAAAGCAGCAAATCTATTTCTAAGAATGATCATAGAATCATTTGGGTTGGAATAGACCTTTAAGATCATTGAGTGCAACCATTAACTTGGCACTGCCAGGGTGCTGCTAAACCGTGTCCCTCAGCACCACATCTCCATGGCTTTTCAATCCCTCCAGGGATGGGGACTCCACCACTGCCCTGGGCAGCCTGGGCCAACCCTTCAGAACCCTTTCAGGGAAGAAATTGTTCCTAATGCCCAACCTAAACCTTCCCTGGTGCAACTTGAGGCCATTTCCTCTTGTCCTATCACTTGCTACTTGATATGTAGCATTTCTTTTCCATTGTTATGGGCTTCTGTCCTGCTTCCATGATTTGTGTACCACTGAAGATCATTTTCAGTGATTCATAATGAAGGCAGCTAATGCTGAAAAGACACCTTTTTTATCATCAGCACACTGTAGCATAGATTATGTGGTTAAGAAACATTTACTTCCTCTTGGGATCACAAAGGTAGAGGCTATTCATACTTCTGGCTTCTGAGAATTGAAATGGTTGTTAAAGTGCAGATAGGATTCTTTGAATACACTAGAAAAATCTCTCTTTTACCAGTAGAGAAAAGGACAATTTGAGTGACATTAAAAACACAAGGAGAGCTGGTTATGTTGCTGGAGCTGGGAGAGGGGGACACGTGGTATCTGGAGGCAGGAGCATGGCCTGTAATAGAACAAGGACAAGAAAGATTCAGGATCTGTTTCTGGCCTGATGGGGTCTTGCTCAAAACACTTTGCCTTCCTGGAGAGGTAGAGTTCACCCAAGTGTTGGTCTACCTCTGAACTAGTCACTACTCTTTACAAACCAGTGGTATAGTCAGGACACAGAAGGAGGCACCTCCAGAGGGATAGCTGCCATTAGGAGCAAATCACAGGATAAAATAAGTTGTTCCATGGGGAGATTTGTATTCTTCTGCTGGGCATAAGTGGAAGGTTATGAGGTCTGTCTCAGAAACCTGAATTTTCTGTACCTTGCTATCTACAAATCCATGTATGCTCTGTGTGCATAGATTCCCAGCTGCTTTCCAGAATCATAGAATGGTTTGGCTTGGAAGGGACCTTATAGGTCAACTAGTTCCAACCCCTTTGCCATGGGCAGGGACACCTCCCACTAGACCAGGTTGCCCAAGGCCCCATCCAACCTGGCCTTGAACACTTCCAGTGATGGAACATCCACAGCTTCCTTGGGCAACGTGTTCCAGTGTCTCACCACCCTCAAAGTAAAGAACTTGAACAATGGTTCTTCCTTATTTTTACCCTTTCAGCCCATCCATGAAAGCTTTTAGGAGACCAATGAGTTCTCATTTTCTGGGGCACTTCTTATCTCGGAAATGAAAACTCAAATTCTGTCTTGTGGTTATAAATCATATTGTTATTGTTCTTACTCATTTTCTTATTATGATAGTATCTAGAAGCGAAATCAGATCAGCGTGGTTCTTGGGATAAACACAATGCAGATCTCAACATAATCAGAAAGGAAACAGTTTTTTATCCTTTAAACAACAAGAGTTTGTTATTCTGGAAAGCATGGGCTTCAAAGAGATTTTCTACTCTTAACTAATGCTCTTAAAATTACATCAGTCCCAAACTGATGGGCTGTATTAACAGTACAAGTGTGAAGTGTGAAAAATAAAAATCTATTTTCTATGCAAATAGTATCTATTCAGCAGAAAATCCCCAAGCTCAGCACTCTGCAGTAGCTGGGTATTTTTTGAGTGCTTTGCATGAACCTGGCATTTTTCTCCAGCGATGCCGAGTTCTTAGTCCTGAGCAATTCGACTCCTGCAGGGTCCAGAAAATGGGGCAAAATGGGTTGTTTTGGTGTGGTAGCTTAGCTGGTTGGTTTGTTTACAGTCTCCCACATACTTAATCATAGACCAGGAATTTGT
Organism: Eurystomus gularis; assembly: GCA_013400335.1. Taxonomy (NCBI): domain Eukaryota; kingdom Metazoa; phylum Chordata; class Aves; order Coraciiformes; family Coraciidae; genus Eurystomus; species Eurystomus gularis. The sequence goes on along the minus strand of VZZY01010438.1, from coordinate 157,286 downwards.
GAAGTCAGCAAGCGCAGTTATGGTCGTTTAGCTCACGGCGTAGAAAAATGCAGTATATTAGTCAAGATGCCTCATGTTTAGAGCCGTGTATCAAGAAGACGGCTATTGCCTCGGCTTTCCCACAGTGTGTGCCACAGCTCCAACAGGGCTGGGTGGTAAAGTGAGACAGCTTTGTTTCCAAATTCAATTAATCTCAGGCTTAAAGCAAATCACAGCAAGGTCAGTCTCCCACGAAAGGTGTACAGCCTGCTCTTAACTCAGTGCTGCGTGTACGGAGCACGTTAAAGGTGCGTTCAAGACATCTGCTTGTGCCCGGCGTTGGGCGTGAAGTTGTCATCTGGGTGAAACTGTTTGGTGCCTGCAAATTCCTAGGAAGAATGCTAATTCTTCTGCAGTGTGGATAATTGTCTGCATGAGTACTTCCTCCTTCAAAAACCCTGGGAGTTATTTTGGGGAGCAGGACACGACGACACATACCAATGAAATGAAAAACTGCACTTGATCATTGAAGCAGTGCTTGTCCTGTTGTCTGCTTTGTCAAGGCCTGTCCATCAGGAGGTCCCAAATTTAATAATGGCTGATTTTAGAGATGAAAAAGCTAACGTCATGCTGTTTGAATTATGTGTACGTAAAACTGTGGAAGTTATTAGTAATTAATTGTTCATTTTTCTCGGAACTTGTGCTACTGGATGGTGAAAACCAACTATTCATTAAACACACTGTGATTAGGAGCAGGATTTCTATGTAGCCGTAATAAACATCATCATGGAAAATTGTACAAAAAAGAAAACAAAAGCAAAGCCCCAGTGGAAGTGTTCAGCTCTCCACAAATGGAGGCTGGTTTTACACTACATCTGATTTTTCTTTTCATTCCCTACAGATGGGATTCCTGTCCCTAAGTTCAGACATTTATAGTACAGACATTTCCCAGTGAGCGGGTCGGCCCAGGTTGCCTTTATAGTTAATGGTAAGAGAGACAGGCTTTTAGAAGACAATTTATGTGACCCAGTTTAAGTATCTTCTTTATGGTGAAAGAAATAATTACGTAGAGTCCACTGACAGCGCTGACTAGATCCCTCTTGTCTTTTAAGGGAGCCTAGAGATTTCTCTGCCCCTGACAGCTACTCTGTAGACTGTTAAAGAGAGACCGTTAAAGATGAGACAAAAGATCTCATCCCATCCGCATCACCTGCAACTCCGAGGAGAACTTGCCTGAGCAGTGCGCGTCTATCAGTTCTTTTATGGGCTACTTGGTTCATATTTTCTACAGATTTTACCTCCAGCAAAGACTTTTAGGGAACATAATCCATAAAAACTAGTACAGTTCCTCTGAAGGGGAGCAGTACTTTCTTCTGAAAAATTCAGTTTGCTCCTTATTCTCCAAAGTTTCTCATAAGGAGGTTATTAGCTTTTAACTGAAGAGGGTAAAAGGGACTGTTCTTTCATCTCCATAAAATAATCAATTATTTCAGATGAAACCATGGATTTCTTGGTGTGTAGAAACACTCAGCTGTTTATTTCAGCAGGGAGGGGAATTTTAAATTTAAACTCACAGGACTGTACCAGGGTAATTACCTTTGCTCATAATCAGAGGAGACCGCACCTTGAGTCCTGTGTCCGGTTTTGGGCACCACAGTACAAGGACACTGAGGTGCTGGAGTGGGTACAGAGAAGAGCAGTGAGGCTGGTGAGGGGTCTGGAAAGCATGTCTGATGAAGAGCGGCTGAGGGAACTGGGCTTGTTTAGTCTAGAAAAGAGGAGACTGAGAGGAGACCTTATTGCTCTCTACAACTACCTAAAAGGAGGTTGTAGAAAGGCTGGTGTTGGTCTCTTCTCCTAAATTACTAATGATAGAATGAGAGGAAATGGCCTGAAGTTGCATCAGGGGAGGTTTAGATTACATATTAGGAAGAAATTCTTGACTGAGAGAGTGGTTGGGCACTGGAACAGGCTGCCCAGGGAGGTGGTGGAGTCACCATCCCTGGCTTGAGGTGTTTAAAACACAAGTAGAGATGTAGCACTGGAGGCTATGGTCTAGTGGTTAGGGAGATGCTGGGATGAAGGTTGGACTTGAGGATCCTGGAGGTCCTTTCCAACCATAATGATTCAATGATTCTAAAAATAATTTGGCTCACCTAACTTTAGATATGCATAGTGTAGAAAGCTGCAATTAAGTCAGGCACCTCAGGCTCCTCTTACAAGCAATTGCTAGTGTTGTACCATTTATACATTCATCCGATTTAAATGTACACTTTATAATGAGGTGTGCCTGGTTCTTTCCCTGGCTGTTAAGGTTGTCCAGGTGGTCAGCCTGCAAGCAGAAACTACTGCATTCTCAGCCAGAGCTTCCAGTCTATGTTTGCAGATGACCCACTGCAGGTCCAAGCACAGAAGCATTATTATTAACTGTAATACACCAATAATCCTAAAGGCCTTTAGGATAAGCTAATCAGCATGTAAAATTTAAGGATCACAACCGTTTATTTCATTAAGGAAACTGCAGATTTGAAAAAAGTCTAGGAAAATGATGTAAACTCCTGCTCTGGATTTTACACCATTGTTCTTCTCCAGTTTAGATTTTCTGTCACCTGACAAGCTAAAAAATCCCATGGAATTCAGATCAAATCATTAAACTGCAGCTTAAATAACCCCTAGGGTGTTCCAGCCCAACTAGGTAATCTTATATTAAAACACAAAGAGTCACACAGGCCAAGAAAATCCATTTATCCCTTATTTTAGGTAGGTTTTCTATCTGTGTTAGAGTAACTCGAAGAATCTGGGATAAAATGGTCACAGTCAGGACTGTTTATTCAAGCTGGTGGACATTTTCCCATGAGGCCAAAAGAAAGCTGCTGTGCACTCTGCATGTAGATAAAGTTTAGTAGGGCCGGGGAAAAGAGGTAAGAGATTTTTGACTTGGGACACACCTAAGACTTTGGTTGAGCAGTGAGTGACCAAGGTATGTAGCAAAACTGAGGGAAACGGGGCCCTCATGGTGGGGCAGCCCTCCTGGGCCACATTGCGATGTCAGGACCAGTCAACATGGGGTTCTTCTTTTGGCTACAAATGTTGAGAGTTTGGACATCTGTTGTTTTCTTGTCCTGGGTATGGTACAGTGAGTTGGGACAATTAGGCAGTCCCTCACCGTACCTGAAACTCCTCTTGCCTGGGCAAGTCCTGCTGCCTGGGTCGGAGCCCGCTCTGGAAGAAGCTGGAAATACGTGACAAAATCACAGCCAAATACAGAAAAGAGCAATGACCAAAGTCAGTCATCTTACAATCCTATAAATAGTGATGCTAAGAAAGACTCTAAGCAAGTGTGATGGATGCGCTCAACCCCTTGACCAGCCTGGCGGTGGTTTGGCACAGGCACTGGAGGAGATAAAGGCCTGAGCCATAGCCAGGCCAAGAGGTCCTCTATTTCTATCTGTTCTTAACGCCTACAGTGGGGAAACATCAATACAGCAGAGTCAGGAACACCGATCGTGCAATTAACGCATAAGTAACAGGTGGCTTTTCTAAAACTCCTTTATCGAGGAATAAAAAAAATAGGGGTAAAAGGGGTCTTCCGCTGACCTTGCCATCGCATGTGATCTGACTGAGTCAACCACTTTGTTCCATTAAAATGACAGCCTAAGTGAGCCCCCTTTGAGCTCCCTGCGGTTGCAGCAGCTTGTGCACCAGGATCTCCTGAAGCTGGGATGCCTCTCTGGGCAGGTTTTCTGGAGGTAATGATGATGGTCCTCTGGCACACGCCAGCGAAAAGTGAATAATGATTTACTGCAAGCACGGTAGGAGAAACCGTATGGCCATAGGTTAACTTCTGCGTCTGTGTGTAAGATTTAGCCTTTATATTTGTGTGTATTTATTGGTTTGTGTATATGTTTTAATCTGTGTGTGTAACTTCGTGTATGATTTGGTTTAGGAAACTATCGTATCTCTCGTGTGAATCTTGCCATTCTTGAATTTTTTAACCATGTTGCTATGTTAATTAATTACAGCAAATTTTATTAAGTCACTCTGATAAATAGCTGGTAATTAAGTATTGTTAAAAATCATTGTAGAATCATAGAATGGTTTAGGTTGGAAGGGACCTTTCAAGGGCATCTAGTCCAGCCCCCCTGCAGGGAGCAGGGACATCTTCAGCTGGAGCAGGTTGCTCAGAGCCCCATCAACCTCTCCTGGAATGTTTCCAGGGATGGGGCATCAACCACCTCTCTGGACAACATGCTCCAGTGTTGTACCACCCTCATTATAAAAAATTTCATATCTAGTCTATATCTACTGTCTTCTAGTTTGAAATCATTACTCCTTGTCCTGTCGCAAAAGTCCCTGCTAAAAGATTGTTCCCATCTTAAATATTGATTGTCCCTATTTAAATGTTGAAAGACCACAGCAAGGTCTCCCTGGAGCCTTCTCCGCTCCAGGCTGAACAACCCCAACACTCTCAGCCTGTCCTCATAGGAGAGGTGTTCCAGCCCTTTAATCTTGGGATTTACCGTAACAGTGCTAATAAATCTTAAATTGCTGCTATCTTAGAGTTGTGTAGGATCCGTAATCACTCGTTCCCCGCAAACTGGCATAATCCTTTGTGTACTTCTCTCATGTAGTAAGTAATAGAGTGAACCTTGCCATCAAACTTAAGTTGCTCTTTCACAAATACATATTAAAATCACTTTTGCTAACATCTTTGATGGTGATTCTTTAAGTAATTTAAGACACTCATCTGCAACAGCCCTGCAGCTCCTTGTGACAAGGGGAAGTCCATCCCAAATGATTCTTCTGAAATAGTTAAAGCTACCTGTCTCTTATTTTAGCACTGGAAATAGTGTCCTAAGAACGGATTTGATAAAATGTTTTATTTCCACAAGACCATTCAGCTTTAACTACCTTAGTCCTTTTGATAAAACAAAGCAAACAAACAAACGAAAAAACCCCAACAACCAAAGAAACAACAAAAAAAACAGGAAAAAAAGAAACACTGTCAGAAATTCTCCATTGGCAGCAGTCTGTGAGTGCTGCCTCTCCTCACAGGAGAATGGGAAGCCTTGTGTGATCTTCTCTTTCTATGGGAGCAGCATTGACGTGAAAAGGATAAAATGATTGATCCATCAATGTTTCCACCAGGAGCAAATTGAACCAGCCAGGGGAACCGGTCTCGAGGTGGGGAATGAAGTTGGAAACCAGATGCCAGAGGTCAGAAAGCACACTTACCTGAAAAACGCATTGGGTTGTGCAGTGATTTGAGTGCAGTGGTGGAGTATGGGATGATAAGGACAGACCTTGCCGTCCATAGCAAACCTATATTCTCTTGTGCAGTTGATAATCTCGTGTGTAAAAGGAAATTTTCTGTTCAGTGAAATGAATCTTTTACTGTAGTGACATTTTTACTGTTAAGGAAGAAGGGGCAGTAAAACTCAGTGCACGCGCAGGTCTTTGTATTAACTAGTGAACGCTCCTGGTTTTGTTGTTGGGTCTTTTTGTATTCAGGTAACTATAAACAGGTTTTCTTTTATAATGTTTATAAACTCAATCAAATGTTTCTTCGGCAGTAATAGAGAATTAGGAGAGCCCTCCAGTGGCCAAGCAAAAAAAATCAACATTGCTCTGGCAGCGAGCCAAGCAAGTCTGGAAATGAGGGGGAAAAATATGTGCGACAGGTTTCAAAGGTAGTAATTTCCAGTCCTGTTAGGGATGACTTATATCATGCTTACACTGGTCCTTTGATCCAGAAGAATTCCATAGTACTTGACAAACTCTCTGTCTATCCCTGAATGAAATAGTACGAATTTATCCAGTTGTCATTTCTGTTTAGAAGGGGCTATTTGCATGAAGAGGAAAATGATTTAGGGATAAACTAATACGCTTTGTATTTAATAAATTTACAGGAAATGAAAATGAAGAGAACTTGGTCCTCACTGAAATAATTCTTAGTATTCAGGCCGCAAGAACTGCAGAAAAATCTCTTTGCAAAAAATAATGGTCTTCCTTAAATACCCGCCAAAGGCAAAGCTGTGATGACCAGGTGCTTGTTGCATGCAATGTTGCTGTAAATGAGGATTCTGATGATTTTATTGGCTGAGGAAGGGAGGAAGTGCTGAAAAAGAGTATCTTTTCCAGAATCCGTCTGTGGAGTTTGACACCTGCTTATGATAACTGCTGGTTAGCAACATCATGAGTGGCTACTCTGGTTGGAGGTAGGAGATTTTGAAAGGTTAATGAGGAGATTTGATGAGTCCATAAGAGAAGCAGCACTTGCTTAGCAATAAGATAAGTTATCTTCTCTTTGCAGTTCGAGTGTGAGAGCGTATGAGTGACAAACTGTTTAATCAGAATGTTACATGTTTTCCCAAAACTCTTTCTTTAATATTCATTGGGGTGAGATGTGCAGTTTACCAAATACAAAAAAGATTAACACATCATGGGAAAAGAAACCCAACTGTGCTGTCAAGTAGATTGGAAAAGCCACACTTCTGGGATTAATTTTTTGCTGCACCTGTTATTAAAATATCTATCACAATATGAGCGATTTTATTTTACTTGATGACAGCTACATGCATTTTACATCTATGCTGAAATAAATCTGTATTAATGTTGGTGCTTATTTCAGCCTTCAGCTGTTAGGTATTGAATTCCTGGGGACTGATCCTTGGCTTTTGTCAAAATCCACTGTATCCAGTGCTGATGTAACCAGTTATAGATTGAGCATTCTCTACATAAACACTTGAAAAGAACACAAACAACATTGGTTTTGAGGCTTTAAACTGTCTTCCAGGGTTTATTCTTAGTGTGAAAGTTCTTACCCATAAAATGGTCGCAGTTAGTTTATAGGGGGCTCAAAATGTGTGTTTCAGAATAACAAGATTCTATAAGCTTTATACAAGACCAACGAAATTACGAAAAAACCCCAATATTTGAATTGAATTTGAATTTGAATTGAAATACGTGTGCATTTCAACCAAAGCAGCATTTAAGTCCTACTTCACCAAATAACCTCCATTTTCCAAGTCACTCAAATTTGTCCTTAATTCCTGAAGTCAGGGCAAGTTAAGTGTGGGTTTAATGTCCAGCAATGTTTAAGCACCAAAGAGCCCATCAGTGAAACAGACTTTGGACAAGGAAGTGGCATTTTCCGAAAAGCATGTGATGGGTGTGCTTAGGAAAAACAAAACAAAACTAATGATAAGCTTAGTGTGAATTGTTCAGTATTTTACAGTATTTTACAGTGTGTCACTATCATGTGAGCAGGGCTTTTTTATTACACACATTTTGAAGCTGTGTGACCTGAATGATCTTAAAGCATTTTGCTGTTATGTAGTGTGCAACCAGTGAGTATGTTCACCCTGACTACTGTTTTCAGAAGCTGCTGTGTGTGCGTGTGTGTACAGTAGAACTCCCTGCCACAATTCATCGTACACAAGGATCGATGAAGTGGAGGTGTTTCTCTGCCTTCTGTGGAATTCTGCCCAATCAAGTCATCTCTGTGAACAGTATTTAATATAATTTATCTTGTAAAGACAGCTTAATGTTGGTATTTTGTTTCTGCCTTGAAACCGTGCTGCACTGGAGCGGGTCCAGAGAAGGGCAACGAAGCTGGTGAGGGGTCTGGAAAGCATGCCTTATGAAGAGCGGCTGAGGGAACTGGGCTTGTTCAGTCTAGAGGAGTCTGAGAGGAGACCTCATTGCTCTCTACAACTACCTAAAAGGAGTTTGTAGCGAGGCTGGTGTAGGTCTCTTCTCTCAGATTAGTAATGATAGGATGAGGGGAAATGGCCTCAAGTTGCGTCAGGGGAGGTTTAGTTTAGATATTAGGAAGAAATTCTTTACTGAGAGAGTGGTTGGGCACTGGAACAGGCTGCCCAGGGAGGTGCTGGAGTCACCATCCCTGGAGGTGTTTAAAAAACAAGTAGAGGTAGCACTTGAGGCTGTGGTCTAGTGGCTGGAGAGATGTTGGGATGAAGGTTAGACTTGAGGATCCTGGAGGTCCTTTCCAACCATAATGATTCTATGATTTGTCCTCTTCAGTGTATGCCTAACACATATCTTCAGCTCCAACATCCATCTCAGATACGTGATGTGTCAGCAGGAGAGAGCTCTATCTAAAGTACAAATGTATCTAACCATCTCTTGCCTGAGTAGACTATCCCACTAAGCAGAATATCTAAGACTTTTGAAGAAGGTATTTGTCTCCAAATTAAATGAATCATAATTCTCTGAAAGCAGCCATTTCACTGGAGACTGTTAGAGAGCCTAGATACGTGGCTTAGTCTAGACATGCAAATTTTAGATGGCTGGAATTAGGTGAGATGAATCCCTCTGCTATTATGGACCTCTCAAATAGCCAGCCTATACCTATGCAAGACCTGAGGTACCCTGTGGTACACAATCAGAAACACTGACCCTGGTAATAAAAAGTTCAGAGGGTAGTGAGTGAAGCTAGGGAAGAGATCTGAAGGGCGGTAGATGGATTTGTTATCCCAGGAGGTATCCAAAATTATGTAGATAGCAAGGGTCACCGGTTCAAACACAAGCACAAGTTAATGCTGCAGAGGTAATGTCTTTCCTTCCATTCTGTTCTTCTAGGGTTGCAATATTGTATGGTAGCTGGTTGAAAGCACTTTGCAAATCACAAATCAGGAGGTCATTAGGCTCTTTTTCCTCAGTTATCATGGCCCTAATAGTATCATGATGATCCATTTCCATGCCTGATCATTCCAGCTTCTGTCTAGTGTGACTGGACCCTACCTCACTGTATGTTACAGAACGATGCTCTTGAGAAGTGCTGTCTCACTTCTGGAAGCTGACATAACATCTTAGGATTTCTTCTATTTAATTTCCAGGCATTTTCTCTGGTGGTTGCTGACTGTCCTAGAGTCTTCATCATAATCAGCTGGCTAGCAGAGAGATCCAAATCTATTATACAGTGTTTGGATTGTATTGGTTTCCACTTGTAAATAGTTATGTTCAATTTAAGACGTGGAATCTCTAAACATCCTGACATGTTGCTGGCATTGTGACAGCCCTATCATAACAGGACATTTTTATTCTCATCTTTAATCTTGATGTGTTTAATTTAAAATATTCTTGTTTGACCTCCCATGAAATGATAGGCCAAAACTCATGAGATTACAGGTGCCAAATGTTCTAGGAAGACAAGGTGCTGCAGGCCAGTGGGGAAGAGCTCAGCAAACATCTTTGTTCTAGGCATCTGGAATGGGATTCATTTGACTACATGCAGACATTTACATCAGTCCAAGTTGTTCTACGTTCCTCTTACAGACAGCAGAGAGCTACTCAGGGTACTGGATGGAGCTGAGGGCAAAATCAACCTCATCCTAAGATAGGTGGTTACACTAGATCAGGTGAATTGCGTTACAAAAGTCACTATTTCTTTCATTGGCTGCAAAGGAAACCTAGGTTGATTGGCACCTCTGGAGATATCTGCACTGGAGATGCTGTAAGAGATATGACATGTCCAGAATTTGTTTCCTCTCTGAGAGAATGTTATAAGCATAATGGTTCAACCAGGAGAAGAAAACTGTCAGGAAAGCTTCATTTGCTCTACAAGGCTACTACTTGTGCCGCTCTTTGTTTGTGTGGTAGGAGGTTTCCTACACTTAGGAAGGATTCAAGTTACCCAAGAAATAAAAATGCATTACATAGGGTAAAGCCTAAGTAGTAATAGTGGAAGATTCTACCTAGTGACATGGTGGTGGTGGCTTCTCTTCTGTCAAAGGTCTCATTTTTGCTCAGATCCAGTAGCCTGAGTGGAGATACATACTAGAAGACCAAGTGCTTATAAGAAAATTTGCTATTGTTGCTCCATGTCAGGTTTGACGATGGTGAGGCACTTGTGGGGATTTAGAGGAGCAGTGTGTGCTGATGTTGTCCTGCTACCTCAAATTCAGATTAAGTCTTCAAGATTATGTGCCCATGCATATGTATCTTCAAAGCTGATCTGATCAGACCTTGTAATCAATGGATATCTGAGGCTCTATTTGGTTGCTTAGATATGAGTGTCCCAGAACGTTTGAGATGCTTAAGGACAAAATGCCTGGTGTCCAGTTGCTGCTTCAGAAGGAGTGTGTCTTCCATAGATGCTGTGATTTACCTGCCAGCCTCATGTGGCTGTCTCAGATATGCTGGAATATCTCAGGTGGTGCTGGACATGGATTTCGGGACAGTTGAATCAAAATCTCGATCCTCCTTGGCTATAATAGCAGCTTAGATACCTCATGAAAAGCAGAATCAAAGCAATCTGAAACTGAGAGCTGACAACTCTGCAGTGTTTAAATCTGTTATGAGTCCTGCATTTTGCACCTGGGTTGGGCAGAGACGCCCAGAGGAGTACGTAAGCTGCTAGCCCAGGGTCTTGAAGCCAAACGGCTGATGCTTCTCAAAAAAATCCAAGCAAATATGAATTGGATGGTTTAAAACCATGTGTTACAACACTGTAGCTACAATGCTGTCTGCTGGGCAATGAAGGCAAGACCCGTAACCCAAAGAATTAATTCTCTTACTTCACATGTGGAGGTTGCTTGGGATGCTCTAGTAATTAGATCATGGAAGTTTGGAGCAGCCTGGTTTTGTTGGTGGGCTACATCATGTTCTGAAGCATCTGGTTTTGGTCATTGTTGGAGATGAGATATTGGGCAGCATGATCATATGTTGTCTCTATCTTGTCCTGTGCTTTCTGAGCTGTGTGATGTTTCAAAGTCAATTATAGAATCATAGAATGCACTGGGTTGGAAGGGACCTTCCAAGGTCACTTAGTCCAACTCTCCTGCATTCAGCAGGGATGTCGCTTTCTATGTCAGGTTGCTCAGAGCACCATCAAGCCGAGCCTTGAACATCTCCAGGGATGGGGCCTCCACCAGCTCTCTGGGCAACCTGTTCCAGTTTTCCACCACCCTCATAGTAAAGAACTTCTTCCTAACGTCTAATCTAAATCTACCCTTTTCTAGTTTGAAGCCATTACCCCTCATCCTATCACTACAAGCCCTTGTAGACAGTCCCGCCCCTACTTTCTTGTAGGTCCCCTGTAAGGCCGCTGTCAGGTCTCCTTGGAGCCTTCTCTTCTCCAGGCTGAACAAACCCAACTCTCTCAGCCCGTCTTCATCATGCAGAATGTCTGTGTGTTTTCAGAGATGGGGGATTGACTTCTGAACCTTTTATTACCCTCTACCTTTTCTTTCTGTGCTTCCTCCCAGCTTAAGACCATAGGGGGTGACCACTCAGATCTTCCCAGCAGGCACTGAAAGTCAGCTCAACGAAGCAGAGTGGGAGGCAGGGGAAGCAAAAGCTTGACTGGCATGTCCTGAATTAAACCACAACAAATCTCGTTGCCTAATGTGTTGCAAGGAGAAGAGCAGGGCAAGACCCCTGATTCTATACATCTCATTTGGCAATGGCCCCATTGTACATAACAGAAAGAAAGTGGGACTAATGAGACACGTTGTCATGGCCATCGTTTGTTCAGATGTGACTTAACCTCCCTTTTAAATTTTTTTTTTTGCTTATGCTGTAAACAGAGGACTGGCCCAGTGCCAGGCGTAAGTAAATACATAAACTGGGTCCTTTGTGTTCTTTTTTGTCTGTGAAGCGCTGACCCTGAATTTGACCACCTCTGAAACCACAGTTATCCTGGAATGTTTCTGTGCTCTCATATGGTAGATGGTGTTCTGCACATTCACCCAGAACACCTCACTTAAACTAGCAATGTTATTATTATTTTTTTCTTTATGAGTGTGTCAAGGTTGGTTCTTTTGTGTGTTCTTACAATCTCCCTACAATGTGTCATCATTTGCCTCATGTAACGTGATTCACGTGTACAGGTTTTGTACCTGTAGAGAATGACAAGTGCATTAATGTGCTGAAAGAAATATATTAATGTGTAGCTACCAGCCATTTATTATTTACGCTGTTGAATCTTTTCACACCCACAGTAAATATTTTCTAACATCAATGAAGCTGTAAAGATTCATCACCACAGACCTGTATTTTTGAATTTTATCTTTTCTCGCTACAGTCATACTTCATTTCTAGCAATAAAGGATGTTTCCTGTTTCTAACAAATGAGTCAATCAACTGAAACAAAGATCTGTATTTATCTGTGATGGATATTCCTCTCTACGTTCTGTGTAAATCTCAAATACATACACCAAGGACCAGAAAGGGTAATAGATACCCATCTTGGTCTCTTGATTTTGTGGAGGTTGAATGTCTGAGGAGAAGAGCTGCTTCTAGCAGACATGGCCAAGGAGCAGTCAGTTGGTTCTGGAGGTACTGCCACCTCATACAAACACGTGTGGTGGCTGCCTGGGTGTGCAGAGAGCTGAGTTTTGGTGTTGCTGATTAAACAGCATGATGTCGTCCTTGTTAGTCACCATTAGTGGAGCAAACTAAAAGCTATCCTCCGGCTAGTTCTACCAACTGTGGGTTGGGGTGGAGATTGAGAAACCAGGTGTGTCACAGTGGTGCAAGGGCTGGCCTACAAAGATTTCCATTTCTGTGGAATATTGTATCCCACTTATGAGCAGAGCTCATTCCTTTACTAGAAGAGCTACAGGTCACTCTCTGATATCTGTTCTGTAAAAGAGGCTTTACTGAGCTGGGTACGTATTTACACATTTCTTTGTCTATCTTGTTCACTTCCATAACCTCGCATGTTCATAGAATCATTAAGGTTGGAAGAGACCTCTAAGATCTTCAAGTACAACCATCAACCCAACACTACTGTGACCGCTAAATCATGTCCTGTAGAGCAACACCTACACATTTTCTGAACACCTCCAGAGATGGGGACTCCACCACTTCCTGGGCAGCCTGTTCCAGGGCTTGACCACTCTTTCCATAAAGACATTTTTCCTAATATCCAGTCTAAGCCTCCCCTGGCACAACTTGTACCCATTTCCTCTCATCCTATCACTAGTTACTTGGGAGATGGTCTTACACAGATTGATTGTGCATATGTCATACGCACCCAAACAAACCAATGGGTTGCTCAGTAATTTTAAGGCAGATCTCTGTTACCTGCTGCCTGGCAAGATCTAGTAGTTCATTGTATCAAATGCGTCATGGATGGAGGGGCACCACAGCAGCAACAGTATTTCTGTCAACTTTTCATTTCATCGCAATTGCTTCTTCTCTAAAGAGCAACATTTTCATATCAAACGAGTCATATTGACATGGTCAGGATTTGACCAGGTCCAGCCAGAGGGAAACTTTCACTAAGTAGTTAATTGTACCCAGGGAAAGTTGCAAAAGTAGCTTTTCATCAAGAGGTTACAGCAGAAATGGAGAGGGATTATTAAAGAATGGTACTAGTTTGTGGACTGAGGAACAACAAATTATTTTCTTCTTTCAGACCTACCCCTAGAAAATTGGTTCATCACCTCTATATTTATTTTTGGGGTGAGGTTTTTTGGTTGCTGAATATATGGGATGCAGTAGTAGTATCTGTGTGATATGCACTGCTTCTGATTTTCTCAAGTTAGCTTAACTGTGAAGTTGGAGGGGAGAATCAGTTTAGGTTGAAGATTTTCTAGCTCTTCTCATTTAAATGAAGAAATAATTCTCTTAGTCCCGAAAAAAATATTTAGTTTAATTCAGGGCTGTTTTTTCTGATGTCAACCAGTATAAAGAACAGTTTTAAAATGAAACCCAGCTTAGTGTTTGACCCTGTAATATTTGAACCATTTGAAAAATCTTCAAGTGTTTATGCTGGAAAAAACAGGGCGGCATTTAGGAACACAAAACATTTACCAAACTGAAAAGTAATTAATTTTTTAAAAACTGTCTTTCTTTTTGTAATGTATTAAGTGATGCATTCCTCCAAAAATTCAAGAATCTCTAGTGCCCAAAGCCTCCAGCCAAGTTTTTGATTCCAGGATGGTAGGTGCTGCACAAACAGTGTGAGAAAATCGACAAGGCAAACAGTAGGTGAGAAATGAAGCCTTTTGGCCAGACTATGGGATTTTTTTCCCCTGCAGAGAGGCAGCAGAAGCAGAAAAAATCCCATCGTCCCAGCATCCTGGACAAGCGCCTTGCTCACTGCTCAGTTCTGCCACAATTGAAATGGTCACTGGGCTCAGTGATGCCATTGGGCACTTAGAAATGCTGTCTTCTGAGAAGATCTCGTAGCAATCCCTGAGAGGCCCTGCTTGAGGAACAAAAATTCATTTTCTGAAGTCAACTGCACCGTCAGGAAGAAGCAAAGAAACTTGAAGTGTAGAGTTGAAGATACTTTGAGGGATAGATGTGAATTGCTTACGGGTTTAAAGCACCCTTTATCCTAAAGAAATAGGATTTTCTCTTCAAAGCCCTGTTTAAAGATGAGTGTGTTGGTGGTCATCATGTTGTGTGAATGATGCTGAAGAAATTTTCTCGCCTGCTTTTAGGAATTAGAGGTGCAGGGGACAAAAAGATCAGGTGGTGTTGACAAGGGTCAATTTGTTGAAGTGCAGATTTCTCAAGACGGGTTGCAATTTGGGGAAAATTCACTTGGGAAGAAGATTGTGGCTCCAGAGAGGGAAACAGAGAGATGCGTTCACTTGCCTCCGAACATGGTGCTGCCGAGAGAGTTAGGACACTTTTTTTTTTGGTAGGGTTTTATGTGTTTAAAACAAAAATATTCATCCCAAAGCCACAATGGCACTCCTCCCCTCTCTCCCCGCTGCATTCTGAAAATACTAAAAAAACTCCGGATTCCCAGATGGCAAAATAGCGTCCTGGCTGGTTCTTTCATCAGGGCATGTTGTTAATTTATTTGCTGTCCTAGCCAAGTGATTTTTTTTTTTTTTTAATTATTTTTCCTTTCTTTGAATAACACAATTTTTTTTGGTCCTTGGAAGGTAAAGAATAAAGTCCTCCAATCTTAAATAGGACTAAAGGTGTAGTCCAGGCTGTTGCAGGGTGGGAGATAGATGTTATAGGAAGTCCTACACCACTGCTTTGAGCTCAGTGTAAGCACCACGTCCGATCTAAAGCTGTGAACACAGACTGTAAACAGGAGTTCATTTCTGGATCCCTTTCTCTCAAACCTTCTTTATTGTCCTTGCCTTCCGTTTCTGCATTAATCTCTGCTGCTAGCATATATCCTTACTTTGCTTTTCTCCCTTACAAGTCAGTTTTCTATTTGCTTCCTAAGATCCTTCTGAATCCGTGATCCTAGATGATCCTCCTTAGCAAGTTTTTGGCACTTTCTTGTAAAGATTTCCTCATATCCTGATGCAGCAAGCCAGAAAGGCTGGTTGGGTCTATGCTGATCTCCAGCAGGTCCCAGAGTGCAGAACTCCACCGAGTTCCCATTGTATTGAGCTTTGATGTCCCAGAAGATGACTGACCATCTGGGTAACTCCCTCCAAACTTCTCATCTTTCCCCTTCCCCAGACCCTGTTCCATAATAACCTCAGTTTGTCAAGTCTTTTGCTCTTCCCTGTCTACCCACATTGTGGCTTCCTTGATTAGAGGCTCTTCCTCTTGCTTCCTGGATGAGTCTGGGTGCCCATCCTGTCTGAATCGTTGCTCCCTCCTACCACTGGAAAATGAGAGAGTGGCCTTTCTCTTCTTCCTTGTCCCATGAATAATCCTTCCTCTGCTCCAAAGCTCCCCGTGCCTTCCCCGACTCTACTGTCCACCCCATGGCATCTGCATGAGTGGCTGGAAGATGCGTTGCCTTTGTGCTTTGCTTCTCACAGGCTGGGTTCCCAGCCTGTCTCTCCCCCTCCCCACTCTGCCTCTCCTGTGGGTCATTACTCCAAATTCCTTTGTTTGGATGCCTCCCTTCCATCAGACTTCATCCCAACTCCAGTTTCCTTTGTTCGGATGCCTCCCTTCTATCAGACTATCTCCTTCATCCCAGTTTTTACTATTTCTCTTCTTCCTTCAGGCCTGCTCAGGATCCGGTACTGCAGCTACTGGACCAGGTCCCTTCTTCCCCCTTCCCCATCCAAGCATCCCTGCTCATCCTCAGTTCCACCCAGGAAAGGCAGGAATTGCTTTGCTTCACAAAGAGCCGGAGGAGTTCTATTCATCTGATGGCTTTTCCTTTTCTCCCTGGCTCTAATTTGCAGCAAGTATTTTTGCAAAAGTGCTCATCCCTCTGTGCGTGTGTGTGCGTGTGTGTGTGCGAGTGAGAGAGAGGGAGAAGAGGGAGGGGGAGAAAGCAGTACAACCGTCTGGCAATGTGAGGCGGCACTGGAGAGCTGCTAGACCAGGGAAGCTGGCGAAGAGACGCAAGCCCCTTACTCTGGGCTCAGCGTGATCCCTATTGGTTCCTGAGCTGCTGTTTTAAAGCAAAGAAGAGCTTGGAGGATTGAACTGCACAGCCAGACGCAGACTCTCAGCCAAGTTGTCAGCACGCTGGGAAGGAAGAGGGACTCGCACACACGAGATTGCAGGGTGTCCGCAGCTTGATGTTCGTTTCTTTCCAGAGAGGAAGAAAGGAGAGGGGACAAAAAAAGCAAACCGTACAGAAAAGGGGCGAGGAGCCTGATCCAGTCCAGCAGTCCCAGGGGGAATAATGGATGTGACCATATCTCAGTTCATCTTAGAAGAATTTGATGTCAACTGCAGCCTCCTGGATCGTTTACAAGAGACTTTTTTAGAGAGTTCCTCTATCCCTTTCCTGGGCTTTGATGGTAGGAAACATTACCTAGCGCAGGGCTCGGAAATGCTTTATAAGTGCTAAGATTCGGTTTGCTTTGTGATGCAAAGTGTGTCGCTTCTGTGCTTTCTCAGCTGCTTCTTTTTCCCTTTCTGTCTCCTTTTTACACGCAAAAGGTCCGTACTGCAATGCCACCACTGATCAGATCGGGACCTGCTGGCCCAGAACCTCTGCGGGGGAACTAGTAGAGAGACCCTGCCCGGAGTTCTTCAATGGGATCAAATACAACACCACGAGTAAGTACAAACTCCTTTTCTTCTCCTACAGATCTGGTGTCGAGAAGGTGCCTGGGGAGACCCAAAATCTATTTTCCATTAAAAAAGAAAGAAAAGAAAAGAAAAAAACCAGCTTGCCTGGGAATCAACATTTCCCCCACATTCCAGCTTGTATATTCTAAATTCCTGTCTGCAATGATGCAGATTTCTTAAAAGCACCGAGGTTTGGACACCGATTCCTCTTTACTTAAGTGCATTTAGGTAGATCTGGGCAAAAAATACCCTCTGCAATCTAAGGAGGGTGTACTGTGCTTTGTGTGTTTGTTCACGTGTAGGTATGTTTAGCCGAACGTATTTGTAGCAGTGCTTCAGCCGTTTGGATGAAGATCCTTTGGCTTGTGAAATACTTAGTCTTAATGCCTAAGAACTGTGTTTTGAAAGGACTTTTCCTTTGAGAGGCTGGCTGTGTGAGCAGGGGGACAGACTGAGCTGGAAGTTGTATCTGACAAACAGAAGGCTGAGGTCTGTAATCTGTTTAGGAACTTCATCAGCAGTTGGTTTATGAGGCTGGAGTGGCTGCATCATTAGTGCAAGGAAAACAGTAGAGGATATTATGAGACAAATAATATTCCAAGCAAGGGAGCATGGGGGCTCCTTAAAAATCTCTTGGAACTGGTGCTTTAGTCTTAGAGGTAAACAATCATGATGACTCACTAAAAATTTATTATTCAGGCTGTCGGACCCAGGCACTCATTTCCTTTTCCTTATCTGTCAATACTGTTTGGACCTTTCATTAAGAGCTTTTAACGTATTAGTTCCAAAGATGCGTACCCACTTGTTTGTCGCTCATTTCCTCAGGCTACTTAGTCTGCCTTTGGCCATGGGGACATTTCATTCTGTGTTTCACTCTGTCAAGTGTTAGCAGTCTAATTTTCAGGTAGCGTTAATTTTGTGGGGCTAGCACTCTCAATAAGTCCTGTAAAGAATGACCCTGTCATCTTAGACCTTATTTTTTAACTCACTGAAAGTGAATTTACTCTTGCCCCAGCTCTAGGTGTCAGGGATCAGATAACTAGGCAGAAGTTCTGGGTATTTGCTGTGCAAAACAAAGCCCTCTTCCAGATTTGCTCTTCGGGACCATCTTCTGTCATCCTTGACTTTGAGCAGAGCAAGGAGATTACCTCAGAGAACTGCAAGATCATCCTCAAATCCTGTATTTCTCTGCCATGTGGTCTTTCCAGTAAAATAGGGAGGAACATGCAAAGGGCTGGGTTATGCTGTCTTTGATTATAGCAGGTAGTCACTACCTTTACAGTCCTGGTTGAGATCAGAAGAGAATTTCTGAGAATTAAGGACAGCTCAGACAAGAGCAAGTGTATCAGAATAGGCTCTAATGGTACCTTAAAGAAGTATGGCTTTTTTTTCAATTTCTTTTTTTTTGGTGAGGAATGTCATTATTTCCACTGACTTTTTTTTTGATACTCCAAAAGGAAAGCGAGAAGGAAAAAAAAAAAAAGGCATTATGCATGATTCCTTATTTATATCATAAACATAGTGGAGAGAGTTTAAATGCTTTTCCTGTGCATGGAAAAAAAAAATCTTGAATACCCCATTTTATGGTGACAAACTCTGTTAATGCTTTCGGTAGTTAATCAATGACCTGATTTAAAGTTCTCTCCCGCTCCTCTCCTTCTCAGTGCTTGTATTACCACGCTAATAGATTTTCTTAAATTCATTGCTCTTAAAACAATGGTGCGTTAATTAGATTAAAGACTGATGAAAATAGATTATTGAAATGCCGAGGCGTTATTTTGTCATTGTCTGCAGAATTGGACATTTTTATTCTTTCAGCATAAAAGTGAACTGCGTCGTCGAGAAAATGTGCGTCGCAGGACTGATTGGTGGTGGCTACTGGTGCCCAGGTGTGGTGGGTAGCGTATGTAGCTTGCAAGAGAGAACTAAAGAGCACTGAAGCCACTGTACGTGGCTTTCAGTTGATCTTAGACTCTTCCACATGTGTAGCTCCTCCAAGTTGTGGTGCGGAAAAGGATGGGAAGGACTATACCGAGATTTGAGTCAACTTGTAAAATCAGTAGCTTCTTGGGTGATAGTCGTTGGTGATTGAGGCTTGGGAAGGCAGTAGGACAGCAGGTTCAGATTCAAATGCAGCGGCGCAATCTCTGTTCTGATTTGGAAGATATGTCAGCTAGAGCAGGACACGTCCAAGATTTGGGAAGGCCAAATACTGGCGTGGTCTGACTACTCTTCCTTGCATGATTTCGCCAAGTTAGTTTGTGAGTAGAGGGCCAGTTGTAATGAGACTCAGCGTGCTTAGAACCTTGACTGTGCGGCTTGTGGAGATAATAAAATACAGAAAACTGATAAAAATGAGACATGGATCTTTGAAATTTCAGAGGTGAAAAATCCAGCTGCAAAGTGAAGGCTTGATCAGGGGATGGCTTGGATCACCACTAGATTTCTGCCTGGGATACATAGTGTGACTTTGGCCTGTTTTGTTTTGCATTTTGGTGAGGCAAAGGGAGAAATGATGGTGTGTAAAATCGTGCTGAATTGTTCTTGAGAGTGAAATCCGAGAGGTTTAGAAAAAGCGCTGTACAATGCCTTTCTTCTACTAAAGGCTTATCCAGTTCTAGGTCGTAATTCAGCTATTTATTATGCTGTCATGCATCTCGTGTTTGTGAGCTGCCACCTTTTAGGAACTAGAGCGTATCTTTAATTAGGTTTTGTACATTAGTGACCATATTTCTCATTCTAATGTGTGTAAAACTTTTGGATCAATTTCAGTGTCTTGTTTTTCTTTTTTTTTAATTTTTAGAAATGAAGTGCTCAAAGATGCCAAGTCCCTACCAGTTTCATAAAAGTAGCTCACCAGCTGGGCGGAGTGAACCCAGTAGCATTCCCTATAAATGAAGGCTTTTGCATTGCAGACACTAGGAAAATCCAGACTTGGAAGTGCCCAGAACTTAGACCAGACTCACTAAAGCGCAGGGAGCTGATCCATGGCAAACCAGGCTGCCCAATTTCTGGTATGCATGGGGCTATTTCCGTGCCTTCTTGTAGTCTCTGAGCATGTAGTGTGTGGAATTCAAGTCAAAATGCAACAAATAGTTCACATCACCACAGATCAGCTCATCACAAGCTTTGGACAGACCTGGTCTCACTTGGTGTCCATCCTGACAACTGTCATGCTTTGATTGTCACCCTAACTCAGAACCCCTGAGCTCTTGGAAAGGGAACACTATCAAGCCCTCCAGTATGCCTGAAAAATTTAATGAAAGAGTATTCAAGTCAAAAAACTTAAGAATAAGAACAGGAGCATAAAAAAATCCCCTCGTTTGCCACTGCAGTACGAACACTTTGCATAAAAATATTTCCATTCTAACTGCAAAAAAATTCCCGTGGTGATTTTGTGCCTGTGTCTGTGTTTCTGTGTGTCTCTTGGGAAGTGCTGAGTGACTCAGATAAGTTTCAGCTGGATTTGTAAAACAGATTCTGTCGGTCTGTGAGTATTTTTCATCTCTGACACTTTGTTATTTTAGTTGTGGTTTTTTTTTTCTTCTCCCTCTGTATTTGGGAAATAAAGTCATGCTGACAAATCAGGCTCTGCTTGCCCTGTAGTGTGATTTGTGAACACAGGCAAAATGTTCTTAGACCAAGGATCCGAAAATGATGCCACCCGCTTACAACTTTGCGGTTTTGCAGCAAAGCTTATGCATTATTCTCAAAGGAAAAGAAAACAAAAAAAATAAAGGGAAAAAATGTAAGTGTTGGTGCAGCGTGTGGCTGTGCACTTGTCTCAGCTCAGGATCTATATTTAGCTAACGATGACAATATCATTGCTGCCCTCTAGATGTGTTTATGCTTTGACAGTGTGAAGCTTTTATTCTTGTTGTAGGAAACAGATTAATTCACTTATTAGGATATCCTGAAGCTTGATTAATTCAGCAAATAGGCAGTAATGAGACTTTTTGCTGCCTGCAAAAGCGTGGTCGTACATGCAAGCACTTAGAGCATCTTACAGGCTAAAGTATGTCTGCTTTAGTTCTTCCCTTTCCTTACAGATTGCCCTGTGCAATGAGGAAATTTGGGATTAGCTGTTCATCTGGTGGACTCTTGTCGCCCTGACTGCCTGGTTTGAGTTCACCCACAGCAGCCAGTGCTGTGGGATATTCAATGCTGAGACCTGTCTGTTGGGGCTGCTCAGCTTGGATTGTGCGGGTTGCAGGCAGGAGGTGGAAGCATTGGCTTGCAGATTAAGACACACAAATCTAGGTATTTCCATGTAGGTGTAGGTCAACAGCTAATTTAAGTATCAAAGCAGTAGTACAAATTAACGGAGCTCTATTTGCTACAGATGATGAAGCCTGGAGAGTTACTCAGCTCAGCCTGAATGTACAGATCCGTTCAGTCGCCCATGCAGAAGTGCTAGTGCCATTTGACATGTCCAGGGGTGTCTTGCTTAGTATCTAGTTCCTGTTTTGCAGGGCTCGTTACAATCCCTGTGTTTAGGCAGCTGAGTTAATCCCTGGATGTGTGTTGAGCTGGACAGAACCCACACCTGGGGACTGACATCAGACTGCTTTTGTGATCAACAGGAACTAAAGGTCTCTATGGCTCAAACTGCCTCTCTGCAAATCCCCCTCTTTCTCTCTTTGACCGAGATAGCCACTTCAGATGAGTGTTTTGGGTATTGCAAAAAACATCCTCATCGACATCAGGGACTATGCTGCTCAGAACAGGCACATAAGCACTAACCTTGCATTGATGGGGATTTGGTCCCTCCTTGCCTACTCCTTGTCTGAGGACTCAGACCTCTTTTTTTCTTGGTGGCCCTATAAGCAGCTGCCTTGTTAACAATGGTTTGTAGAAGTTTGGTGACTTAACAACGGGACTGTTGTTCACAGGGATGGACATCGGAGAAGGAGACACTGACGGGAGTATCACGGTTGTACCTATTGACATAGCTTAGTCTGCACTGAAAGAAAAATTCCTGCAGTTCTTTGTTGTCTCATCCTGAACAGAGGCAAATCATCTCTTGTGTGCGGAGAGAAGGGTGAAGAAGTGAATTAACAGCTCTTCGGTTTTGCATCCCCCCTCTTTTGAAAGGGATTAAGGGGTTATTTGCTTTATAAAAGAGCTAATCTTCATAGGTTAAACAGCCATTCTTTTATCAAGATCTAACCTCCGCTGCTTTTCTTTCTAATTGTTGTTCAAAGTTCTTCTGGAGTGGTGGCTTCACCTTGCATATAAAACATGAGCCTTGCTTGGGAAGGACTGGTCACAGAGTCTTGTTCATACTAGATGGGTAATAATTAGAGAGATGTGCACTTTTAAAAGTGGCTAGCCTAGAGCGTCAATTAACATTTAAACTTGTGTTTTATCTGGCGTATTTTAGTGTCTTGAGCACTTCTGTTGGCCACATTCACATGTCCCCAGAGGTTATTCTGGTTTGATTTCTAAAGGGTGCGGTTTTGAAAGCTCAGTCCCTTTGTAAAAGACAGAAACCCTTTATTCTCTGGTGGCTTTTTGTCTCTATTGGAGAGCAAGAAATAAAACACCCATCAACCCAGCCTTGTCAGCGTGAGTGGTGGTTCCTAGAGGTGCAGCTGGATGCAGCGAGGAGATGCAGCTGAGGTGTGGGCTGGGGAATAAGGCAAGGTGAGAGGAAGCATCCCAGCCTGAGAGGCAGCAGATGCTGAGCAGTTCTGGTGCGCTGCCATTTGGATTGAAGGGCTCTTTATATATTTAAAACACATTTCCGAACGATCTTTCTCCTTTTGCTAAGCAACCCATACGTATTTTCAGACTCAGAGGAATACTGAGAAGCCCTAAACCTGCTCCCACCTCGCCCCTCTTCTGTAACCTTGTTAGATGTCCAGAAGGCTTTTATTCCACTGAGCTGTTTAAAGAGAGAAGGAGATTTGGGGTAAGAAGAGATCTTTTCTAGACAGTTTTCACTATGGACTCACTACAAAAAAAGCTGTAAAAAAAAAAAAAAAAGTCAGCAGTCTTGCAGAAGCCAAATTTTAGCCGTCCTGGGGTGGCCAACACAATATTTGTCAGCTAGGGAGTCAAGAGTACATGAAAGTTAAAGGCAGGAGACAGATGAGAAACTAAACAAGTACAGCAGAGGAAAAAGGAGGCTGGAATTGGAATTCTGGGGGAGGGAATAAAACGTAATTTTTAAGCTCGTAAAGCTTCTCTCTGAGGATCAGATCTGTGGTTGATTAGGTCAGCTTGGCTCCAATAGCGTTGTATCCAGATTAAGATTTCAACCATCTTTGTTCATTTTCTCTTGCTGGTTTAGGTTGAATTCTTTTACAGATACAGCAGTGGGAGGTTCTTGATTTAAGTGCATGCACAGATGAGAGAGGCTTTACTTCTTTTTCCCTCCAGTTTTTCTTTTTTTTTCTTTCCATTGTGAAGCGTGATTTGTGGTAAGACATTGCTCTGATTTTGCAGTTTGGAAGAAGAGCTTTGAAAACAATATTTAAAAGGAGGAATGAAAATAACTCATCTTCCTTTCTCCCACTGCTATCAACCTGTGATTTCTTTGCTGAGCACAGAATAGAAGTTAATTGCATGTAGTAAAAGAAGAAGATTGTTAATGTTACTTCAGTCATGTTCAGGGACCTTTTCTCCAGCTAATTAAACACTAATTAGTATTTTTGTTCTTCACTAGTACGCTATGAGGTGGCTTTGCTGTGATCCTGTGATCCTTTTGTGTCTGATGGGGCTGCTCTTAAGCTCAGGCTTGACTTTTGAGGCAGACTTCACACATTTCCCAGAGCCAGGATCTGCTGCTGCTGGTCTGCACCAAGCCCATCTGATCCTCTGCCAAAGTCAATCAGACCGGAGAGCAGTAGCAGGAAGCCCAGTACCTTGATTTGCTCCTCAGGGTTGCAACCCTGAACTTGTGGCAGAGGGGTCATCACCCAGGAATTACTGAGGAAAGTGGAATGTTACAGCGAGACCGCGATGATGGGTCTCTGAGAGGGCTCTGAACCTTTTGGCGTTCAGGAGGGTCAGCAAACACAGGGCTGCCCGCATTTTGGAGGCTTCCTTGACCTTCTCTCTAAGGAAGTTGCCCCATCCACCTCTCTGTCACTTGCATGAGCTAATGAGCTGTTGTCTAAACTGACAGCAACTACCAGCTGGCAGACAGATGGGCTACGGTTCGGTTTCTTCCCACAAGTTAGGAATTAGATGCTACTTGCAAAATCGTGTACTTCTGGCGCCAGGGAGGAGTGGAAGAGGGCATGGCTCAGGAACGTACAGGGGAGGGAAAGAATTAAATACATTATAAAGGGGGACGAAGCAGGAAATCCTCATCTCGTAATATTAGAACGAGAGGAAAAAATCCCACCCAGCTACATCCAGTGTGGAGATTCTTGTGAATGTAGGATTTCTTGTTTTATTCTGCTTTATGACCCATTTTTCCATCCAGCCAAGCTGTGGGAGGATGAGTTCTGAAGCCCTGTTGAGGAAGGTGGAATCAGGCTGTTCTCTCCAGCCGCTGAGACTGTCGGCGACTCGCTGGGTTCAAGCCTCTGGAGTTTATTGTCACAAAACCGTAGGGAGAGTGTCACCGAAGGAGTGATCACCCGTAATTCCTCCGCTCAGCCGCAGGGTGTCACTTAAAGTGCAGGTAAAGAAGTGTCCACAGGCATCTGCTCTGAGTCACTTGGGGGTGGAAATGATGGATGGGGTAAAAGAAAACTGGTGTCAATAGTGGTCCTGGACTTTGTCCTGCTCTAATTACCAGCAGTGCTGCCTCTGCAGCTTCCCCATCCTGCTGGGTGGTAAAAGAGACTCACTGAAGTGAAGTGGGGACAAGGACACAGGGGAGGAGGAGAGGTGGAGGATGTTCTAGAAGGAACCCTGCTGTCCCTGACTTTGTGGAGCGCTTGCTTAAGAGCAGTTCAATGACTGAAGGTGGGTGGTTGGTGGTGGTTTCACCAGGGCTGCTCTGAAAGGCTGAAGGAAGGGAAGGGCTAAGCTTTGATCCCCACAAGGTGCGTGTTGTGTTAGGTGTGGAAGCTATGGAAAGCATAATGTAGCCATTTCGGGGCCAAAGCAACTTTATCACAGAAGCTTAAGCACTCAACGAGAACCTGCCTTTGAATGATGCAGGGATTCCTCCTTGCTGTCCACACCATGTTCATTGATGCCCTGCTTCTTATCACATCAACCTGATCTCTCCTGCCTGGGGGCTGTCCCCTGGCAGGGACTGTTGGATTCTCCCTGTGGACCTCAGGTACTTGACAGATGCTCTAGATGCTCCTACTTAACAAGAATA
Organism: Eurystomus gularis; assembly: GCA_013400335.1. Lineage (NCBI taxonomy): Eukaryota > Metazoa > Chordata > Aves > Coraciiformes > Coraciidae > Eurystomus > Eurystomus gularis. The sequence continues at coordinate 132,085 of VZZY01010438.1, read as the reverse complement.
ACAAATAAAATATGTAACAGCAGGACAATACCTCCTCAGCTGTGACTACTGAATTTGCCTGTTGCTTATCAGAAGCGTGTCCTGCGGATCAGACCAGACTTAGATTCTTTGTATTTTTCTCTGTGTTCTTCAGTGAGAGGGAAGTATCTTTGCTGAGTGGTGAATCTCTGCGACTTCTGTGGCTCGGAAAAACAGTATTTTAAGCTGTGTCCTGGCCTGAGTAAATTTCTCAGACTCTGAAAGTCATGCAAGACTTTGCTCACAGCCTGCTGTCCTGTGAAAGGGAAACTCTTACTCAGTTTTAGACCCCAACATTGCTTATGACTTGACTTATCCAGATTAGAATAGCCATTCTTAGTAGCTTTAGAAGGCAATGAGAAATACGGTTTCCCATGGAGATTGGAGGGGAATGCATTTTTAGTAGGTATTTTTCTTTTTTTTTTTATTGCAGTTTCATTCCCCTCAGATGTTATTCATGGAGTTTGTAATTGGTATCCCTTGGGACAAATTCATAAAATCAATAAAACTCGGGTTGCTTTATTATATGACTTCTTTCTCTGCAGTGCTGGGAATAAGAGAGGGCCAGATGCTGCTCCATATGAGACTTGTGCAGTGAGAAGCAATACATTGAAGCAAGTTACAGGAATAGAAACTCAGTGTTTAAAAAAACATCCCAGAAGAAAACTCCAGATCTCATCAAGATTTTTCTCTGGAAAAATGGAAGAAGAACCATTCCCCATGCGATTGCAGTGTCCAAAACTGTTGGTTGGAAAGCACTGACCATACAGTGACACAGGAATTAATGCAGTTCCTTGTCCTCCTGAGTCAGCCAGGGAGCAAACAGAGATTTGGAAAGCAGAAAGCATGTTATGGAAATGAGACAAACAAAGAAAAGAGGAAATTACTTTGCTAGTGCCTCATCACCCTTGTAACTAAACTTAGATGTGAACTCCTAGGGATTCTTTTTCTCACTGCTATGAAATGTAATTTAATTATTGCTAAATTATGCCAGTAATACCTGAAACACCAGCAAAGTACATGATGCGCAGTCATTGCTTCTTGCAGAATTTCCAGGCTTGCCGCATCGATTGCTGCTTTTCAACTAGAGCAGCTAACGCAGGGTTTGGAAGTAGAGGGTATTTTGAAGGATCTTCGTTTCAGTGCTGATCTTAATACACTTGACCAACCGAATGCTGTGAGCTCTGCTTGGAAACCAGTAGGGACAGCAGATGTTTAGTTGCTGGAAATGGATTTCTAGATAGCAGAAACTAAGGACACCCGGTTCCTTTCTGAGACAGTAGAGTAAAAGAGACCCCTGACTTGGGAAGCCCTTTTCTTTAAGGGCTTATGTTCCTCTTCTGAGAGCTCCTTGCCTCAGGATGTGGATGGTGACATCTTGGGTGGGAAGCTGGAGGGATTTGCACCATCGTGCACCTGTCCTCTGAGTGGCATAGGACTGTGTAGGAGCCAAGTGACGCTGCCACCAGCTTGCAAGACCTCTGTAGAGTGATGTCTTCTCATTCTTCCTTGCCAACACTTTGTACTGAAGCAAGCCAGGATCCCATGGATTCACTTTTGGTTCATTTTGCCCATTTAATGTGATCTTCTGAATTCCCCACTTCATATAGACCTCACATATAAACTCACTCACTTGCCCCATTACTGTGCCAGTATTTCACAAATGTCTCCTTCTCGTTAGGCCTCTCTGAAAATGAACATTTCCACCTGTCATCTGGCAGCACTGCGCCAAAGCTGACTGTCACTAAGGAAGCCTTCTTCGCAGCACTAAAATAAGAAGGCTCTTGGTTTGTTTTGTTCGAGAAGCGAGGGAGCAAACTTCGGTTTCAACCTGATTTCTGTTTCAAAGCTTAAGTCTCAAAAAGGACAGGGATGAATCCAAATGCAGCTATGGTGGTGCCTTGCGTTGCCCAGTCCTAGGGAGAGCGGCTGCAGCAGTATGAATACTGAGTTTTGCTGCTTGTTCTTAGTCTTTCTTGGGGGATCATAAAGGTCTTATCTTGTAGTTAAGTCATCCTTATCCACCTACAAACCCATTTGCAGCCTGGCCTTGTCTTTTTTGTCCTAATCTGTTCTTAACCCCTTTGTATCTCCTGTATTCACTGCATGTTTCTCTTGTAAAATAAATTCTAGCAGCAATAACAACAGCAGTTTTATTCTGGTTTATTCCTTCAGTGAGTGCTGAGGGGACTAGAAGGGTCTCTGAGCTGAACCCAGGACGCGAGTGTGTCCGAGGAGCACAGGAAACATAGCAGTATGTTTTATGTCATGGGATTATGTAAAGTGCTGTTCCGTAACTAGAAATATGATAAATAATACTTGGACTTTTCAGCAAATGGGTGTTAAGTCTTTCCTAGAGATTCCTATTTTACTGCTTCTCTGTTAGACCTCAGCTGCAGATCCATGACTCCGTTACCGCGATTACATCAGCACACGGATGAGCAGAAGTGGAATACTTGACCAATTACAGGGCCTCGAGAGAATTTGTGTGGTCTGCACACCTCCTGTCTAACTTCAAAGCATTACCTCTTCTAGGCTCTCTATCAAAACCCCAGCCCCATTTTCCTTTCCCTGCAGTAACCAGGCTGGGCACAGAAAGTACCATGAATGGGGTGGACACCTGAACAAGTCACCGATGCTCTGGGACCACATGGAAATGGACTGTGTGTGCACTCGGCTTCGGGTAAACACGAGCTAAAATTCACCTTCTGAAATCTCAGGGCAAGAAATTGATTTCACTGTGGTAGGTCAGTTGTGTGTCCAAGTCCTTAGATTTGTGAGTAGCTTTGAAAATGTAACTCTTGATTTTTACCAGTACCTTCTGGAAATGAAGCATTTCTAGTGATTTCAAGCACTGGGCTGAAGAAGTCCTGGTTTTGCTTGGCGAAAATAAGCGTGGTGTAGCAACATGGCATATTGCAAGCTGGACTAGATGAACTCTACTGCTTCTTCTAACCAGCATTTCTATGGTTTTGTGATATCCCTACAGTTTTCACATGGATCCTTCAGTGTTCTCTATCATCAGTCTTTTGTTCTTCATGGACAACTGTGACAGAGTGCTTAGTGGTGGTGGAGTTTTAATTTCTAGGACATTTGAGCCGTAAGCAGAATATGAAGGATTCTGGCCCTTGTGGCCAAGGAAGCCAATGGTATCCTGGGGTGCATTAAGAAGGGTGTGTCCAGCAGATGGAGGGAGGTCCTCCTCCCCATCTACTCTGCCCTAGTGAGACCTCACCTGGAGTACTGTGTTCAGTTCTGGGCTCCCCAG
>VZZY01010438.1:0-128457 GCA_013400335.1 Eurystomus gularis | reverse complement strand
CCTAACATTCTATGATTCTATGATTTCTATCAGATGATGTGTAACAGAGTGAGAGCAGTCTCAGTCTTTTGTTTTGGTTCCATAAGTCTGTTGATGTGTAATGTGTTATTTTTTCTGCACCATTTTACTTGATTTAGTTCATCCTTTGCTTGCTTTTAGGGGAATAAAGTGAGACTCACAGGGCACTGACCTTTGTCGTGTTGCCATGTTACCTTAATGAAAATCAGCTGGAAAAGGCAGGACTAATTGCTTTGATTTAATTCTGAAATGTTGATGACTCATTGATGGCTCATTCAGAAGAGCTATCTGATCAAGGTAAAAGGACCCCATAAAAATAGCTTTCTTGAGATGAAATTAAGCAGTTTAAGTGCTGGAAGTTTCGACTATCTTGGTCCTGAGTGTTGCATACTGCTTGCTGGATGCTTGAACTCTGACTTTGGCATCCACATCGCCATCCGTTTTGGGGTAAGAGCAATAAACCTGTTCAAGTCTTCAAAGAGAGCACCAGTGACTTGGTTCAGATGTTCCTCTGACAAGCCTGGAGCTCATATCCAAGCAGTGAGCTAAATATCCTTTGCAGGAGCCCCACCACACCTGGAAGATGACACTTTCTGAAACCATCTGGGAAATATGTAGAACAGTTCTCAGAACTAAAAGATCTTTCATCTCACTGGGACTGACTGGCTTCTACTGCTAATTGATTTCTCTTCTGCAATTACAAGAGGTTGCAGGAAGAGTGGAAGCATGAGGAAAAAAGGATAGAGAAAGTGCAGAGCATCAACCAAGCAGACTGGGAGTGGGAAGGGAGGTTACTCTTTGTGGTGGAAGAGAGCAGAGGGGCAGAGACCTTGTGCCTGGAGAAGAACATGAGTTAAGAGCCACTGTGGGAATGGGTGGAGGTGGAGTTTAGTGGCAGAAGACTTCAGTGAATGGGTTGAGTGATTTAAAATGTAGAAATGCTGTTGTGTAGGAGTAAGAGCTGGCAGTGTAGCGTGGGAGGTTATGCAGAGGTGAGAAGCAGCGACTAGCTCATAGACAATTAAAAACAAAGTGTTGTGAGGTTAGATGGAAGGATGGCATACGAGAACAGAGGCGAGGAATGGCTCAGACTTCAGTGCTGTCAAAGAATGCAGTGCGTGAACCCTGATGGAGGGATGGGGCAAACATCAGGAGACATGCAGAAAGCATTTGTGGGGAAGAACTGGAGTGCCATGCAAGCTGGCTGCCAGCTGTGGGACAACAAGAAAAACCCAAGTTGCTATCCCAAAGACCAGCAAGTGTGAGAAGGAACCTCTTGGTTAAATACTAGATATAAAGAGTAAGTGTGATACGTGCTGTACTGCATCCAAGGCAGGCAGCGTAGAATAACAGACTCAGTTACCAGCAGCAGTGCCACCAGAGTCTCTGAGGAAATTAAAACTCAGCAGAAGAAAATGTCACAGCCAACATGTCTGTCTTGTAAATAAAAAGGTGATGTGCAGCTTGGTTTTTGGTGTGTTTGGCCTAAGTACTTTCTCTTTTTCCGTGCACCTGTGGGAAGAGATGTTCATGGACTAGTTTCCTTCATGATCTTTTCTTGCTGTCTCTCCTCTGGCTTTCTTGTCCTCTGAGTTGGCGGGCAGGAATGTGACGGGACCACAACATGAAAACTCCATTGGCTCTGAGTGTGTTGCCTTGAAAGAGCGGCTTTTGGTTGTGAATACAAAGACTTGCTTGACCATGGCTTGCATCGATCCATCGGGGACATCACTGATGCGTGGGGTTGTTCTGGTGCCCTGCTCCAGTCACGAGACAGCGTCTGTGGAGGTGCCAGTTTGAAAGGGGTAGAACTGGGGTAGTTTCATGCTAAATGCAGCTTATAACTGTCTGAAGAGATGGTAAATGAGACCTGTTTCATACCCTGTAACTGACCTCAGGCCAGCTGCTTCATTCTCCCATCCTTCAGTCTTGCCTTTTGTAAAGAACTCCCATAAATCAGGAACGGAGGCCTTCCAACTCTACAAAGACTTCTCTCCTGCTTTTTTGGTTTAGAGTGCAAGAAGTTCCCTGGTAATACGTCTCCCCTGTTCTTCAGTGTCCTTAATTTCTTTGGGGCTGAGCGGGACAGGTTCAAGGACAGAATCTGTGTTTTGCCATCCTTTGTAAGAGTTTTCATCCAAAGACTTTCAGACATACGAAGTGCTAAACAGGCTGTTGGATTTCAATATCTTAATATCATCACCTTCAGGACTCTCTTTCAGCAATAAAAATCTTCTATTCTCAACACAAAAACGCAGACTGAATGGAAAGCATCCCTTTATGTGGTCTGGGAAGACTGAAGTTATTGTAATTAACATCTTCAGAGCTGCAAAAATATCTGTGAGTTCTGATATTTAATCTGTAAGTGATCGCTACGGTTAACAATGTATTTCTGTGCTTAACCACGTTTTTCACAGCTCGTCTGTATCTCTTTATTTTCATGCCTTATTGTCTTGCTGCAGATCTGCTGGTGTGTAGCACCTGCAATTTTTCTGCGTGCCAAAGAAAACGCTTAGTTATCAAAATCAGATTTATTCAGCTGCTCAGTGCTCTTCCCTGCAATGCAGAGTTGTTTCCTAGGCTACATTTGCTAGTATAATACATATCCTGTTGTCAGCTACCCCATCCTGTGGATTTTGCCTCATTCCTTGATCCAGTGAAGATAAATTACTGAACCGCCCTGCTTTACCAGCAGAGATTGTCTTCATTTTCCATAAGCCTAGTTTATCTTTTCTTTTTTCTTTTTTCTTTTTTCTTTTTTCTTTTTTCTTTTTTCTTTTTTCTTTTTTCTTTTTTCTTTTTTCTTCTTTTCTTTTCTCTTCTTTTCTCTTCTTTTCTCTTCTTTTCTCTTCTTTTCTCTTCTTTTCTCTTCTTTTCTCTTCTTTTCTCTTCTTTTCTCTTCTTTTCTCTTCTTTTCTCTTCTTTTCTCTTCTTTTCTCTTCTTTTCCTTTCCTTTCCTTTCCTTTCCTTTCCTTTCCTTTCCTTTCCTTTCCTTTCCTTTCCTTTCCTTTCCTTTCCTTTCCTTTCCTTTTTTCTCTTCTTTTCTCTTCTCTTCTCTTTTCTTTTCTTTTCTTTTTTTCTGAAAATACACTTCCAAATGCATCATGCAACCTTGTGGCACAAAGGAAGAAGAGGAATTCAAACTCTCAGGCAATGGTGCGAGGAAGACAGTATGTTGGAAGAAAACAGCCTTTGCTCAGGCTCTGCATGGTCTTTTCGTGCTAAAACCAAAGTAAAGGAGTATTGATTCTCTGAAGGGTTATTGCCTGTGTGGTATCAGCCCCGTGAATGCAGCTGCGACTTGCCTGAGTGGTGCAGGTGGGTGACAGAGTGTCACCAAGGTCTGGGCAAGAAATTAAGAGGTAGTGAAACCAGCAGCTTAACTCTAGGTTAGAGAAAGTACAGAAGCAGGGCTGATACTTAAGTGATTAAGTGCGTCAGTGGGTCTGACGTAGCCTAACACGGAAGCTGAGGATCGTCTCCAACAGTTCATCCCATGCTCCAGCTTGCAGACACCGATCTGTTTACGAGTCAGCTTCTGGTTTGCTGCAGTTTACAGCAGGTATTTGCTATAAATCAGTGTCTTTTGAGTGCCTCTGGTTAAGGGTCATCTCCGCTTTCTCTGCTCTGGGACGAGACAGGCAGCGAGAGCCAGCCAGCTTTACCCTTGCAAATGGATGCATCCATCAAGAATGGATGTCATTCATTTTCCCCTCTGTTCAACCTTCACAGCTATTTCCATTGCCAGCAATGACTGAGATGAGCTAATTACACAGATTATGCAATTTGCTGTACATAATACATATAATTTTGTAATGAAGGAGTAGTGCTGTGTAGTAACAGTTCGCGTAAACCTGCCGTGAACTGCCAAGGGCCTGGCAGGAAGCTTTGCAAGACAGACTTTGCCTGGAAGAGTTAAGTAAGAGTCAGATCATGGATAGGGAAAAAGATCTCGAAACATTTCTGTGTTCTTTTGGAAGTGCTAATAAATCCACAAAAATGTTTTTAGTAAGTAGATTTTAGCTCTGGTATTGGAAATGTCCTATATGCTTTGATGAGTTTCATGAATCATGCAAATGTAAATGATGCTTTGCAGTTTTTAGAAGAATTTATTTCATTTTTCTGCGAGCTCAGGCAAGAGATTATTTTTATATTGTTGTGATGTTGTGGTTTGTTGTTGCTGTGTCGTGTGATTTTTGCAGTATTTTCTTGTTTGCTTCCTTCTGTATGGACCAGATTATTGATGATTTTAGACAGGAAGAGTTACCTCTGAAAAAAGGACCGGACCCTTTTTTCATAGGCTCTAAACAAAATCTGGAAAATATGTGCTGGCCCAGGCAACTATAAGGAGGCTCTAGAAGGCCAGAAAGTGTGAGAGAGGAAAGAGTGAACACCTCGTGATGGGTTTACGTGGCAAGCTGTGGATAGCAGGGGGGCTGCAGGACTGGCTTCTGTGAGAAGAGGCCAGGGGCTGCCCCCATGTTGGACAGAGCCAGCTTCAGCTCTTTTTTAAGTAAACTGTCTTTATCTTGACCCATGAGTTTTTAATCTTGTTTTATCCCCCTGTCCTGATGAAGAGAGGCAGAGAACGAGAGGTCTGATGGGCACCTGGCAGCCAGCCAAGGTCAACCCACCGCTGGAGGCTATGAAAGAAAGCAAAATTCATTCTGACATATTTTTTCAAAATTCTTAAAGTTTGGAAATGTGGTTATGGGGCCTGAATGGTACTGAGCACAGGCTATTGTCCTAGGGAAAGGCTTCCAGAAAGATGAACTGAGGCATTTGAAGGGAATTTGCAGATTGATATTTCTATGCAGTCTACCCAAGCTGACTTAATTTTTAGTGGCATATCCTACCTTGAGTATGGAAGGAGATCAGCTGTTTCTCCAAAGACCCATGCAAAGGGATAGGTCTCCTCTGCAGGCTGAGGTGTAATTTAAATTGTTGACTGTTACAGATGCACCTAGTTTAGCTTCACTTAGTACTAATAACATCAAAGCTGTAACAGCACAACCCTCAGTTTCTGATAGAATCATAGGGGTTGCAAGGAACCTCTGGAGATCATCTAGTCCAACCCCCCTGCCAGAGCAGGATCGCCTAGATCAGGTCACACAGGAACATATCCAGATGGGTTTTGAAAGTCTCCAGAGAAGGAGCCTCCACAGCCTCTCTGGGTAGCCTGTTCCAGTGCTCTGCCACCCTCAAAGCAAAGAACTTCCTCCTCATGTTTAAGTGGAACTTCCTGTATTGAAGCTTGTGCTCATTACGTCTTGTCCTGTTACCAGGCACTGCTGAAAAAGCCACCCCTCAAGTATTTGTATGCATTAGTAAGATGCGCTCTCAGTCTTGTCTTCTCCAGAATAAAAAGTCCCACGTCCCTCAGCCTCTCCTCACAGGGGAGATTTTCCATTCCTCTAATGGTTTTTGTAGCCCTTCTCTGGACTCTCTCCAGTAGCTCCCTGTCCCTCTTGAACCGGGGAGCCCAGAACTGCACACAGTATTCTAGATGTGGCCTCACTAGGGCAGAGTAGAAGGGGAGGAGAACCTCCCTTGACCTGCTTGCCACGCTTTTCTTGATGCACCCCAGGATGCCATTGGCCTTCTTGGCCACAAGGGCACACTGCTTGCTCATGGTCAGCCTGTTGTCCACCAGGACTCTCAAGTCTTTTTCCTCAGAGCTACTCGCCAGCAGGTCAGCCCCTAAACTGTACTGCTGCTGGGGGTTATTCCTCCCTAGGTGCATGACCCTACACTTGGCCTTGTTAAACTTCATAAGGTTCCTCTCTGCGCAACTCTCCAGCCTGTTGAGGTCTCTCTGGATGGTAGCACAGCCTTCTGGTGTGTCAGCCACTCCTCCCAGCTTTGTGTCATCAGCAAACTTGCTGATGGTACACTCCATCCCTTCATCCAAGTCATTGATGAATATATTGAACAGGACTGGACCTAGCACCTCTAGCCCAGCTAGGACTAGAAGGCAGATATGTCAATGCTTGGCTACGCTACTGCAGTCTTGCTGCCCAGATCAGGTTGGTTTTGTTCCCATCACTTCTCTCCCTACAGTCATGCTTCTCGTACAACTGTTTCAGTAGTGATCTCTGGCTGTATTTTAAGCCAGGTGTAAATGTGTTGAATTCAATGCATGATCTACAGCTAACTACACTGGTTTTCGGTCTCAGAAAACAATTGGGATGCAGTGTGTTGACTCAAAGGTATTTTTATCTCTCAACAGCTTAGTGAGGTCATATGAAGAAATTCTCCCTGCCTGCAGCACACGGACTTTCCCAAAATAGAGACGCCAGACTAAATGGATTTGTTTTTTTTACCAACCTGTGCTGGTTGTCTTACTTCAAAGAAGCTCAAAACTGAGCTTCTTTCATTGAAGCAAACTCACTGATCTGTAGTAATTATCTTAATTCCCTACAAATATTTTTAAACTTTCCTGGAGTTTCTCTTACCACATTCCATTCGACATGGTCCTTAAAATTCCACAGGGCTGCGAAATCTGCGTTTATATTTCTACCTTCTCTAACTTAGCCTCAAAGATGAGGTTCTTAGTTTTCAGTCAATCCAGTGCCACCAGCTGGTTGATTGTCAAGGAATGGTGCCGTGACACATCCAGGCTTTCCTTCACTAACTAGTCTCCATTCAACAGATCTTGAGAAACTTCTGTTTCCACTGTTTCAGCAGCAGTTGTGTATCCATTTCCTTCACAGTTGCCACAAGGGAAGTCGTCTCTTTCTGCTGCTGTTCACAAGTTACTGGAAAGGGCAGGTAGTGAAGCTCTTGCTGTTCAGGAGGTTGGTTTTTTTTTCCTTTTAACCAAATAAGACTCTCCTAAAGGCACTTTGAATGTCACCGAAGGACCTAGCACTGTCATAACTGCATGAACTGCTTACTTCTGTTGATCCAGATGTTTCATCTGGTTACAGAATGAAGAAGTGTTTTGAAAGCTGCAGCAGTTAAGGATGTGTTAGTGCTGCTCCACAGCTCTCAAAATCCCTCTACAAATGCATTAACGTGTAACTCTGTTTTAGTTCTGAGATCGGTTACTTTAAGCACGAACAACAATATTTCTGGAGGGGAGAAATGTCTAAGTGGAAAGTAAGTGGTAAAAAGACAGTAGGTAGAAGGATTTAAAGGAGAATTTGTAAACTGACCGTGGTCACGTGTAATTAAGTAACATTTCTGCAGTCTGAAGCATCCTGTGAATAGTTTACTTAAGTGATTTTTCAGTACTAAGGTAGCAGAGGCACTTGAAGTAATTGGTGTACGTGTGCTGCATTGTAAATCTGTTTAAACAGAGATAATGAGCTATATTCTTCTCTCAGACTGAACTAAATCCTGAGTAATTCTCTGAAGCTCAGTGTTTCTTCCTATCGTGTTCTGGATGTAACAGCTAATTACAGCGATTAACTGAATTTCACAGATGATGGCCAGAAAAAGCTGTTACATGATGTATATTGCCTCTCCTTTGTGTTTCAAAAATAATGAGAGCAAATTTTAGTTAACATTGTACTCTCACGAGGGAGTCTGCCGACCTTCTTCTATTGATTGATCCAAAGGGAAGTTCTTGTGCACAGGAAAGGAAAAGACATTTTATCCTAAACACCTCATGTGTAATCACAAGAAGAATCTTCCATCTATATAAAGATTTAGGCCCTATCTTAAGAGGAAAAAAGTTAAAGGGTAGGGCCTGAAGTAATCTCATTTTCCATGATATAATTAAGATCAGATAGCCGAGAAGGAAAAAGTCCTTGGTAATGGTTTCCTTTAAAAAAAATCTGTAATGGGAACTACTCCAGGATGCTGTATATGCGTTAAGTGACGGTAAAGTTTTCTTTTACTCGCAAACATTTCATTTGGGAAGTGCTATGCAGCAAAGCTCTCATGGTAAATTCCAGCAGGTGAAATGAAGATTGAGCTGTGAACTCTCTAACATACAGTTTTGTTACAGACAGGTTGAGTCTGGCTTTTATGGGAGTGTCAGGAGCACTTATGCAAAAGCCATCCTTCCTTTGGTGTGCTCGCTGTGATGGTCGCTTCTTTGGGAGGCACGTTTCCTCCATGCTGTGTGGGTTTGATGGAGGCTGGTGGCAGCTCTGTCCTGGAACAATTGTGCTCGTTATTAGGTGTGATTTGTGGCTGTTTTTTTCGTTATGCTGTCTGCAGTCTTCTCACTGTCTGGCTTGGATCCTGCACCCTAGCTCCAGTTTCTTCTTCTTACACTGTTTCTTCATAACCTTTGCTAATAGAAACTTTGGAAAGGTGCTGTTTTCAATTTCATGTGAGTCCATCTTACAGCACGATGAGGTCCGGGTCTCTGACTGAGGCTTCTGCTACTTTAAGTGAAGTCAGAGCTGGACAAAACCTCCAGATGCCACTTCAGAAGACTCAAAATATTCTTTTATGGGTATTAATCCATGAATACTCTTGCTAAAACCACAGAGGGATCAAAAACCAGGTTCAGGACGTTTTAACTTCTCGTCTGTAGCTATGGCTTGCTGCATGGTCTGTATGCACCCTAGGTGACCCTGCCACATCACACCCTTTCTGAAAGAATGTACAATTCCATTTGGGGTTATTACTCTAGAAATCTTCTGGGCTCAATGCTAGAAAACAGCAGCATTGTATTTGCTGAACCTCAAGATCCAAAATAAATGCTTCTTTGGACCATATACATCAGGTGGGATTCCTCCCCCTGAATTTTAGCCATTTCTGAATGATGACTGATCTAAGCCTGTCTTCTCAGTTCCATTTCTGGTTGACAGAGAAAGATTCATAAACCCTTTGGACATGCCCATCTTTAGCAACAACCCAAGAAGGTTCCACATCTGTGCTAGTTCTATGCTTAAGAACAAGTACGTGAGGAAAGCCTGTTTTACCTTGGCTTGAAGATGGACGCGTTGCTTGAATGGGCTTTGAGAGCCATCATTACAACGCAAGACTTCATAGAATTCTTTAGGTGTAGTTCGTGACAGCTAATTAGACACCCTTGACAGATTGAGATGCTGGAACAGCTAGTTAGAGCTTAGCACTATGGATCTTTGTACCACATTTAAAAAAAAAAACAACTTCGTTCCTTTTCTTTATTCCTCTCCTCCTGTCTTGTCTAGAGATAAGGTCTGACCCACATATGGAATTTTATGCCTTCAAGGGTGGCAAATGCGTTACTGAATGAAAAATCACAGGCCTTCCAGAAGGTCTTTGCCATTTTGCATTACTCTGAAAGGGAGATGATAGACAATGGAGATAGACTGGGTCTCCCTATTGCCATATTTTAAAATAAAATTCATTGAGTAAAAATGGAAACAAACACTGTTGGAGCTTACTTAGTCTCTTGAGGCACTGAACCAAAATGAACATTTCCAGTGGAAACTGGAAGTGACTGCTTGTTTTTCTTACCGAGAAGAGGCTTCAGGGTTTGGATGCTTATTTGTGCAGAGGTTTTATGTTCTCTGCAGATTTTTTTCGTGTTCACACTAAATTAAAAGTGGGTCCCAACTGTCAAACTAACACAATTTTCAACAATGCTGTGTAGGTTTTCTGTACGCTAACCATAAAGCGCACATGAAAATTTTATTGCCATAAAATCTAATTCACTGTTCTGTAAAGACAATCAAAGTTTCATCCTGATTTAAAAAGAAAAAAGCACTATAGAAGTTACCTTTTAATTCATCTATCAAAGAAAACACGCCTAACAGCACCTTTTCCACATTTATAAGCTAGTAGCTCATTGTTATTTGGCAGATTAAGTCAAAGCTGTGTTGCTTTGAAAAGTATTTTAAAAGACACCTCTACGTGCGCTTTGGATGCTTTCAAGTCCAATGTAGTTTGGCTGCCCATTCACACATCTCTTATTTTATTTATTGATTTATTTATTTTTCCTTCTACAACACTGGCAAACTTTGGAATTTCAGATTTCATAGTTTGGTACCAAGCAGAACATGAATTAAGCAGTCCTCACTTGAATACCCAGTGGTTATAGGGTATTTAACAACATTAACAATGGTTAAATAGTGCACACTCGGGGGGTTAATTTTGTGGTTGAAATGGAAATGGCTCTTTGGATAAATCTGCCTCAGTGTACGAAATGTAATGTGTGAGTTCTCAGTAATGTTTTTCTTTCCATGAGAGAAAATCTATTACCAAAGAAGATAGGAAGTATCTAAACGGGAAAGTCTCATCTAGATGGAAGTGAATGATGAGCACTAAACACTTCTCCTAGGTGAATGAGCACTTTCAAACATATTTTACCTGGTCTTATTGCTCTCTTTGTTCAAAGGAAACGGTAAATCTTTTTCAAGCCACCTTTGGGCGCGTGTTACAGAGAACAATGAGATAGCATGTATATGGGTCTTAAAAAGGTGCGTACAATGATGTTGGAGCTGCCCCAGTGCTCTTGTCAGGCTACAGTGAACCTGAAACCATGTGGAAAGGTTCAGGGATGGCCAACTAATCATTCCTAGTTGAAATGAGCTCAGGCTCTTAAGATTCATGGGAGAGCTTAGCCAAGAAACGAAGCCGGTGAAATGCTTTTCTTAGACTGCCACAGGATGTGCTGACAGCACCCATTATATGCTATAAAATTAGAAGAGATTTTAAAATCCCCTTTCTCCCTCCCATGCCATTTCAAACCCCCAAAGAGGCAATAATTATCAGGCGATAAGAAAGCACCTTCCCACATAACAGCAGGTTTTCCATATGAGCGATGCATTGTATTAAGAAGGTTATGTCAGGGGAACAGCCTCTTTCTTCCTTTTTTCCACCTCTCTGAGCTTTTGCAGATTATTTAGGGTCTTCCTGGCCAACGTGTGATCACTCGACTCCTTGTGCACAAAAGGGTTTCTTGTGAGGAGAAAGATCACTTGTGTGGGGCTGGGACATGTCTTGGGAACCTGGACTCAAACAGAGACCAACGAGCCATGCAGCCAGTCCCGTCTTGCACTCAAAGTGACAAATGCATATCTTTGATCTGCCTTTTCTGATTCATAAGGTGGTGTGTGCGTGAAAACAACCCTTCCGGAACAATATGGTCCATCACAGTTCCCTCTCAAAATTAATCTCGTACTTTCTCACTTCCTTTCTGGTATTACTTGCAAAACCAAATTTCCTGGTATCTGTCTAGTGCTAGCATACATTAGATGAAATATTCTTTCTCTCAGGTTTCTGATCTCACTTGAAGTTCCAAGACGTGCTGTCCTAGGGGAAAGGATGGGCACATGATTCACACTACATTTTGGGAAAGCGTGCAAATGCAGCAGTGTTTACAGCAGTGGAAGCAGCAAGATAAAGCGTAGGAAGGGCAGCCCTTGGTAGCTTAAGCAGTTGGTGAACTTTCAAATTCAGGCTTTAACAAGTAGGTACATCATCAATGTAGCATGTAGCATACCTACAAAATCAGGTGATGCCCGCCGCCCTGCTTACCAGGTAAAACATCTTTGGACACGGTGTTCTCCATAGCAGTGCTGTGCTTGGTTTACGTTGTTTGTTCAGTAAGCCTTTTGGCACTAGTTTGAAGGAGGGGAAGAGAAAAACTGGTGGACAGGGAGGCAAAACCAGAGCTCAAGCCCAGTGTTCTTTAGGGTCATTTCATTAATGAAAGTTTCCTGTTCCTCATTGTGACCATGTAAGAGGGTTTCTCCTGGTAAGTGTTTTAATGCATTTGTTTTTAAACCTTATTCTGCTCCGCAGAGGGAGGAGGAAGGTATTTGTAGGGAGAGACAATCAACAGAAAGTGTGAGGCTGTTATCAGCTGTAATAAGACTTTAAGACTTAGAATTACTGTCATGTTTCCCTGTGTGTGCACGGACTTTACTTTATCATCTCAAAGAAACCTCATCTGTGATGGCCTAAAGAAGCTATGTAAGCTGTCCCATCAGCAGCCATCTCCACAATCAGAATTCAGGCTCTTAGTGTTGCTGCATATTTTGCTCATCCTGTAAAATAATATGATTACGGGGGATTTTGTATTAAGAAGAATCAAGCTGACTTCTCAAAAATTGGGAGAACTTGCCCATTCTTATTCCCATTTTGAACTTATATTTTTAAAAGGAGAATTGTGGCTCAGCTAAGTGGGCTCATAGTCTGCCAAGACACATCTGGAATTTTTATGCTCTTATATCAGCTTTAGTTATGAAAGCTGGCAGGCATGACTTTGGCAAATGGTCATCTGTCTTGTGCTTGCAATCTTTTTTTTTTTTTCTTTTTTGTCTTGTAGACAGTCTGCTTTTTCTGTGAGGGATATTTAGGCTCAAGGAAGACACGGTGCTTTGTGGCAGTAACGTATGTTGTGTTTTTGTCCAGACATCCTAAGATATGCGAGTGTGACAGGATCTGTCTGAATCATCTTGTAAGACTGTAATTTTCTAAAAGGCAATGATTCTTATCAAATACTTGATCTATGATCTGAACAAGAGTAAGACATGAAAAAAGAAACAACCAACAAAATAATCTCTGTACATCAGAGCAACTGTTCTGGTTCCTGATGGACGTTGCTGTGGTATAAACAAAACCCCAATGCTGACTCTGTGATAATCAGGTTTTGTAGAGCCTCTTGACCTTTTAGCAAGGCTCATTGCCCGTGTCATGTCTGATATCTTTCCTTGTGTTATTTTCTGAGGGCCCTTGTCTTTCCTGAGTGCTGCTTTCTTCTCAGAGCCTCTGGACTGGAGGTTTCATCTGAATTCCATGTCAAAAGTTATTTGAACCTTTACCAGGCAAATATCATGTGAATGGGCACATCTTGGAATCTAGTCCCTAGCCAACGGTTCCTTCTTTTCTTGACCACTTTTCTCATTATTTTCACAGAGCTCTGGGACCAGGCCAGGATTCCCAGTGAACATTTGACTTACACTCCATCATGAACTATTCATAAAGCTGCTGTGCTTTGCTTATGCTCTTGCAACTCACGTTTCATAAGGTCACCAAATTCCTGAATAAATTCCAGGCAGTGAAGGCTCTATGAGAAGAACATTGCTCCTCCCCAGGTTTCCACTTACCTCAGCAGCAATTAAACTCGAGGGAGTCTGCACACTGGGACTCATTTACCTCAACAGGCTGTACAAATTGTCTTCTGGAGTCATCTGACCTAGGAGAACTCCAGGCTCGGGCTCCTTTCCCCTCTCTCCCACTATTGTGTTAATCAGATCATAGTGCTTCTCAATTCCACAGTGCTTTACTACGGGTAATAAAGTACAGTTACACCTCTCATTGTCATTGCTATCTCTCTGTGCGTTCAGTAATTACGGCAAGTGACTAATTGGATTCTGAATTTCAGCTAAGAGGCAATTACTATAAAGTTCAAACATCATTATCAGCCTGTGCTCTGACAGCCTTTGAGGAGGGGCTTAGGCAGGGAGCTTCGAAGCTCTGTGCTCTCCTCCTCTGTCAGGCTGAGAAACCAATTGTGCTTCAGCCATGGGTAATGACTTTCCTCCTCTGGTCTTAGTGCTTCTCAGAAACCCACCACTACTGCAGAACAATGGGAGAATGAATCACCTGTTGGACACACCTGCAGTGAGGACCTTTTCTGAGACTACACCTTTCTCACTCGTGGTTTTTAGGTATCTATGTAGGTGGAAGTTCCCGTGGGTTTTGGGCTGTAGAATTTTTCATGGTAATTTGTGCATGATCCGTACAAACACTAGTTGGATAATAGCCTGTGTTTCTTAAAACAGTTACATCATCCAGACTCAAGTGAGGGAAGTCTTTAAACAGAGATAGGAGTGATTGTTCCACATGAAATTACAGGCCCATCCAGGCCAATATTTTGTTTAGCTCATAGAATCATAGAGTGGTTTGGGTTGGAAGGGACCTTAAAGATCATCTAGTTCCAATCCCCTGCCATGGCAGGGACACCTCCCACTAGACCAGGTTGCTGAAAGCCCCATCCAGCCTGGCCTTGAACACCTCCAGTGTTGGGGCATCTACAGCCTCCTTGGGCAACCTGTGCCGGTGGCTCACCACCCTCAGAGTGAAAAACTTCTTCTTAATTTCCAATCTAAATCTCCCTCTTCCAGTTTGAACCCATTGCCCCTTGTCCTATCACTACAATCCCTCAGGAAAAGTCCCTCCCCAGCTTTCTTGTAGGTCCCCTTTATATAATCGAAGGCTGCAATGAGGTCTCCCAGGAGACTTCTCTTCTCTGAGCTGAACAACCCCAGCTCTCTCAGCCTGTCCTTATCGGAGGGGTGTTCCATCCCATGGGCCATCTCAAATAGTACTAGGTGTCTATGTAGCAGCATGTACGCTATAAGCTTAACTTACAAATGAGCATCTGTGTTATGGCATCTGGACTTGTATGTCTTAATCTTGAGCTCAGTTTCATCTGTAGAGAGGACTATATGAATAGGGCAAGCACGGAGAAAGCTCTTGGGTGCTGCTTTAGTTTCCAGCAATCTAAATTTCTGTGACTTGCTGAACTAAAAGCGACGCCTGTGCACGTCAGATGAGTGAGGAATGTTTCATCTTTCTTGTGTGTGACACCTGGCCTTTCAGCAAAGATTAATTTGACTAGATGTGTGTGGAAATGTGAAGCCCAGCATGAATTTCAGACTTTTGCAATGGGTGTTTTGGGAGTCAAATAAATTCTGGTTTCTGTTCAGCTAGAATAAAGAGGTTTTTCTCCTTTTCTTTTTTGCTTTTTCTTTTTTCATGTGCTTACAACCAGGTGAAGGGCAAAGGTGATAACTTGAGGAGCAGTTCAATACAGATTGCTTCATAATCTCCCTATTCTATTCTGCTTAAAAATACCTGCAGGTCTGAGCTGAAAACCGCTGGGTTCTCTGTGCACTCACGATTGCACATGTGCTGTCCGGGGGAATTAGCTGCAAAGTGCAAAAAGCCTTGGGAGGTTGCAGAGTCACCCTGTGTCTTCCTCTCAATTCAGCACAGTAACACAATACAGTTAGAAAGTAACCTCCATTTGTTTCAAAACGATGAACTTCGGCAGCTATTTCAGGGTATACTTTTAATTTCAGGCACTGCAGCACTTTTTGACAGGCCCTGAAAAGAAAGAACTGTTTTCTTTTTTACCCTTCCTTGGTGCTTTTGACACCTGTGGCCCAAACGCTGTCGTGTCAGTTGGTATGAGGAAAAAACTGTGCGCTTGCACGTTTATGAAAGCAGGATTAACTGAACATTTGTCAAATGCTTGTGAGCCTCTTCACTTGTCTCTCTCTCTCCCCATCTACTTGGTGTTCCCTCATTTGTTTCTGTAACAGCATCGTCCTGACCTTTCAGATCAAGAGTTTTCTTAATCGCAAGCTGTGAAATAATTCCCTAGAGAAATTAACAGTATATGGGGATAACAGTTGTGGAAATTAATAATAATTCTGTTTTGTTGAGTGATCAATAGAAGGGTTACAGCAGGAGCTGTAAGGCGCTGTGTCAAAGATAGCAGCCTCCAGGAGAACTCCACAGTCATCCTTCTGAGGAGTGATTGTTTTGGGAGAGGGTGACAACTGGGGGTTGCCTGCAAATGTCCACACCTCAATCCTGAAACAGTTCAAAATGAAGCTGTAGAGAAACAGAATACGCACTATCAAAGAGAAATATTTTACAGAACACTTTTTGTTGACCCTGGAGGAATGCAAAGAGTGAGAAGTATTGCAAGAAGTCGTGATTGTATTTCCTGAGGTGATCTGAGGTGACCAGTCTGTAGGACTGGCAGGGGATTGGAAAGTCAAAAAGAATGTGTGCTTTCTTTTGTGTATAGTTTTAGATTAACACGTATTTCACTGAACAAAGTTTAAAAGAGCCACTTTTCTGACAGCTTTGCAAAATTCAGCTTGTGGGATCTTTCTTAAGGTGCTAAAATGGCAGCACTTGCTGCCAGGCAGCCCCAGCCTAGGACAAGAATAGGGGTGCAGAGACCAGGCTGTGGGTCCTGGAATGAGCTGTTGTTAAGAAGGTGAAAGCACAGTCTAAGATCTAGCCACAGTTCAGCAGTGAGGCATATCTCAGAAATGAGAAGCAAGGGAACACTTGGCTGGCCCAGGAAGGATGGATCCAGGTTGGATCCAGGTCTCAGTAGGGTTTGCAGTGAAGAGGGCAACACACCATGTAGCTTCCTAGCCAGTTCATCTAGGAGGCAGCGAGGGGTTGCTTGGAGATTTAATAGAGGCTGGTTCTTAGACTTTCAGCACTTGGGTGAAAATAGGAGGTGGAGAAAGAGGTATTGACAAACATATCTTGGATGCCCTTTCGTTCTCCTAGAGTCAGGCAAGCATTAAACTGCTCAGCTTGTCTAAGGAAAGTTGTGTTCAGAAGTGCTGTGAGAGGGTCTGTGTAAAAGTGGACATGAAGGTGTGGGTGATGCTGTCATCTTTACCAGTATGGCTAATGGAGTGTGCCTTGGGCTAGAAATGCAGTGAAATGCTTTTCTGAGCTGGAGAAGTCTGGAGGACTTCTAAATTTCTAAAAGGCTCTGTTCCTGCCTTTGCTTTTGATATGTTATATGACCTGGGTGAATCACTTGAGCTTTTTAGCAGATAGGAAATCGATACAGAAAGTGAGCATAATTAGACAGCTTGTGCTTCTCATAAAGCATTTCAGAACTTCTTGGAAAAGGAAAACAATAGAAAACTGAGCAGTTTCTTACATACTTGAAAGCCAGAAGAAACATCAGGGTGGGGAGCGAGACAGGGCTAAGGTCAGAAATATTTTTCTAGGGGAACATTACTTGTCTAAAGTATGATTCATCTCCCTTTCAAGACTCTCCTGTAAGTGCATTATAATTATACAGCAGTGTCAAAAAACCTCCAACCATGACATCTAAGAAAACCTCTCTTTGCACAAAGCTTGGCTTTCAGGAGGAGGTTGGCTGATGTACAAAGCAATAAGCATTGGCTGGATAACTGTTCTTTCTTCTCCTTATTTTTGTCTGAATATTCCTCATTCGGAAATAAAGTATGTGGAGAGAGATTTTTCTTTTCAACCTTATGGGCATCTGACTGCTGTCACAATTATACCACTGTCACTTGTGATTTCTAGAAATAGCAAGCAGCGCACTGGCGTTGTACATCCTACCTGGCTCTAGCTTCTCACTGCACCAGTCAGAAGAAAACCCACCAAAGAGGAAGGATGGCACATGAATAAATAATTTATGGCCCCGTGATTCAGCCCCTATTTTTAGAGGCTTGCTGTTTTTCTGACACTTTGAAAGAGGGCTAAGAAAGTATACACGTGAAGTGATGTATGCTTTATGCAACACAGTTTTTTCTGTCTCATTTGGTCTGAATCCTATGAAATCTAAGCAGCCAATCTAAGGAATTTCTGTCCTGTTGGATTTACTGGAGATCATGGTGGAAAAGTACCCAAAAGAATATTTTTTTTGATTAATACCAAGCAAAATGTCTTATTTTGAACATTAAATGAATAAAAATGTTTTGGAGGAGACACTGGGAGAATCTTGCAATATCCCAGTGATTAGGGCACTCTGAAAGGAAGGAATCCAAGGAAGGAATCCATTGAACTATGGTCAAGCTCCTCTTGAAGTCCAACAGAGTCAAATTACTCCATGCTGTGAAGTAACTTTGGGGATACAATGTTCAACAGTGGAACGTTTTGTTTTCTTTAACTTCTGTGTTCTTTGAATTTTTCTATTTTTTGTATTTCTTTTATTTTTGGGGAGCAAGACCTGGGTCCAATAAACCAGCCAGGTGATGCTTATTGCTCCAAAACTGTGTATTTGAAAAATCATTTATTCAGCTCAGAAAATGTCATCGAGCTTTAAGGCTGGCACTGAGACAAGACAGGTTTTCTCCGCTGTCACTACTGATTTCATACACCAGCATTTCACAGAACCTAGTTTAATGTTGCAAACCTAAGGAAAAAAACTTGCATATTTGTGCTTGCTTTCCATTGGCAAACTTTGTATAAATACCTCCCCGCGTTATGCGAAGTTATCAATTATGCCCTGAAGCCAGTCTAGGACGGGACTTGTAAGATGTGATGGACAAGGTGATTAAAAATACATAATAAAAATAAAATTACAAGGTTGAACTCTGCCTGTGGTAAATGTGGAGGTTTAACCTACCCCAAAAAGGAAGGCAAGTTATTCAACTTGGTCAGAGGGCAATACAGAGGCAAAAAGAGTTTAATACTTTTCTTAAGAAGGAGGGGGGAAAAAAGTTATTTAGGATATCAGCAAGAAAATTCCCAGTGGAGAGGCTGAACAGACCATCTGAAATAGTTTTACAAAGCAATTGCTAGAAATTCTTGGCGCTTACGCTTTTTAATCTGGACTGAAGAAATCCTCTTGGTAGGGAGATGGATGACATGACCTGCTGTGCTCTCTCTCGGTTGTTTACTGCATCTGTGATTCTCTGAGATTGCCATAGCCGCTGCTAACTCCGCTTTCCAAAACTTTGTACTTTCTAGGGACTTTGTTCAGTGGAGTTTCTGGTTGATGGACCCTTCACCTCAGCTTGGCTGACAGCTAACAAGGATCAGCGAGCTGCAAAGCTGTGGGATACCCTTAGCTGCGCACGGCTCAGAACTTAACAGATTGTGGGGTTTTTTATTTATTCATTTGCCTGTTTATTCCCTTCATTCTAGTAGCAGATGAACTTGTCTCAAGATTATTGGGCCACTCTGTGTGGAGTCCAGGATAGGAGGCATAAATAGAGAAGGCAGCTTTCCATTTTAATGATGACTGGAAATGTGAAGCTTGTCAGAAAGTCATCTACATGAGACACAGCAAGATCATAGAATCATAGAATGTTTGAGGCTGGAAGGGACCTCTAGAGGTCATCTAGTCCAACCTCCCTACAGAGCAGGGACATCTACCTAGGTCAGGTTGCTCAGAGCCTCATCAAGCCTGACCTTGAATGTCTCCAGGGATGGGGCCTCGACCACCTCTCTGGGCAGCCTGTTCCAGTGCTCTGTGACCCTCATGACTCCAATCTTTTTCAAAACCAGCTTAGTTCCAGTTGTCAAGGACAAGATCCATTACAGCAGTGCTTGCCTGCGGTGTCTGGAATTGTCTTTCACCCGCTAATGACTGGAAGGATGTGGTTAACTTCCTGCTGAGAATTACATCCGCTTACCTTTACCCTGTGCTCCTGCCTCCTGTTTGTTTCATGGTTTTAATGGATTTTTACTGATTAAATGCAAGCCTGCAACCGGGCCAATCTATACAGATTGAGTTACTGCTACCTAAAAGGCTTTATGTTCTTCAACAGGGTCAATAAAAAAACAAAAATAAAAAAAGAAATTGAAAGAAAAGCCACTCATCGAATACTCCTCTTTGCATATTCCAGTTGGAAATGTAACATCTGCTGTTAGAAATGAAATTAAGGTCAGGGTTTTACCTCTCAAACTGATGTGAAACATCGAACCTAAGCTGCCTTTTAAAGTTGTTCCGGAGGATAATGGCGTCCGGTTAATCACGGAATCACAGGGTGGTTGAGGTTGGCAAGGACTGCTGGAGGTCATCTGGTCCAACCCCACTGCTCAGGAAGGGCCACGTAAAGCCAATTGCCCAGGATTGTGTCTAGATGGCTTTTAAATATCTCCAAAGAGGGAGACTCCACAACCTCCCTGGGCAACCTATTCCAGTGTGAGTCACCCTCACAGTGAAAAAATGCTTTCTGATGTTGAGATGTCTTAGTTTGTGCCCATTGCCTCTGGTCCTGTCCCTGGGCACCACAGAAAAGA
Organism: Eurystomus gularis; assembly: GCA_013400335.1. Taxonomy (NCBI): domain Eukaryota; kingdom Metazoa; phylum Chordata; class Aves; order Coraciiformes; family Coraciidae; genus Eurystomus; species Eurystomus gularis. The sequence goes on along the minus strand of VZZY01010438.1, from coordinate 108,780 downwards.
GCCTGGCTCCGTCCTCTTTGTGCCCTCCCTTCAGGTATTTACACACGTCAATAAGATCCCTCCCCTTTTACCTCCTTGCCTGTCCCCTGGACTGATGGTTAAGCAGAAGCAACCAAGTGCCTCAAGTGTTGCTAATAAGCTACAACGAAAGGAAATCAACGTTTTCGAAGTCAAAGAAGAGGCCATAGACTGAAGCGTAGAAATGAATATTGGATGACATGTTAAAAGCTACGTGTATAGTGGCTGCGTGTGGCCTGTGTCATCGTGAGTCATCTGCTGCTCGTTATTCATTTGCATGGAGATTAAATCTGCTTGTCCAGTTGTATTATAGGAGTGCAAGTGCACACAGAGCACAAATAACCACCAGTTGTAACCACCAAAAATCTCTTTATTTTGTATATCTGTTCTTAAGAATAACATCAGAAAGGAAGGAGAAATTATATGGAGAGAAAGTACACTGAGTTCTTCAGTATGCCAATTGTCTAAGAAAAATGAAAATGAAAACTGACACCTTTTTGTTTTTTAAACTAGAAAAAAATAGTGCTAATAGCTGTCATTAACAATTGTTACCCTTTAACTGTTCTTTTCTTCCTGGGTGTTCATTGTTTGTTTCTACAATGGAGTTCTCCATCATGATTCTTCCATTTTCTCTTTATTTTTCATGACGATCGTTAAGGAAAGATGAGCTAAATCCATTCTCTTTCTATACACAGTGCTTTAAAGCAAAGGGCAAGAATTATTCTAGCACAAAGCAAATTAATCCTAGTTCTCACTGGAAAACCGGCTGAGAAGGAATATTCTCTTCAGCAGGTCCAACCACCAAAGATCATAGAAGTCTCTTGGAAAGATCACTGACTGTGGATTTCTCTCTTCTCTTCATTTACATACTCTGGAGCTGGGTGACACAGATCTTCCATTGCTGTCTTTCATAGAACCAACGTATCTGTCATCTTTTGAGCATCTCTTTGCTCCTTTGATCACAGCTACAACTCTGAAGGTCCCAGTGACTCAGCCTGTCATCGAGTCCAGTGTCTGTTATTTCTTCATCTTCTCTGTGCTGTGTAAGTAGGGATGCTGTGAAGCAGCTGTTTGCTGCTGTGGAAAAGACTACGGTGGTTGGTTGGTTGCCATTATGTTATCCAGGGTCTTCTGTGCAGAGATGTGCAAGTGCAGAAAGGAAGTTCAGCACGTGCAAGATGTGACTGACTGTCTGTGAGTGCAGTGAGCCTCTGTCCGGTGCGTATGCAATTGGTCCAATGTCCCCAAGAAATGCTGGACTCACTTACTATATGCTGTGGGATTCATCTGTGCTGCTTCTTCCAGATGCCTGCTGTGAGGTTCTTGCTCTTGAATATTACCTCACTCGCTAAATCAGATATTACTCCTTTAAAGCACCAGTTGAAAGATCTGTATTGCGTTATTAAAACAGATACATGAAAATACATTCAGTATGATCGGAAACTTGTTTCCATGTGGCTATTGGAACTAATGCTGCAAGGCATTTGGAAGAAAGAAAGAAGACCTTTGCTTTGGGGTATGAATTACTTATGACTGCTAGAGTTTGGAATGAGATGTTCCCAGAAGTCAGACCTACTTGCTGCTTTTATTTCCGAGAAATGGCTGATATTGGAGGAGATTCTGGGCTAGAGAAAATCAGAATTTTGATTTTATCCTCCTCCTGTTCTGATATTCACCATGTAGGAGTCCGGTGTGACAGCTCATAAATCCAGATCGCTGCTCCTCAAAGAACTGCCTTGATGTGGGTGTTGTATAGGATTCATGCATTTGCACTGGAAGAGAGCTCAGAGGCACATTTTATGGCTTCTAATATTCTAAGTAGAGGGGTTACACATCAAAATGGAGGTGAAAGTGGATGGCATTTGTTACACTCGATCTTGCTTTGCTGATCATGATCTGTTCTGTACTAATTTTTTTGGACATGAAACGAGACACGCATTTACCCTTCTGAAAAGAAGGTTTTAATGAGCAGGGAAGATGCAGTGCAGGAGACAGAGATATTGTGGCCTCTTAAGGTAGAACACATGGTCTGTGATGGTTCAAGCTCCACCATGTTCCTACCAGGTTGTTTTGAGGACGTCAGGTGCACATGTTTTGCTTCTGTTTCTGTACCTGCAAAATGGAAGTAACAATGAGAAGAGCAGAGGAAGATGATGGGAGGAGCACTTCTATTGCTAGCTCACTTTTTCAACTAGGAGAAATATTTGAAGGGAGCCTTAGGGTCAAAAGGATCTTCTTTCCCTAGTTTTGGAACTCCCCCTCTCTTTCACCCAACTTCAAGCTATTTTTATTTTCTTTCAACTTGTCATCTAGAGAGAAGTCAGAAAAAGAAGAGTGGTTTTGCTTTTGCATGGGTACGTAACTCCGTGATTCAAATGCACCTTTCTCTCTGGGGACTTATATAGACTTGGTTGGACGTTTTAAGTGTCTCATAGTGTTGATTGTGTTTGTGGTCTCCACACCTGAGCTGGAAAGATATAGCGAGAAAAAAAAAAGGAAGAGTCAGAATGAATAAAACAAGGATTTTATACGAGCACTAACCTGTAAGTGGGGTTCAACACCCGACTAAGCATCAAGGCTTCCTACTCAGCGTCTGGAGAGTCAGATATTTTCTTCAGAGACTCAAAATCAATGATTCTGCACAGAGGGCTTCAGCACTGGCCAAAAGGAGGGGCCAAATACAAGGGCTTTCAGGGATGTAACTTGGATCCAACCAGCTGAATCCCATTCAGACCTGGTCTCAGAGGAAGAGGGTAAAAGCATCTAGGTGAACTGTTCCTTGTTACCTTCCATGTGCACTTCCCTTCTCTGTAGGAAAAAGCACCTTTTCAAACGTCTTTCTACCTTTTTCAATGGCTGTTGTCAACAGCACTTTTAGAAATGTTCAATCTGATGCTTTTTTTCTTATTTTCTTGATGGCTGGTGCTAAACTAGCACTGAACAACCGTGGCAAGGCCCAAGTGAAAACTGGGTAAAAGGCCGCAAAGAACATCATGAAGAACTCATAGGAGGTTGTCTGTATGTGTCCTTTGGGGAGCTTTTTGAATTTCCTGTTTTATTTTAATTCCCTTGTTTCTAAGACACAGTTCAAAATAAGCACAGAAAAAAACCTCTCGCTTTGGCTTGGGTGTGGTTTTGATGGCTGGAGGAAGGCAGTTTGTAGAGAAAAACTTCATCGTTTTCTCTCTGAGTTCCTTGGGATGACGAGGAGTGCTTGCCAGAAATTGAGCTACCCTTCTCACCTCCAATATTACCACACTCAGTTCCCAGAGCTCCTCAGGCCGACATTGCAATTGGACCTGAAATCTCTCTGCTTCAGTAAATTAATTCAGGATTTTCAATTACATTCTGGGAGAACTGGTGCCTCGGTAAAAGATCGGAAGTGGTTTATTTTTCACAGAGGACGAGTGGACAGAACCTAACCTGAGTGTACCCATTTCTGAAATCTGTTCAGAGACATCCTTGCGTGGCCTCCCCAGGCCTGCCCCAGGATTGGGAGATGTCGTTATCTTGCTCCTTTTCCAGGTTCTTTGCAGAAGTTTTACCAATTATGTTGCTGCCCAGGAAGACTCCAGAAAATCAGTATCTCCAGCAGTGTTTCTTCTAGTTTACAGTGGGATGAATGGGAGTTTACTGTGTAAAAAACCCAATAAGTTGACCATACACATACCGTTTTCCTAGACACAGCACTAAAGACTTGAAACTTTCTGCCCATTTTTTAATACATAATTTAACTGCTTTTTAAAAAAGCTATTCTAACAGTAAGCTTTGTCTTGCAACAGTCTTCTGTCTGTCTTCTTTACTGTCTAGTCTTTACTGTCTTCTGAACCCATATGCTGCAAGAAAATATTATCAATAAGCATCTTTAAATAGCTGTTGTCTCTAGATTTGTTTATGTCCTTTATTTCTCCTCAGCAGGCTGTTCAAGTCCTCACGGAGGTGGGAAAAGTTGATCTGCCGTGTGAATAATCTGTTCTGTTAACTTTTTTCTTAAATCTGTGAAATTGCTAGTCTGTCTAAAGTCCAGCACAGAGTGTTCATCTCTCTCTTATTTTGGTCTGTACCAGGAAATGCCTACAGAGAATGCCTGGGCAATGGGACATGGGCTTCCAAGATAAACTACTCTCAGTGCGAGCCTATCCTGGACGACAAGGTCTGTATTTTTCCCTTCATTCTTCTCAATGGCATTTCTCAGCTAAGCTTAAGTTTAACGTACTAGTTTGGGACTTGTGAAACAGATTCCACTTCCGTCTCTGCAACAAATCCTCCTTGTAAATTCAGGCAAATCACTTATCCTCTCTCCATATCCCCTACTCACATGGTTTTTTATAAAGGATGCTTTATTACACTCTGTCCCTGATGATCTATGTTTATGCAGATCCTTCCTAGCTTTGTTCGGAGCCTACAGCTGCTACAGAAAATGTTAGTAATAATAAGAATAAGACCAAAAGCTTCTTTGGCACTGGAAAATAAGCTTCCACCAGCTGATTCCACCCTGTACCTATCAGTTCTGAGGTCTCATCGACAACTGGCCTTTCCAGATCTCCTTTTTCCCTCAGCAAATATGTAAAGGGGCAGCAACAGAAAAAAAAAAAACATAAAAATCAGACTCGGGTCCCAGCTGTCTTTAAAGTATTGAGCCAGTCTTGCATTATATAGGAGTTTACAGAATGACATTAGATATGGGTTTAAGCTCCTTCAGAAAGGCTGCAAGCAATTATGCAAAGCCCTTTTCTTGTCAAATGCCGTGCCTTTTCTTGGAGGCATCATAGACATTCACCTTCACACAGTTTAGACCTTCAAGCCTTTCATGCCATGCTCTCTTTCTCTTCCTCCTGTTTTGAGTGCTGTGGTGGGACACGAGCACAGAGGCTTTCTGCTGTCTCTCTGCCGGGGGTGACTTTCCCCTCTAAGAACCAGGCTGGAGCCCAGCAGCTCAGGCCTGTTGGTGTTTTGAGGTTCATTCCACTCATTCAGTCATTGGAATTGTGCCATGCCAGTTGCAAACAGAGAGGAGGAAGACAAGGTCTCACCTGCTGAGGGCTGCCTGCAGAGCTAATCTGGATTTAGTACTCGGGAGCCATCTAGACTAGTGCTGTACCTGAAACAGTCATGATATGCCTTGGCTGTGGCCCAGCATCCATCCTGTAAGATCCATGTTGTTGCTGAGTGTGGGCTTTGACAGTGACTCAGAAAACAGCTATCTGCATGCCAGCTGCTGAGGAGTGCCTGCTCTTACTCACAGGCTAGGTGATTTGGAGGAAGCCTGCTCCTACACACCTCCATTTGCTAGAGGCTTCTAGAAAGTGAGAAAAAATGTACTAGTACGTCGTGGCTGCCATCCAGAGGGACAGATGCATGTTCAAGGTGCTGTAACATCGTGGAGAGGCTCCTCTGGCAATTTAAACTGGTCTAAGCTGGGACTGCTCCAGTGGTCCCAACCTAACTTTTTCCTGGGTCATTTTTTTGGATAAACCAGTTCCCTAAATCATATTATTGTATTATTGCAGGAGTGCTGGGGCCAGCACAAGCAAGGGGCTTGGGAGCATGGCTGGGGTTGAGGAGGACAGCAGACCAAGGCCGCAGACCATCTCTGACTAAAATGGATTTGCACATCTGTGAAACCATCCTCTTCAAAATGAGCAAGGCAGGGGGGATGTAGCAGCCAGTGCTGATATAGAGAGCGGGGAACAGAGCTGGGTGAAGGCTCAGAAGCTTCCATGTGGTGCAGGTGATATGGGAAGCCTGAGCTGATAGTAGCATTCTGCTGTTACCAGCTCAGGAAAACGCTGCTGCATTTTAATGATGCTCTTCCTGTGTTTGCCTGCATGGCTTGAACAGTTGCTATCTCTGCACAAGCAAATACAGAGGAGTTTTGTTTGAAGAGGCTGGAGAGGTGCTGTGACTAGAGGACAGGATTCTTTCCTTCACTCTGTTTTTTGCTTTGGAAAACTTTGCAGCTATGGTGCTAGCTTAAAACGTCTTAAGTAGCGTGTTCCTTAAACAGATGAAAGTGCAGATGTTCCCCCACCCTTGTTTGCAAAAGCTTAAAAACTCATTTATTAGATCTTCAAAGATTTGCGACAGGCTTTGCAAATATTAATATTTGGGAATATTTTTGAAATCTCTACATAATGCACAGTGTTACAGATGAATACTTGGGTTGCTTTGTGATCTCAGAAATAAAAAACAGAAAAATCCCCGTGGATTTCCATAATCCTCCATTTTGATTAAAGGTGAGATGCAAGCACACATATGGGTCCGTCGTTACTTATTGACTGATCCTTGCAGATGCTGAGCATCAGCCAGGAGGTACGCCCCGTGGTTTGTGTTTATTTTTAATACAGAAAACAACACTACTTTCAGGCTTGGCTACTTGCAGTGAGAGTGCTTAAGAATTCCGTGGTTTGGCTTCAAACACAGTGACTGAGATATGGGAGAGGAACAGGACTTCTCAAGGTCAGCCCCGTGTCCAGTGCTACATGCTTTATGGCAGCGTCAGTAATGTAGCAAGGGAAATTTTAGGTTTTTTTCAACTGTGGGTCAGTCTTAGGGGACATAAGCTCCTGTAACACATTCACTGGGTTACATTGATACATCATTGCTTTTCTTGTGGTCAAGACCTGTGGCAGTAGCTGATAAAACTGTGCTCTGGGACTGCTTGGCTCTTAGATTCCCACTTTGGCTGGGCTGTAGTTGCCTGCATGTAGTTATGCGGTGTAGTTTAAAATGCCCCAGTGATGTGTCTCCATGCATCTAAGCAGGTGTGACACAGGCCTTCTGGAATACCTTGTGTCCTTCAGCAGCAGCAACTAAAGGTAAATCACCAGGACCAGTTAGGAAGCACAGAGTCTTCTGAGCGCACCTCAAGGGACATTAGATGCCCACGTGTGTGTTAATTACTTCTAGCCCTTGCTTCAGATGTTGGGTAGATACCCAAACATGGGTTTCCTAATGTCAGACTGAGTCCTATCCTCTGAACAACCAGGTAGCTTCTCCTAGCACAGGAATCATATACAGAAATAATTCTGATCCAGCTGACTGTTTGATGGCATAATGTCTGACAAATGGCAAGCTTCTACTCAGCCTACAAGCTCCTGTGTCAAAGGGACCTTTGCTGCATCTGGCACAAATCTGTGCTCTTAGAAGACAAATAAGTCTCAGGCAGCAAAAAAAAAAATGCACCAGCCTCCAAAAAGAGCTATAAATTTTGAACTTTGGTGTTGTTTATGTGGCCTATGACAGCTGGATATGAATTTGGTTCTGCTAATGTTTTGAGGTGGCTTCAAGCTGTGTAGCTGAGTTAGCACCATGCTGGGCTTAACTTAATGTATCCTGCTTAGGAGCACAGTCACAGCTGCCCAGCTTCCAGCTGGCTCAGAACAGGAAAGCAGTGAACTTAGAGGCATCTTGGATGACAAAGATGCTTCCCAGTTGCTTTTGAAAGTCTTTGGAGAGCAGATATTGTGTCTTTAAGCTGTACTGGTGATGAGATCATCCTGGCAAGAGGAAGAAATCTAAAGTGACTGAACTGGGAATGGGGGAAGACGTGTGCTCTACAGACTGGCAGGACCTATCAGGAAGTTCTGTGAAAGGGAGAAAGATCTTTGTCCTCTGGAGAGCTGAGTGCTGTCATTAGGTGGTTATTGGTTCAAATCATTATCTGGTGTGGTTTGGACATTTTAGCAGTCACGTCCTAACTAAAGCAAAGGTAAAAGTCATCTAGACGGAATGATTCCATCGGTAGCCTGATATCTGAATGCGGGGAGCCTGGTGTGCCTTAGATTTGCAAAACTGGTGCAGGTAAAAACATAACGTCGTGCTTCCTCAGTTTACCTGGTAGAAGCTGCCTGGAAGATAACTCTGCACTGTCTAAGGCAACATGATTTTCATGCATAAGGTGCAGCATGGAAGAGCACTCCATTGATGTGACCTGCTGTGGTCTGGAGAGCAAGGCTAACAGAGGGTCCAGACCCTTTTCTATCTCCTTTCTCAGGGAACCCCCCTCCTCCTAAGCCTGCGCAGGATTTAAATCTGCATTGTAGTGAAGTGAAACATCTTCCTGGAAGGAGAGGAATATTGGGTAACAGTAGAAGGTTGTTACCGTTTTAAATGTTTTCAAGAGGATGAGACAGAAAAGAGTTATGCAAGTATTGTACATGAACTGAGCTTTGGCCAACCCATGACTGATTCTGGGCATGTGTTTTTCAGCCCTGAAGGTGTTGTCTCCAGTTCTACCAGAGATGCAGATTGCATGTAGGCTGGTGGAAAGTGATCTTGCCGCCCTGTCAACTTAGTATTTCATAGGCACTGAGGCAGCTCTTGTTTCTGTGATGTTTGAAGTTGCCTTCAGGAAACCTTGTTAGTGCCAGCAACAGAAAAAAAAAGTTGTGCCTGTTTTTCCCTCAGCATCAATGCATAAAAGAGGAGCTTGTTTATGTTTTCTTCCAGTTAATTTTCTCCTGTTTTGAACCATACCTTCTTAAAACTTGAGTGAAGTTGAAATAGTGTTTAGGAGCCAAAGGAGGGACCTGAAGGGTTGGATTCAAAGAGCAGGATTTTTGGCTTGGGTGAAACATTGTCATCTTCCAGATTTCTAGCAATACATGAGTAATTCTGGATGATGCTCGTAGTCATATGGTTTATTTTGAGGTAGTCCTGTGAGGAGCTGGGAGTTGGACTCCGTGATCCTTATGGATCCCTTCCAACTTGAGATATTCTATGAATCAAGCAGGAAAGAAAACGAGCAAGGCAGTGTGCCAAGGCACTAGCTGAACACTACAACATTGCATTTCAGGTAGGCACATCAGGTCAAGTGTGTTTTCTTCCCCTTTAGGTGTCCCTGTGACCTAAGGATAAATAAAACCCAGTGTGGAATTCAGATCTTGTAGGTTTGTTTTGATTTTTTTATTCTCCTCAAGGCTATTCAGAAAATGGGCCTTCACATGGGGAAGTTTATTTTAGGGGATTTTATAATAGACTTAAAAATACCTTACGTGGTTGAGTTCTGTCCAGAAACAGCACATTACTCCTTGTGCTGAAGATACAGGCAGGTTTCATCCTAAAAATGATTCCAAGAGCACTCGCTCGCTCTCTGGCAAAGGGCTGGAAGATGCTATCTTCACAGAACAATGGAACAGATTAACTACAGCTGCTGGTTGTAGTTTCATCCAAACATTCATTCACTGACAAATTCCTTTGACTGGAATGAAATGTTAAGAGAAATTGTTAGAAAAAAATGAAGCAAAGGAAGTTCAACCAAAATTAGAAAAGTGATGCCATTTGTAGGATTTTGCTTTTATTTTTTTATCGCAAGGGAGGAAATTTAGGTGGTTAGTTTTCAAAGGTCTCATTCTTCGGAAGGAGGACGACATCCCAAAGTGGGGAAAAATCTGCTTAACCTGAAAAGAAACAAACGCCAAGCTAATAAATAACTGAATAAATAAATAAGCAGATAAATAATTATCTTTTTTTTCAGGGAGATTTATTCTTTAAGTAGCAAACTTCTGTCCATTTTTAACTAGCTTCAGTATTTATCTGAATAGTGGGTTTTGACTTCTTTCTGTCCATCATGCAAAGAGAGGAGATGCTTCTCCTTTCTCTGAAGCCAGCAGCAGCCCATCAATAAAGAATGTTCCAGTTACTTCAGGGTCAAATTTTGGTCATATCACTAAATTCACTGATCTGGACGGGTACTTAATTTTTTGTTTACAAAATTAAGAACCTACCAATAGTCTCCCCAGCACCCTAGGAAACAGACATGAAGTTTCACCGCATACTTGGGTCGCTGCTTAAAACATCAGGATCTCTGGTTCTTCAGGCTCTCTCAAAACTGAAAGGACACCGCGAGATTCCAGCTCTGACAGTCTGCGTTGGTTCTTCCCTCAATTTGCAAGATAAGGGTTGTAGCTTGCAAGGAATATACCTCAGAGAAAAATCTGCCTGTATGGAAAGGGCTTATTATTTATTCTTACTGACAACTGATTCAGTTTTGTATGAAAACCAAACCATTTGAGTAGGAAAGTAGCATGACCTGGCTCCTCACGACCATGCAGTTTCCTAACAAAATAATCTTTTATAACTTCTGAAACTGTGAGAAGACGTGTCTTTGGTAGCTTTGTCACCCTCAAGCGACAAAGTTTTAAAACAGCATCATAATGAAAACAAGAAATCCTGAGGAAATTGCAGAAAAGAAGGGAGGGGGAGGGATAACTTTTTTTCCCTGAGTTTTGTCAGAAACTGTGAGCAAATCCCAAACTGAAGTGAAACCAAGGCTGTACTTCCGTGCCTGGGCCGCATATACCTAGGCATCAGCCCGGGGCCTCTTAAATCATTTTAAAGTCGAGAAAAGTAATTACTGTTTCCTAAACTGATTAACTGTTCCTTAATGCCGGTGCTTAGAGAGTCATGCTGATTTAATCATGTTATCTCTTTACCTCCAGAGGAAGTATGCGCTCCATTACAAGATTGCTCTCATCATAAACTACCTGGGGCACTGTATATCAGTAGGGGCCCTTATAGTTGCCTTTATGCTTTTCTTGTGCTTGAGGTGAGTAATCTGTTTGCATGCTTCTAACTTGGTTGGGTGCGTGACACTTACCGGGTTACTCAAGCCCTTCTAATAACACTGTGCAGGTCGTGTACGGTCTTGAGAAATGGTCATGGCTTTTACACTCCCAAGCATGTACGTGGTTTCGTTGACTGATGCCCTGGATGAGCTGGAAGGGTGGCTTCTCTGCGTAGGACCTGAAGCTTGTTTGTATTCAGGAAGAGAACTGTACATGAGTTACTGATACAGAAAAAAGTTCGGTGAGCGCAGAGCGCTTCATTAAGGGGGAAGCTGGGATTTGAGTGTGTCAGGCTGCAAGTTTTGGTTTTTTAAGCATGATAACATAAGGCATTTTGCATTTCCTGACAGATAATGCCCAGATCTAGACCAAAGGAGACAAAATGAAATCTTTTCAGTTTTGCTTTGGGTGATTTCCATTTTTTTTCCATTAAAGAACTTAGAAGTTTTCTTAAATAACAAGAGAATTCTCTTTGGAAGAGCTTTATTCCCACCAGTGCTCATGAAGTGATGAATGCAAATCGCTGAAGCTGTGTAGAAACACTTTACTTCCTTGGCTCAGGGGTACAGAGGGGGCTTGGCCAGGTCAAATGGGTATGTCAGTGAAAGAAAGTCCGTGAAGAAGAGTTAGGGCTACAGGGAGAAGTAAAAGGAGGAAAGGCAACAGCGGAATGTAATAAGTAGATGTGCACTGGTCATTTTATGTGTTGTATGTGCACAGCCTGAGTCACAGAAATACATTTTAATAAGAGTGGCCTGGTTGGGTATGTCTGTATTGTTTGTTGGATTGCCTGAGTGGTATTTCTGTACTATTGGTGCTGCCTTGTCTAGGAGCCTTCAACCTTAACTTAGAACCAACCGCACTAAGTGCTATGCAACGATAACCCTTGAGAAAAATCTTATACTAGTAGCAGAGGAAAAAGAGTTGTGGAAGACTTCCCCCAGGATTACAACATGATGATAGACAGTGACCTAAGTGAAATGATTTCTGCTGCCCTGGAGTGGAGCATCTCTCTGAAGTCTTACGCTAAGTCTTCCTCTTGAGCATTCTTAACAAGAGGGTCTTTCTTATTAACAGCAGGAATCTTCTTTCACGCCAGCATCTATAAACAGAATAATCTATGCTAATGGGAAGAAAAAAAAGCTTAAAACATTCCGTGAGAATAATTATGGCGCATCAGTTTAAACTTCCATTTCAACCTTTTCACTATGCGTATAATGTTAATTCCCACAGTGCTGGGAGAGCTGAATTAATTTACACTGAATAAAGAATGCAAATTATTCGTTCTAGCTATGTTCCCTGCTTTGATGCTGAATCTTTTATAAATGCTCGGGTGAATAACGCAAAAACAATGAGGTAATATGGTATAAAAGTATCCGGCTTCTAACACAGAAGTGGCCGAACTGATCTCTTTTAAATTGTTCTTCTGGTATTTAAACTTTGACTTGAAGATTTAAATATTGCAGTCAGCTTCAGCATTAAGAATGACCACAGCAGTTAAGTACTTCCTTGTACATGCTGTGAATTAAGATAGTCCATCTTTTCGAATTCCCACTGTATCACGCGGAACAATAGCTAGTGTCCAGCCAGCATTAACCAGCATGAGCTACCTCAGTGTCTGTAGAGTTACACCTCTTTTCAAAAGTTCTGAAGGTGCTCCAGGGAAGGCAGTCCAGATTCATGTTCCATTACAGATTTTCCTGACACAAATTTTGGCTTACGGACATCATCACACTTAGCTCTTCAAAGCGTCCCAAGAACAAATCAGTTTTGATAATTAAGTCCTATTATTTGGGGCTTTTTTCATTGTTTTAGTTTGGATAGAAGCAGGCATTGGGTGAAAGGAGAGAATTTAGATAATTGCTGGCCAGTAGAAGACCCCGGAGGCTAGATCTGATAGTCCCACACCTTCACCCAAAGTAGAAATCTATCAGTTCCTTATTCCTGCCCCGCTCACCCATTTACCTCACTCCATCAGTGCCTGCCGAGGGTGAAGGTGGAGGAGACCTCCAGGAAGGCTCAAGTTCTACAACTGCCCCATATTTTTATGCTTCTCACCCATCTCCTGCTTGACTTGACTTTGCTCTGTCAGTGCAGATGGAATCTCAAGGGCAGTCCTGCCTGAAGGAAGAGACTGGAGCATACCTGCTGTATTGGAACATAACTGCTAGGAAGGCAGGGGGATCTCTCACACTGGAGGTTTAAAAGTAGGTTAAATACCTGGTTGGCATGGGAAAGAGTAGTGCTTTGGTGATCAACTAGTGAGATGGGTGTTGTACTTTCAGAGATGAGCTTCACTATTACTGTTGCTGCCCCAGCCCAGTAGCTGCTGCATTGATGGGAAGCTTAGTCCTCATTTGTGCCAAAGTGGGAAGGTGAAAGAATTTAATCTAGTCTCTCTTCTTCCAAACTTATCCTATGTCATCTTGTCCCCAGTTCTTGTCATCTTCAGTTCCTCATGCAGCCCTCTGGTCTCCATTCACAACCCACTCTCCACGCCAGTAGAAATGTTCTACCGTCCTAAACTCTAGGGGACCATGCACCGAAAGATATTTTGATGGTCAAAATTCTCAGCTGTAGCAGCAAGTAATGAAATAATCTACCATCTGTGTTTGTGTTGCCAGGAGACCCCAACACAAGTGGGAGGGGAGGAGAACTCAGCCAGGGACTCCCTTTCATTGTGAAGACCTATTCCAGCCTTGTTTTCTCCAGTTCTATCACATAGGAATCGATCCTTTCTTAGCTGTGCAATGAAAAATAAGCCAGTGAACACTTCATTCAGCCCCTAAATAATAACAAGTGAACCCCAACTTATGGGAGAGGGCTTGATTTTTGTTGGCACGCTGACTGAATGGCAATGAGTCATTGAGATGGCTCCCAAAGATCTAAGTCAAGGATAGTTTCTCAAGGTCTAATTGTAGGAGGTCTTCAAAGTGTGAGAGCCATGCTGTCTTTAAAATGCAAGACAATACAAGCACACAGAAAAAAAATGTGCTGAGAAGGAAAAATGAGGAATCTGTGCATAAACCAAATGTGCTGTAGAGCTGCATTGATCTCCAGTGCAGGATCTGGAGAGGTTTGCTCAGGGCACTTCACAGGGTGTTGTTAAATGTATCTGCACAGCTGTGAATGTCATAGTCCGTGTGTTCTCATGAATAGGAAAGGTTTGATCCATCCCTGAGGTGCACACAGGCAGTTCCCACTGGCACGGCTCTCATTGTCTCACATAAGCACATTTTTACACCAGTAAAGCAGAAATTTTCCATAGGAGGAGTCCTGGTGTCAGTAATATGAAGCTGAAGGGAAAAAAAAAAGAGAGAGAAGCAAAAGGATTAAAACACTTCTTCTGAAACCTTTTTTTTCCTTTGCTGTTGCTGATAATGCAGAAACCCAAATTGCTTTGTCCTGCCTTTTTTCCTCGTTAGTGTGCTGGTGAACCAGCCTCTGAGGTGGAATAACTCTGAGGTGGAGTCCTTTGTAAAACTCCTGACTTCTTATTAAACAATGTGCTGGCAATGGCCAGCAGTGACATGACTTGGTTTTGTGCAGTAGTGACTGAAAAACAAGTACGGGAAGACAGGTTTTTGTTCTGGGAAATATCTAAGTCCCTGCTGAGTTTTGAATCCAATAAGAAGGGACGGTGCTGAAAGGAAGAGAGCCTGAAGATGAAAAATGACATGTCCTTCTGCACAGGTTGCTGGATAAAGGCAGCTCTAACAAAAAATCAAACCCCACAGACATTGACATAACATCTTTTGTCACTTGTATGGTGGTAATGAAAGCAAATCGAGGTCTTGACGGAAACTTTGCTTTCCTGTTGCCCCTAATTTTATCTCTTTCTATTTCCTCTTTAAAACATTCCATTTTTTTTCTCACAGGCCTGAGGCAGTCCTCCCTTTCTTTCTTGTGATTACAGCCAGATTCCTTAAATCTCACATATTTTTTCTCCCAAAAGACTGAAACAATTTTTTCTTGAAACAACATAGTCACTTTTTTTCTCTTTCTTTCTTTCTTTCTTCTTTCTTTCTTTTTTTTCCCCTCCCTAACCATCTCCTAGGGATTAGGAGAGGAAGATCTGCTTTCCTTTGTCCTCTCCTGTCTCAAGCTCCTTTGAACCATCTCTTGATCTTCAGTCTGGCCTGCAGTTGGTGAGACTGCTGCTGCCCACCTCTGTTAGTACCAATGGAAGAGTTTGATTAAATCATTTGTAGAAGCCTGTCGGAAGGAACATAGAGCATCCCTACAGGGCAGGTTTCATAGAGCAAATCAGAGCCTAGACACTGAGGATGTATCGAGTATGTGATCTGAATGGGCTCCTGTGTGATCTACTCTAGGATCATGTTCTAGCAGGAGGTTGGACTAGATGATCTTCAGAGGTCCCTTCCAACCCCTACCACTCTGGTGCTGTGGTTCTGTAATTAGTACTGGTTTGCACTTAAAAGTCATGTGGTATCTGATGGGATTTAGAGCAGAGCAGACTCTGGATCTGAGGCACAGTCCTCCCGTACGTGCCTTTCTCTCATGGAACAAGGGGAAAAAAAGCAAGTCCCAGGACAGGGCATCAACTCACTGAATTCATGCCTTTGTGTCACTGCTCCATTTTCCCCTTCATCTCCTGGCTTTCCATGTAGCCTAGCTAAGTCTTTTCCATCTTAGACTAGCAGAGCCTCAAATAATGATTCAGGCACATGGCATTTTTTTAAACTTCATCGTAAATACCGGTAATTGCAGAGCATGTGTTCGGTGGATGCGCTGGCTGTAGGCCTGGAGACAGCGCTCTGTCCTACTCTGTAATAGTCCAAAGTAAAGTTCTCAAAGCAAGCCAGGAATGAAAAAAATGGAGCTCTGTAAATAAGCACATATGCAATGAGATGTCTTTGAATACAAAAACTCTGAAGTGCCTGTACTGCCTGAAACCATGTGAAGAGTCTCATCTCACAAACTATTTAGATAAAGGACAGAAACACATTTCCTACTGGTTAACCTTAGGCCAATGTCTTTGCTTCCCGCTGCCTTTACTAAGCACCCTCTCATCTCATATCTATTGACTTCTCTGGGGTGCATTCAGAAGAGTAACCAGCAGGTTGAGGGAGGTTCTTCTCCCGCTCTACTCTGCCCTAGTGAGGACACATCTGAAGTACTGGGTCCAGTTCTGGGCTCCCCAGTTCAAGAGGGAGAAGGAAGAGAAGGAGAGAGTCTAGCAGAGGCTACAAAGATGCTGAGGGGACTGGAACATCTCTGTGCTGAGGAAAGGCCGAGAGCCCTGGGGCTGTTTAGCCTGAAGAAGAGAAGACTGAGAGGGAATCTGATCAATATCTAAAGGACAGGGGTTAGGAGGACGGGGCCAGACTCTTGTCAGCGGTGCCCAGTGATAGGACAAGGGGCGACAGACACAAACTGAAACAGAGGACATTCCACCTAAACATAAGGAGAAACTTCTTTCCTGTGAGGGTGCCAGAGCCTGGCCCAGGCTGCCCAGAGAGGCTGTGGAGTCACCTTTTCTGGAGACTTTCAAAACCTGCCTAGATGCCATCCTGTGCAAACTGCTTTAGGTGAACTTGCCTTTGCAGGGGAGGTTGGACAAGATGATCTCCAGAGGTCTCTCCCAACCCCTACCATTCTGTGATTCTATGATTCTGTGACCTGTTCTTTAGACCTGTGTATAGAGCCTACCTAGGGCAAAAACCACATAGGAGAGCAGGGTCCTCAGGAAGTCCTGCAATAATACTAGTAATTAAAAGTGTGCCCAGAGAGCTCTGTTTCTAAAAGGTGGAAGGTTTCATAACATGCATCTGAAAAAGTGGTACTGTAGCCTAGCAATATGAAGGCTGGGAAGGAGTAATTTTGCTGCCTATAAATACATTGCTGTCGGATAAACATTAGAAGCTGAAGAGCCACGTACAATCAAGGACAATGTCAGTACAAGCAAATGAGCGTAAGTGGTTTACAAATAGATTTGTGAGTGGATATTAGAGGATGATTTCCAACCCCCAGAGCAGAGGGGGCCAGGAGCAACGTAATGGAGGAAAAAATTAACTTGGAATTAAACTAGAGTTTCAGGAATTTATGAAGGACTTTACTCTGACTTTCTTAACCTGAGGTTTGGAGGATCAGGAGGCCACTTCCTATCCTGTGCTTGAAATATGTTCTTCATGGTGTATTTCTGTAGTTGCCAAGATTTCAGCCATCAGACACTGTTTTTGGAGACGGACACTAACTGGTTTAAATTCTGGTAATAGAACCGCTCTGTGCAAGATTAGATCTATGGTGACTGACTAGCTAAAACTTGTCTGTGCTCTGTTCTCCTTTGGATGGTGATGGAGTGGTTTTGGGAACAGTGGAGCAAGCCTTGCAAGTTTTCCAAGGTTTCAGAGGAAGGAAGAGAGCAAAGTTTGATCTTTATTGTTTAGATATGAATCATGCTCAAGAGTGCGATGTACTTCAAAAAAGAACATGTCCTGAGTCATCTCTGGGAAGAAGAATCACAGAAGATGTTTTCCAGCCTAAATGTTTAGAGTTACCCACTACAAATGCACCTGCAGGTCTTCAAGTACTAAATGGTTCAACTTCAGTTTTCATCCAAGGACTTGCACATCTATATCCCTCACTCACTCCACTGTAGCTGTTCAGCAGCCGATCACCTTCTCCTCTCTCTAATCTAAAAGATGAAAACTGCTGCTTCACATTAATTACTCTGACAAGGGAAACACAAGAGAGGTGGAAAACCCCTGATTTGTGTCACCCCTAAACGGGGCACGTCTGCTCCTGCTAGCATGGGGACAGCCTCTGTGTGTTATGGCAACAGCAGCTTCCTTGGGGAGGTGCCCAGGTTGAACCACTGGAAACATTTCCACCTGCACAGAGAGCACCATGAGGCTAAAAAACTGAGACCAAGCACAGGAGTATTTGGAAGGAGCAGGCTATTTATGATCCTATGTGGTCTTTCCTGAATTCCTGGCTAAATACTCAAAAATAATTAAATATTTCACACCATGTTTGGGCAGAAATGAGGCCAGGGGGAGTGTGAACAGCAGCATCAGTGCCTCAGACATTCCTCCTTGGTTTATCCACAGAGTATCTGCAAAGGTAGATAATTTAATACACATTGCTAATTGTATAATTCTATTAAAAGCAAAAAAAACACATAACCCCTGAATTCCCTAGCTGGTCATTTAAATTAATTTTCTTTCAGACATTTTTTTGTACAATGCCACAAGGGGATTATGAATGAGGACATGCTGTGCACTCTTAGATTTCCCAAACAGTAGCTGTAAAGGCAGATCAACCGCTATCAGCTCTTAGCATCTGGCTTCTGAAGTCCTAAATCTAATCCAGCTGCAATGATCACTCTTCAGAGAGCACATTCGCCCTTGCACAGCCTGGACTGATAACTACAACCTGTGTCAACAGGGCAACGTCTTAGATAAACCTCAGAGGGCTGTAGGCTCGTTCTGTGCCCCTGCTACTCTAAAGCCTGTTTGTTACTGAGTATTAAAACCTCAGCTGCAAAGTAGCTTCTGCTAAAAAGATCCTTTACGGCCCCATTTCCTGTTTGGTTCAAAATTAACTGACACCTGACCTCCATTTAGCAGAGCAAATTAGAGCAGATTCCTAAATCTTGTCTCAGCCATTAAACCACAAGCACATGCTGTACTCAGTGAGGTCATCCCTGTCTGACCTGGTCATTCCTGTGAAAATAACAGAGGAATTTTCTCCGGTGGACGAGCTGATTGCACGGTCAAGATTGGAGCCGTATTCTTAGATGGGGGTATCCAGTAACTGGGTTTCATTTAGCCCATATTTAACCCCGTAGTTCTCAGGGGCAACGTTTCTTTTTGTAGAGACTAGGAGCAAAGCACCAGCTGATGCATTGGTCTGTAGTTGTCTATACTGTCCGTTGTTAGCATGCTCATGGGTAGTTTGCAGAGGGCCATTTTTGACCCGTGTTCACCACGCCAGACAGTGCTGGGCACAAACGCTGACAGTGAACACAGGCTGGTCCTGCCCTGGGGTTGTCCTGCCCGTGGTCCTTTTCTGTGTTATGTTGACCGCATCCTTCCAACCGTAGGAACATCAGTGCTTTAAGCCTTTGTGCCTAAAGCAGGCAGAATGCCCCGTGCCCTGTGATTAAAAATTGGCTTGAAGGCAGGAGAAAGAAGCTTTGGAAAAGGCTTAGTGGAGCACAGATGGTTCCACAATGGGTTTATTTTTAGGGTCTGTGCACATCCTAAACACTAATGGAAGCTGCTGCTTCTCCTCTTCACCTGAGCGTTTCACCTCCGTCCTCATAATAAAAGCTGTTTTTTGCTTCCAGGCTTTAATTCTTCCCTTGCAGCTGCCCCTTGCATTTCCTGCGGGAATATTTATATATTTCCCCAGGCAACTGCCACCAAGAAACTTTTTTCCCTGCCAACCTCTCCAGCTGCTTTTCCCATCTGTAAGCATTAGGAGCAGCAGAATATATGCACTGAATGAACATGAGCACACAGGGGAAACCATGAGGACCTCAGGGGAGTCCTCCATGTGGTTGAAAGCAGATAGGCCATGACAGGCACAGAGCCTGGGAAATAACTTGCTGTTAGGTATTCTTCCCACTCCATGCCATTTATGGCTTGTCCATGAGCTTTGCCTGCCCTCAGAAAGACTAAAGGGGAAAAATATTTTTTTTAAAGTTTTGTCCATGATTCTCCTTCCTTCTTATTCAGCAGTCATGGAATGGGAAGGACTCCAGCGAAGCGCTCTCAGATTTCTCCTGCCAAATGTTTTCAGACAGACTTTGGGACAGCTGTCTTAATTGAACATCATTATTAATGGGCTACTACATGAATTAATAGAAGGTTCCCAAGCTTCTATAATAAAGCTCTTATTTGCAATTATTGCCATGCAGATGATTCAACTAATTCAGCTAGCTTTCGACCATGCTGGCACATTATTATGATTGCTAATGTTAATTGTTTGTGTCATGCTTTGAATCAGAAAATAGTAGCTCTGCACATCCCAGAGGAAAAATAACGCTGTATGGATAGAGTGAGAAAGAAAACAAAAAAAAGGAATCAACAGAAAGGCTACTTTGAATTTTACCAAATGCTATTTTAGAAACCCTTTTCTCCATTTCTGAATCGGTGAGGCCACCTCTGCCGAAAGGGTTGATCAAATTTTTTGTCTTTCCAGATCTCAGCATTTCCCAAATCAAAAGAATAGATTTTCTAATTCTCTGCTTTCTGTATCCAACCATACAATTAAGGTCGCTTGACGGAAGTAATTAGCAGAGTGTGCTTTCTCTAGCAACAGTCAGAAACTCTTTCTGCCCACCTCTAACACTGGCCGCAGTCACCTGCTGGAGAATTTTGGCTTTTTTTTCCATTTGCTGCTCCTGTTCCTAACATGGTAGCCCGGGTTATGCCACCCTGCACACCAAGCAGTTCAGGACGTTGGTGGTATGATACCGAGTTGGGGAATGACGTTTGGGCTTGGAACATGGTCTGTTCTCAAATCAAATAAAGAGGTCATTATGTGTAATTTCCCACCGTACACCTGGCTTTTTGGTTTACTAATTAGGAAGGCCAAAGAGAAGGATGTTTGCTTTCACTTTAATTGATTTTTTTGTGTCTAACGTGCTGCAGAGCTGGAGCTAATGCTTTTATAGGGCTCTCTGTGAGTGCAGTGAGTGGGTGGCATGTGCTCCCAGGTCATCTTATCTGGCTTTGGCCAGACATACTCTGGAACTCTCAACTCATTGGAACACACAGTACCATTGTCCCCAAATTCCTATAAATGTAAAACAAGGTACTTCATAACTCAGTCTCATGAAAACATGCTGTCTCTTGCTACACTCTTCTCTCCAGAGCCTCACTCGTTAGCCTTGAGGCTAGTGGCTGTACTCTGAACAGTGGCTACCGGCAAAACGTCCTACCTGCTTGGCATGGGGACCTCTCTGCCCAGCCCAGCAGGAAAGGTCCCATAGCAGCAGGACTCCTGTGCAGCAGGCCCTCAGCAGAAACGCTTGCCTGGTCAGAAGCAGTCATCTGGAGATCACTCCGTAGCAGGCAAAGCACTGGTTCTTGAGAAATCATGAGGAGCCAATAAACCCTTTCACTTACAGAACCCAGGTGCTTCCAGTGGCTGGATCTCTCCTCCCTCCAAGTCAGAAATTGCAAGTCCTTCTTTCCTCTCCTTTTCAAGGAAATCCTGTTCCTTCTGGCCACTCCTTCACTCAGTGTCACATACACCGCTTGCATGTGCCTGTCTGACAGTACTTGCTGTATTTCAGGGGGGTATTTCAGGCTCAAAATCTGCTGTTAGGCACAGCCTGAAATGAAATTGCTGCATGAACTGTGCTACTTCAGGAGCAGGTGTTGGAGATACGCTGCCAACCACTCCTCCCAGCTTGCTTCCACAGCCCACAGGACTAGTGGTTTCCTGCTGTCCAGTTCCATGGTCTTTCTATTCCTCCTCTCTGCATCTCCCAAAGGACAGGAGGGAGTGTAGTTATGAGGAAATGCCTCCTCATCCATCCTTTAGGAAGGGGACAGGCAAGCAGAGAAGAGGAACCAACACAGACAAATGTATTTTACCCTGAATAACAGCTTATGAGGTCTTAATTCCATAAGTAGAATAAGCTGTGGCCTGACCTCAGTGAACATAAACCACAAAAGGAGTTCAGTGACTCCTATGAGGAGCTGAGGTCACCAACAGGGTGATTTAATGTGATTAAATGGGGTCTCTGAATCAGGAATATCTTGAAACCTTTGACTGCCAGAAGCAAGAAGGTAAGAGCAAAGAACAACGAATAGTCTACCTCCCCTGGTTCCCATACTGTTTCCCAAACTGTCTTTTACTGGTCACCACTGGGGACTAAGTCACAGCCTACATGGTTCATTGGTCTAACTGAATATGGAAGTTCTTATGTCTTTATGTTGTGGCCTCAGTCTTTAAGTCTGTTCTGACTGAATTGCTACAACCTCTTTTCTTATTCCTTCTGTCCTTGGATCCTTGAACCAGGGAAGAGTTAGTAAAAGACTACAGCCAAGGCCTTGACCAACACTTTTTGTCTGAAAAGGCTCGGGGTAGGAAGCAAATAGAGCAAAAGGCTCCTTAGTGGAAGCCTGTAGCCTCGGTCCATGGTGTGTTGTGATGTGCCTGCCTTCGGGCTGTCTGTGACGGTGACTCGTGCTGCTGTTCTTGGAAGTTGG
Source organism: Eurystomus gularis (assembly GCA_013400335.1). Classification (NCBI taxonomy): domain Eukaryota; kingdom Metazoa; phylum Chordata; class Aves; order Coraciiformes; family Coraciidae; genus Eurystomus; species Eurystomus gularis. Next base: position 87,002 of record VZZY01010438.1, on the reverse strand, counting down.
GCTGTGCTTACACCATTCAATCCACATCAAGGGTTGCAAAACAAGTGGAAATGTCGTAAGCAATGTTACCTGACATGAAGATGAATATGAAAACTTCTACCGTCTGATCTCTTAGTCTAGAGGACTTTAAAAGGCTCCATTAACTCATAATTGTCTTCCTAGCAATGCTGTAACTGTATCTGAAGCAGCAGTTCAACACCCAGTCCCCTCATCTCCCACTTCTCCCCTCTCTCACCTGACCCTTTGCCCTCTTGGGAAGGTAGCTCTCTGCTGTCTGTGCTCTCATTTTCCTCATGTTATCACTGCCACAAATCCAAATTGTGATCTCTCCCTTCTGAGGTAAGAAAACCCCCAAATTTCTTAGCTTCTGAGTTGTAAAGGAATACATTCATGCCAGTCGCTGTGCCTCTAGGAAAGCTCACTTCACTAACTTATAATACAGCTCACTGTGCTTCAGATTCCATCTCCCACCAATTACAAGGTGATGTGAATTCTTTTCCACTGCTGCCTGTGGGGGTGGTTGTTGGTGTTTCTGGAGCACTGGCTTGCTTACTTTTGCACTCCAAGTGAAGGCAATCATTAAATCAAGGGGGAAGGAGCTGTGGAGCTCATGGTCATAGAAGACTGTTTTGACTGTTTAACAAGTTTTCAGAAAGGGCCAGGTCATTTTCATGAGTAACAGAAGTATTTAAATTTCAACTAAGGCTTATAAATTTAAGTTAGCTTCCATTTGCCAAGAGCCAGGAAAAGACCTGTGGCTGACAAATTACCCTTATGAGTGTTATGAGTTTCTTCCTCAGGCTTTAAGATGAGTGAGTATGACAAGGTCGGCTTTGTCCTTTCACCAAACATTAGCTGTGCTGCAGGTCTCCTTTTACTCACTGGCTTTGTTGCTCAGTTTGGGAGCTGTCCTTCCTTCACTGTCCACCTCAGAGTGCAAGCTGGCTACAAGGACAAACTTAATGCTCCTGAGCCCAGCAGAACAATCTCAAGTGCCTGAAATGAGAAGACCCTCATCTCACTCGATATCCCTCTAGATGCTTTACCCATACTAAATTATAATAATAAAATTCACCAGCAGTGCCTGTAAGTGCGAGCAGCTTTCTCAGCTGGCTTGGCAAGAGATCTTTCCCTTGATACATCAATTGATTTAGCTGCCATCCTGTGCCCTGCAGCCTCCATACACTGTATTAACCCTGCTCTTTCTCCCTCCCCAGTGAGAACCTGACACAGTTACTTCTCAACTTTTCCTGCCCTTGGCTATGAATTGCATTACTGCCACTGTGATTTCTGTGCTAGCAGTAGTTAGGAGACAGAAACAAACAGAAACCATGTGCTCCGGGCTCTCTACAAACAAAACCAAACTTTGAGTCTCCAGTTGGGACGCACTGAAAGAAAAGGAAAAGAGTAAACCAGAAAACACAGGGACAAGGTTAAAACCATTCTCTGCCTGGGGTCACATCACTGCCTGAGCCATTGAGAAGCTCTGCAGCACTTTCAGGAGGTAAGTTCTCAGCCTGAAGACTGAGAATCACTTCTGGTGTTTCCGTGAAAACCCCAACTGCAGAGTAGTGGCCCAGACATCACCGAAGCCAGTCCTGCCCCTCTCCTCTTTGTGCTGCTCCACGAAGGCAGCAATGAGGTGGGGAACGTGACTGCGGAGAGCCCACTGCCGGAAAAGCACAATGCTTGCTCTTCATTGCTCTGTCAGGCCCAAAGACATGAAGCTTTTTAGCAGGTGAAAGCATCTACTTACCTTCTGTGCCACACACAGAGTGTCTCAGAAAGGGAATAAGGCCGTGGGACAAGGTTGCCGATACCCAAAGTGTGGCTTTTGCTAAAGGTAGTGGGACTTGGGAGCCAGCTGTTCCTGCTTCATGTCCAAAGCATTACATGACAAGGCTTCAGGCTTCATTTTGGTAAATTCCTGCTGCTGGTCTTATTTGTGCTTTACTTACTTTTACACCAGGAACACATCTTCCCTCAGCACATATGGCCTTTTGAAAACAAGGAGAGTTTTGATCATAATTATCTGTAGAGTCAGGGGGTTCCCAACACAGACCAGACCCTCTTGCTCTGGGTCATGAACAGACATCACTAAAAGTCTGCCTCTGTCCCAAGCCTCTTGCAATCCAAATAAAAAACCAATATCTAGCTGCAGACTGATGGGCAAAGAAGACAAACAATATGAACCGAGAAGTACTAAGAAGGGCAACGACCATGCAGCCAGTAGATGCTGAGTTTTATCTTTATATTCCAAGATGCAGAAGAGAACGTGGTTTTGACTACTAGGATCCTACTGGGGACAAAAGCTCTTTTTATGAACTGAACCAAAAAGTCCACAACTATTTGTCTGATCCTGTTTGTCTCTGCAGTGAGTTCAATGTCCTGCTGTTAAGTCTTGTGGGAATAAGGTTTCTTCCAGCTGGATTCAGTGGTGCTCCAGTGTATGGGATGATTAGATGACATCTAAATGGAGTATGCAGAAAGTTTTTTTCCCCACTCCTTTATCATCTCTTTGTCAAAATCACTTTTCAGGTTGCAAGCGTGCTGGATCTGTTTTGTTGTTAGAGCTCTCAAAAGCAATTGATTTCATGCCAGTATCTCTACAGTTTGACCTGAATTTCCTCAGTTTCTAGTCCCCTGCCTCCCTCTCCCCCTAGAAACAGTGTTTCAAACTCCTTCCTTATCTACTAATCCTTAACCTGAAGGGAGTGAATAGAACATCTTGATGAACAGCAGCTGCAGGACATTTATGTACAGAACGATCAACGGAGAACAAACCTTAACAGCACGTTTCAAAGTCTTTCCAGAGCCAGATGGGTTCCTGGGGCTCAACGTGAAAGGCAGTAGGTGTTGGTTGCCTCGTTTCATTGGAAGCCTAACCGTGGACCTCTGCCTTTTGCTAAAAGTGAAATTTTCCAAGGGAGACATGGCTCTGGCATGTTCCCTGGTAGCACAGGTTACGCTGAGAGCAATGCTTTGGGGTTTTGTACCCGAAATAAAAGACAATGGATCTGGGCAGCTGGGCATTTGTTTTCCAAATCAGCTCCAGTCATGAGTCACTGAGGCTCTCAAAACCAAATACCAATTTCATACCTGGAGCCTGAGTTGTTAAGCTCTGAAGCTATTTTAACATTGACTTAGTAGGGTTATACCTCTAAGCACCTTTCTGGAAGTTGCAGTATCTCCTATATGGGAGGTCTTTTGTCTGTGAAATCTTTGAGAGGTTTGTGAGGCTGAAGGCCATAACAGAATTGCTTCTGTCCCTAAGACTGACTAATTGAGTCCTAGGAAAAGTTCAGTAGGTGTTTTATGATAGCAAAATAGTGTTTGTTGTTAAGAAGACTGGCTGTTTGTCGTGGAGAAGACCTGAGGCAACAGTTAAGTTGGTTACTGGATTTTGCCTTCTCTTTTTGCTGTCACTGGAGTCAATAGTGACAGTTTTTGCTTTGCTACAGCCAGTTGCAGTTGAGCGGGTTTGAGAACACCATTTTCTGGGTCTGTCCCATGTTAGCTGACAGTTTCCTTTGCAAGCAGGGAGGCTGATATGGCAAATGCAGAGTCCTAACCCGATGATGCTGGGAAGTGCACTGGCTGTTTGAACCCTCGTGGACGTGATTTTAGTAACTGGAGTGTTTTGTGTTTAGCTGAGACAAGATCATTTAGTTGAAAACTCTGTAACTGCAAAACTGCCACTTGGCCCTTGCCTTCCTTTACCATTTCACAAAGAATGTAAACTATTCCAGTTTTGCCCCTCCAGCGCAGATATTTGCCACCAGTTCTTCTGTGAACAATGCAACAGACTCCAGCGCAGCCTGGTTGTTTACGGGCTTATCAGTTCTAGTTGTTCTAGGGATGGAGTGGAGGGGAGCAAGAATGATAACCAAGGATGAAATGACTATTTGATTATTTGAGTCTTTCCAGTAGATCCTGTTTCACTTACCTGAACTGATTCCCTTCAAAGGGAGCCCCTCATGTTATCAAGACAAGCTGTTGTGCGTGGCAGCAGGCTTTGCAAAAGTTCTGCTGGGGTTACTGGAAGAAAGGTATATAGCGAGGAAAAGAAGCACAGATTTTGCCATCCTCCTGTTGCTGTTTTATATTTATGGCATGTATTTGTGTTGTGAATGCACTGTAAAATCCAAGTTTCACCTTTGGCACTGGCTGTGAAATTCACCCTGAGTGAGAGCCAGCCCCAGATAAGCTTGCTGGTTACAGACAGCCTCACAGACTGTTATTGCTGACCCATTGGACAGGTGAACCTCCTGTTCCATAGTATAAGACAGGTAATAAAGGGGGATAAACCACGAGGAATTTTGCAAGCTTGTTTATTTTGTATAGTCATTAATGTGTATGTTTATATATTCACTATATATGATGGTTTCAACTTATCTCCCTGCTTAGGAGTATCAGATGCCTGCGGAATATTATCCACTGGAACCTGATCACCACATTCATCCTGAGGAATGTGATGTGGTTTCTGCTTCAAATGATAGATCACAACATACATGAAAGCAATGAAGTAAGTGCTTGGTGGTAGCGTGTCTCTGCCATGTAGTTTGGGGGCAGGCAGGGATGCTGAATTTCTTCAGCTGGTAGAAATGTTGCAAAGGACACCTGTCCACATGCTCAGAGTGACTCGCATGTAATTTCCAGAAAATAAAGAAAATGAGCTTATATTTGCTAAATTTTCAGTTATTTTCTCATTACTGAGTACCAGAGGGTTTTTTTAAAGTAAAATTCCCCCCAAAAGCTTCTGTCTTATCTTCATTGACCATAGATACTTTCCACATTACAGTCCTGTGAGACACAATATTGTGCGAATTACTAAATTTGGTGGTCCTTGAACATTTTTTGTCAGAGCATCTGGCAGTGATGTGCACCTGTGTAGGGGAAGGTTTCATTCCAGAGGGCAACATCTCCATGAACAGGACACAGAAATAATTGATTTGCCTGCTGAGGCTCTGAGTCAGCTACTTTGATGACAGTAAGCACCTTGCTGCCTAGAATCAGTGGGACTCACAAGAAAATAACAAATATGGCCTGAAGCAGTACAAATTTTGCCTGTTGATATCTTTGTGGTGTTTTTTTCCACAAAATTCCATTTTTCTGTTAATCCTTTCTTCACCATGCTGGCCTTGAGGATGAAGTTCTGTGATAGGGCTGCATCTAGCAGCAACTCCCTGTCACTGAAAGGGACAGCTTGTTCCTCCAGCAACTCAAATGCTTCACTCCAGCTCCTGCTGTTTCTTTTGCACTAGCTCTGTTCCTTTTCTTGATCCCTTGGTGAGGACCAAGCCCTTGGAGACTGAACTCACTAAACTAGCGGAGAACTAACCTATCCAACAAAAAAAATTGAAGAGTTCTCTGCTGCCATAGCTATCTAATCAGCTTTCTCATGGATGACTAAGAGTCAGAGACAATTCAAGGGACCAATCGTAGACTCATAGAATCATTTAGGTTGGAAAAGATCTCTAGGATCATCAAGTCCAACTTCTCCCTGACCCCTAGACCGTGTCTTGAAGCACCACATCTACTTGTTTTTTGAACACCTTCAGGGATGGTGACTCCACCACTTCCATGGGCAGGCTATTCCAATGCCTAACAACAGATCCACATAATAAAAAAATGGGAAGGGTGAAGGGGGCAAGAAGTGGAGTGTCTTCTTTGCATGGCATTGAGCACTTCTGAGACATACAGCATGTCATCATGCTCCCATTTCTTTTATTCTCCTTGTAACTCCCAACTGCAGATGCTTGTCTGAGTGAGGATGTTGGATCAGTCCTTATGTAAGTGCTGTAATGCCTCCCTCTGTTTAGTCATGCAGCAGCCCCAATAATAAGAGGATTTCAGAGTGGATTAAAAGCATCCCCTCCAAAAGGAAAAGCACTTTACTTTCTTAGAGAGTAATTCTCCATTTCCTTGGCAAGTAGTCCTTTCTGATGGTCCCTCGGCAGGATTTTTTTACTGTTCTCTTTCCCTTGTGATATTCTTAGAGTGGAGTATTCTCCTTGTAGAGCTGTCCCAATATTTACCTTCATAATTAAGAAGAAAAGTGTGCTGCAAACACACACACACCCCCCTCCTCTTCACACGCTGTCCCTTTGAAAAGCAGGTGGACTAAAGTGCCTATAGATTGTTGGCTGGATCCATAGCTGATATCAGTCACTGTGGCTCCACTCATAGAATTGTTTTGGTTGGAAGAGGTATTTAAGATTATCAAGTCCAACTGTTAACCCAGCACTGCCAGGTCACCATTAATCCATGTCCCTCAGCACCACATCTCCACGGCTTTTAAATCCCTCCAGGGATGGGGACTCCACCACTGCCCTGGGCAGCCTGGGCCAGGTCTTGACAGCTCTTTCTGCAAAGAACTTTTTTCCTAATACCTAAGCTAAACCTCCCCTGGCACAACTTGAGGCCATTTCCTATCTCCTGTAGAAATTGAAAACCACCCCCGGAGCTTGGATATCCGTTCAGTTCAATGTCAGCTGGGCACTCATCATCCTTGGTTAACTTCTCAAATGTAAGATTTGACATCTGAACTTTAATCACAGTCCGGGAGAACAAATAGAAAAGTCGTTAGTACCTAGATAAAGAAGTCATCTGGGCATAACTCTGTTATTATCCAATTAGATGCTCATTTGAGAAGATGTAGCTTCTATCAATTCACTGTTTTCTTTGTGTTTCTGACATTTTCAGACTATAAAGATGGTGGTATATGAGCTTTATTGTTGACAGTTTTATTCTGCATGATTTACTCTCATGACAATCCAGTAAATCTTAATACAGATTTTTACAGTTATTTAGGAAAAATCAGTTCGAGTCAAGCACTCAAATGCCTTTTAAAATGTGACCACAAAGTGCCAGGGAGCATATAAACCTGTAAATATAAGGACAGATCCTCACATGCCTCAGTTTTCATTAACTCATCTTTTCCCTGCAGAACACTGCAGCTTTTTAGAAGGTGCTTTATACAAACCTAGTGATAACTTTGTCGTGTTCTTACTGTGGTGTACGTCAGAGTCCAAATAACACCACCAAAATCAATGGGAGCAAGGTCATTTATGTGAGGAATGATGTGATCTTTTCTGTGCTGATCAGTGGAGATTAAATAATGCAGTTGCAGAAGCATCAAGGACTCAACATGGAAACCTTTTGCATGAAGTTCTGGTGCTGATGTTAATAAATCAAGAAGGGGAATTGCTGAAGGTATCTGGAGCCTCATGATGGATACGTGTGGGGATCAAGAATCCTCGGTCAAATAAATGAAAAGGTATAAATTAATGAGTTCTGCTAATTTGGTTTATTATTCAATAATAAGAAATCCACAATTCCAAGAGGAATTGCTCAAAATTTATTTTATTCCAGTTTCCTATGGAAACGATGCAGGGGGAGATCTCACCACTATTATGTGTAGTTGTCTTTATCTGTCCCAGTATCATCCCAATCCACTGGCCAGTTCCACTCAGTTCTGACGCAGGAACAACAGGCTCAGATGTAATTATATTTTACAATTCTTGTAAAAATGGGCAGCTGTGGAGAGGACAAAAAACTGTGTAAGTGTTGCAACTGAGAGAGAAAAGGTAACAAGAGTCTAGACATTATATCAGAGAATTTATATGAGGTTGAGGCCACAGGGAATTATTTAATTCATGCTCATACCTTCAAAAAATCAAGTGAGAGGCTTAGAGTCTTTGGGAACCTAGTCTTACTAGTTTGGGGGTCAATCAGGAATGGAGCCAAAGTATTTGTTTGGTATTAGCCAAAAATGTTTTGTGGGTTTTTTTTGGTTCATGTCTTTATTTTCCTTTGCTCAGGCCAAATGGAGGGAAAAAAAAAAAGAAAATTTAATTTGGTTTAAACAAAGCTTTGGAAACAAAATATTTCATCTTCTTCTGAGTTGTTGTGGTTTTTAATCCTATTTTAAAGATGAAGCCAAACTAAATTTCAAATCGTAATGAAATGATACAGAAGTGAAAGCTTTAACACATCCAGAAGACTTCTTCTGTTTATTTCAGCTGAATAAACAGAAGTGATGACAACTTGTGAATGCACTATCATTTTGTAACTGTGTTCCTTGTCCAATTAATTCTTAGTCCACAGAATTTTGCGGGGTTTGATAGTGCATCTGCTGCTCTGTTGACTGCCTGGAGATCGTCAGTACCTCATGCTTATGAAATCTGAAATAAAATCAACGGAGGGTCAAAAGTTGCAAATATTTTAGTAGAGTTAATTAAAAGGCTGGAGAATGGTGAGACCAAAATGGCATCAGTGATACCAGCTAAGATAGGTAATTAAAGTCATGCTTCAGGGGATGCGCTGAATGCCAGCTTGGTCAGGAAGAAACATTCCCGGACTTCTGTGTGGAACACTGTGGAAATTACCACCAGCAGTTATTTGTGATTTATCGATATGATGTTACCATCTGCCTCTCCATGGCTAATTGTGTATTCTACAGCTGTGCTCTCACTGCACAGCCATTAGGAGAAGATGCCTTTGCTGATACATTCAGCCTGGCCAAAAATTCTTGTTGAAGTTACGGCAAAATTCAGAGGTGGTGCGTGTAGTGACGTGACTTACAGACTGAAACAGCAATGGCAGGAATAGAGAGGACAAAGTAGCTGATAAAAGCATATTTTTGAAGTAAAATCCGTTATCCTAAATGTCAGTGATGCTCCTTCCTTTCAGTGGAAATGAAGCAAGACTGTGACATTAACTTCTATCTTATATTTCCTTTGCATTGCTCGGCACGTCGGTTATACTGCCTAAGATATGCTCAGACTCTTACGTCATCTTTGGGTATAACCTGGGCTATGGCTGTTCCTCTCTGAAAGACCATCTGTAGTCAAACAACCTGCTTCCTCTTGTCTTCTCTCCACACTCCTGCTTCTTAAACCGCCTGCAGACTGCTGGTGTGGACGTGCCTTATGGCACGTTAGCTTTCCAGACATGCCCAGGGACAAGAGGTCCTCCATGTTGTGGTCAAAGTCAAGCCTCAGCAGAAAGTCGCAGGCATAGCTGTGACTTCCCAATAGCACCTAAGATGTTGTGATTCCAAGCCACAGCTATGAAGCTGCCTTCTGTGAATTAATCCTACCATTGATTTTTAAGGGAGTAACAACATATAGAATCTTTCAAATGTTCTCACCATCATTTTAAAAAACTCTTTTCTATTTCCTTTCCAGCCCTGGTGTCGATGTATTACTACTGTCTACAACTATTTTGTGGTGACCAATTTCTTCTGGATGTTTGTGGAAGGGTGCTACCTACACACCGCTATAGTGATGACGTATTCCACAGACAAGCTGCGGAAATGGGTCTTTCTCTTTATAGGATGGTGTAAGTGACTTGTGTGTATAAAGTGGTGTTGTGCGGTACCTGGCATTAAAGGGATGATGATAAGAGCATCAAGAAGAAGCTTTAAAAATCCCACCATGGTGAAATCTGGTATTCAAACCTGTGGCGATGACATAAAGCTAGCATGTTATTGCTGGATTTATCTTCTTCATTTAGATCCTCAGGCATGGAGGATGTGTCATCTTTGTACTATCCTTGTGGCTACTCAAAGACAGAAAAATAGCTCACTGCATGCCCTATTACCTCACTTCTACTGTGTCAGCCTGGGCTGGAGCAAAGGCTGCTCCTTTTCCCTGGCCTCATCCACATAAGCTGGTCCGTCAGCATAGGCTGGGAACTGACTCTCAGAGTAGAAGTCCTGCTGAAAAAGACATAGGGCTTGCAGAGGATGCAGGTTGAATATAAGCCCCCGGTGCCTTCTCATCATGGTTAAGATAGAACACATACTGGGCTGCACGAGGAGTGTGGCCAGAAGATTGAGGGAAGTTACTAATAGAGTCGTAGAATTGTCAGGGTTGGAAGAGACCTCAAAGATCATCTAGTTCCAACCCCCCTGCCATAAGCAGGGACACCTCCCACTAGATCAGGTTGCTCAGAGCCCCATCCAGCCTGGCCTTAAAAACTTCCAGGGATGGGGCTTCCACCATCTCTCTGGGCAAACTGTTCCAGTGTCTCACCACCCTCATGGTGAAGAACTTCTTCCTAACATCTAATCTGAATCTTATCCACCTCTAGTTTTGATCCTTTACCTCTAGTCCTACTACTGCCCAACATCCTAAAAAGTCCCTCACCAGCTTTCTTGTAGGCCCCCTTAAGATACTGGAAGGCCACAATAAGGTCTCCTTGGAGCCTTCTCTTCTCCAGACTGAATAACCCCAACTCTCTCAGTCTGTCTTCACAGGAGAGGTGCTCCAGCCCTCTGATCATCCTCGTGGCCCTTCTTTGGACACGTTCCATACTTTCTACTCAGCTTTGTTAAGGCTGCCTTTGGAATACTGTGGTCAGTTTTGGGTCTCTTAGGTCAAAAGAGATGTGGAAAAACTGGAGATTATCAAGTAGAAGGCTGGCAATATGAACAGGGATCTAGAGGACATGACCTGTGAAGTGAGGCTGAAGGAGCTCAGCTTGTTTAATCTGGCAAAGAGCAAGCTAAGGAGGGATCTGTTAGGTACCAGGAATGATTTGAAGGATAATTACAAAGATAACAGAGTCAATTTCTTCTTGGTAGTAGCAGATGTTATATGAAGAGACCATGACCACAAATTGCAAACTGGGAAGTTCCAGTTGGACATTAAGAAAACAGAAAATTTATCAAAAGGTAGTACAGCACTGGAGCAGATGACTCAGAAGCTGTGGAATATCTGACCCTGGATGTATTGAAAGTTCAGCAAGGCCGAGGTGAGCTAGTGTTGATAGTTCTGCTTTGAGCAGGAGATGGGACTGGATACCTTCAGAGGTCCTTTCCAACCAATATATCAACCATTTGAACTTGGACGGGAGAGGTTTTACAAGACAAGCACTGTGCGGGCAGCTTGTTCACTTGAATGCAAAATCTGAGGTCAAACGGAGCTAGTGGGTTTGGCAGTTCTTTTCTGCTGAAAGAAGAAAGGTGGAAAAAAGTCACAAATATTTTCTCTTCTGAAAGCAGAATGACATTTTGTTCGGAAATGCCTTTTCCTCTCAGAATTGAGCAGAAGTAATTGAATTGCAGTTCCGAGGGCAGAAACAACCTTTAAAACAAAATATGTCATTCAATCCAAAATCAAATGGGAGGAAAGAGTTGTAGTAGAAATAATACGTTTATGTGGGGAACTGATTCAATTTTTTTTTCAATATTTTCCAGTTCTGTCACCAGACTGGAAAATCAGCCACTCACACAGCTCTCACAGATCCCCTGACTGGTTTTGTCCCTAGTATTTTCCCTCTCTACCTCTCTCAGAGCCCTCTGGGTCTCTGATTACTAATGTGGGAGTGGTGTGAGATGAATATACCTTTCATCTCAACCGCTTGGGTTCTTTCTGGCTCTGTTTGCCATCCCGTACATGATCTTTTACCATCCTCATTCTCAAATCCCTATTCTTGGCTTCACAAGGAAAAATAAGTTGTCTTCCTCTAGGAGAAAGGACATGGCACATTTTTTCTGTTCATGCCTAGCAAGGACATGTGGGAAACAAGTGCACCAGACCCCGTGTGTCAATGGTGAACAAGATGGAAGGCAGCACAGTCACTCGCAGGGCACAAGAGCCACGAGAGGTGGATGTGCAGGAGATCAGAGCTGCACTACACTTCTTGCTAAGGTTAAAGATGACCACTTAGCAATTCAGTCCCTTCCCTACTATGTTGTGGTTCTTTTCACTCTGCTTCATCTCTGTAAAGCCTCCCTTTCCCACAGAAAAGGCAACAAATAGATGGTTAAAAGGCAATGTTAGATATGAGGTTGTGGTGATGCCTACATGAGAGTTTAAGTCATGAATTCACCTTAGAGTAGAAGTGATTTCAGAGGGATGTGACCTTGGAAGATGGAATGAGGGATGGAGCTGGTGAAGTTGCTTGGTTTTACTTGATTGGCAGGTTAAAGATAAGGGGAAAATGGAGAGGAGAAACTGTCCTCCTCCAAATTTTACGTCAATCCAGTGTTTGGTTGGGGCATGCCTGGGTGAAAAAGTTCCCGTTTCCCCCAGGAGGTCTGTGTCACAAGGCCAGCTCCACTTACTCTTTCTCATTTCCAGTTTCCTGCTCCAGCAAATCCCCCTGAAACCAGCTGGATTCTTAAGGCCTGACACGAAGCCAGCACAAGGGCAAGGCTCTGGACATGAGACTGGTACAACAATAAAACTGGAAAGCAAAGGATGTGGCACTACAGGGACGTGAAGTGCACAGATACACCTCATCTGTGTGTGCAATGAGGTTGTACATCCAAGGAGCTCTAGTGTAGCACGTTCTGAGTAAAATTGAGGAGCAAGCACCATCAAGCAAAGTGCATGGCCTTGATGAGAATTCACACACACGGAACCTGCTGCACGCCATAGGTAGAATGATATATATAAAATTAAGAGCAGCTGGATCCTTTAGAAAGGGCAAACAGTGGGTGAATTCTGACATTGCAAGATATCAAAACTCTCTCACGAGGAAGACTCAACTAAAAAAATTGTTGGAACTTTTGAAAATGGGCTTCCTTCAATGACACCAATAAGTCTAAAAGCTTCTTGCTGCCTGGAAGATAAAAATCTAAACACCCACGTTCAAGTGATGTCTCTAAGGTTTTGCATTCTCAACTGCAGGAAGATTGAAAGGGACCAAAGTTGCCTTCAAGCCAGCCAAAATTGTTCTGATCACTTATATAGAGATATAGGTTTATTTATATAGGTGTTTGTTAATTATTTTATTAACTTTTCTCACTGCTACTAGAGTTTTCTCTTTTTAAAATGATTTTTTGTATATAAACATATAAAGGTCTTAGCAATTGTGATGTCTCAAGTGTACCAAGATTGAAACACTTGTATTTAGAGCCTCCCAGTTCATTAGCCAAGACTCTCCTCATACAAATCTGAATCTACACCTGTACCATCCATCCATGGGTTGTGATTAACTCCTGCTTTTTTTGCTGTTGCAGGTATTCCTTGCCCAATCATCATTGCCTGGGCCATTGGCAAACTGTATTATGAAAATGAACAGTAAGTGATGTTAACATTTGTGTTTATGTGGCTCTCTTAAGTAAATCAAGAAATGCCTGCAGGCTGAACTGGTAATTTAGAGATAATGCTGATTGGTAAGACAGAGGAAAGGTCGCATCACCTCCATCTGAATCCAGACCATCTCAGATTTCAGAGCACTACTTGAGTGACCTCCTGAAAATACCTTTCCCAAGTATCCTTGGCCAAGCCCTGAAGCTCTCCTTTGCTAGCTTTATACATGATTTTGAGTCAGGGTGATCTCCTTCAATGGGAGTTTTGCTTGAGCAAGACTTTGGTAAAAACTGCCGTTGAGTGCTAAAGGATTTATGAGGGTCATCGAGCACTGGAACGGGCTGCCCGGAGAGGTGGTGGAGGCCCCATCCCTGCAGTCATCCAAAGTCAGGCTCGATGAGGCTCTGAGCAACCTGACCTAGGTAGATGTCCCTACTTGTGTAGGGAGGTTGGACTAGATGACCTCTGGAGCTCCCTTCCAGCCTGAAACATTCTATGATTCTATGATTTAGCCTTTGGAGTGTGCAGAATTCGGTTCTTAGGCTGTGAAGAATAGTCTTACGGCTGGAATTTTTGCATTTCTGTTTCTGGCTTTTTCAGTTGGAAGCAGTTAGTGCGTGAAACTGAAAAATAGAGGAGATAAAAAGGCATCTGTGTTTGGGGAATTTTTCCCCTAAACATCAATACTGGTCAGATACAGCTCAGCTTGTACTTTTAAACTAGTGTTTGGATCAATGTCTATTAATCTGTTGCGACTCCCTTCCCTAACCTTAAACAAAATTCTTTTCTCCATGAATGTTTTTGATATGACCACACTCTTTGTCTGTCTGTAGCTCATCTGATTGAATATAAGTGTCTACCTTGTAGGTATCTGCATCTGCACTAATCTGTGGTCTCTTATGATCAGCAGTGATCAGTCAAAACAGTAAATGCAGTCTGGGCTGCATTTCATCTCATCTGGAAGGAGATGCCCAAAGGAGGTTGGATGAATTAGACTTACATGCACTATTTCTCCTGACTTTAAGGGAGATGGCTAGGATGACTGGCTGAGCTTTGGGCATCCATGCTGTAGGCATGGGATGAATTCTGTTATACACTAAATTCCGCTTCTCTTCCTCTCCTTTTACCCACAAACTTTTGAACCCTTGACCAATCTCTCTCTGTAGCTTTAGTGGTGACTTTGAAGGTGATAATCGAATTCCCAGGAGTTATACATATTGGCAGTTGGACAGACACCCTTCACTGGGGGAGTTTTGTGCGATTCCATCCCTGCCTACAATAATCATACGGGAGAATTCATACTGTAGTCTCAGACTTCGGTTGGAACCTCTTCCATGGGTGTGCACATCAATCAGCTCTTGGGGATAACCTTGGATCACTAGATTTTCCTGTTTCTGTGTTTGCAGACCTTGTTTCTGGATGGATCAAGAATGGCAACATTCTGGGTCTGCTTCATGGTCAGGTTCCTTGTAGTTGCTACCTTGCACAAACCAGGGCAGCTGTCTCATTGTGCTGAAGGAGGACTTTTAGCTCTAGAACTAGAGCTGAAGGAACTTGTCAGCTCAAACAGCACAAAACAAAATAAGCAAAACTTGTTTCTTGAAACCTGGAGAGGCAAAACTTCACATGCTTTAATAATGGTGATGCACATTAAACATTCCTGTTGTGAGTGAGTTCAGCACTGAGGTTTGAACACCTCATTTTGGAAGACTGCTCATCACTCCCAAAAGAAATAATGGAAAGCAGGTCCCCTGATAGAAACATGCCACAGAAACTGGGATTGCATTGCACACAAGGTGAGTAGATGAGTGGAGAAGCCACTGCATCATCTGTACCATGGCCTCCTTTCACCATCATTGTATACTTGCAAAGTGATATGAAAGAATCTCCCCTTGATATGTCGTGGATATGAAGAAAGACGTGACATGCTGACATAGGTATGTGTGCCACCGTTCACCAGAGAAGGTGTAACTGGCCCAGATCCTGCACAACAAAACAAAGAGGGACAAAAAATACAGGCAGCAGGTCAAGAAAGACGGTGATCCTTCTGGGCATGCAGAACATCCCAGCTGTTCCTGTTGAGTCTATAGGCTCAAGCTCTCTGCTGCGGGTGGATTCTCAAATGGAGCTTGTGCTTTTAAATCCATGTCATGGACAAACCCATCCACTCCAACTCATATACATCAGTTGCCCTTCACAGGCTTACTGATAAGGGAGGCACTGGGTTACTCTTGGTCAACCCAGACAGTTAAACCTAGTGTCTTGGGATGTTTTCACCTTTCTGTCTTTAATGCTGGTGTTTGCCTTGGGGTGAAGCATTCACATACATCCTCACTGCACATCATAGCTGCTCCAAATGTGTTGTGCATGGAGAAAGTGCAGAATTTGGCTTCTGCCCACCATGGTGTGAGGTGTGATGGCCTGGAGCCTCGCTGCTGTGCTTGCTTATTGTTGGTGGGGCCAACATTCATGTACTTCACTCTGCTTGAGAAAGCAAGACTGGATGCTTCAGTAGTGCCATTCCTTTGGTCTAGCACACACACCCAGGCAGAGCTCTTGTAAATAAAGAGCTGATAAGGATGTTAAGCTGTAAGGCAAAGGCTATGAAATGAAATCTGCTTTTTTTGCATTTGTAAGAATGTCGTATGCAGAGGAGACTCAGTAAAGTAAATGAACCAAAGCAAAACAAGAGATGAATAACTTGCTGAGGGCCTGTCAGTTGTCATAAATATTCAGTCATCTTCTCATGCATTAAAGCATGTGATACTTCAGATAGCCCCTGCTCCCAGATTGCCTCCCGCACAGAGGAATGGAGCAGGTTCTGCTAAACAGTTGAACTGAAGCACACATAGGAATGCAGCTCTGATACATGTGCATGAGTTGTGCCCATAGAATCATAGAATGGGTTGGGTTGGAAGGGACCTTAAAGATCGTCTAGTTCCAACCCCTCTGCCATGGGCAGGGACACCTTGCACTAGGCTCTCAGCTGACTCTGCTTTGAGCAGAAGGGTGGACTAGACAGTCTCTAGAGGTCCCTGCCAACCTACCTCAGCTATTCTGTGAAAACAGGCTGCTCTTCCCAGTCAGCCTAGCTGTTGTGCTCCAATAATCTCAACCACTGGGGAAATCATGCGTTATTCCCTCATGAGGCCAGACCCAGCAAACTGGACACATGAGGAAAACACGTCCTCTCCTGTAGGTTCCAAGATTGTTTGGATATCCCAGTGGACAGCCCAAAATTCAAGACAAAATGGGAAAGTCCTCTTCTTCATCTGCATTCCAGCTGTAACTTAAGTTGTTCAGAGGTTGAACTGGGGTTCAAGTTTTGTTACTCATAATAGTTTAAAAGCTCAAAATAGCACAGAGGAAGAATGTTAAGGAAATGTTTCCACCATCTTCTTATTTTTTTTCATTTTTGTACTTTAACTAGAGACCATGTTCTGCATAGTGAGTCAAATATAATTGGTACTGTGGCAAATATCCTGTCTGGGGTTTAGCTGTTCTTTAGCAAAACCTGACACTCTGAAAAAAACTACTGTTAAGTCTCAATAAAAAGCCACACAAATGATTAAGAATTATCGTAGTCATTTCACTGATGGACAGTTGGTAAGGGGAAGAACATTAGTAAGATCTAATTAACAATAATGATAACACCAGTGGTGTTTTTTGTTATGTAAAGAACTATCAGAGAACCATGAAGAATATTAATTAGTGCTATTCAGTAGAAGTCTGTTTACATAGCTGAGTCTAATCAGAACTGTCTTCCTAAATTGTCCTCTTCAATATTCAGGGAGTGTTTGTTTATTCTGTCAGAGGTAAAAAAAAAGAAAGGAAAAAAAAAAAAAGATAATGGCCTTTATTTCACACAGATGGAATTAAAATTCTGATGTACCAAGTAATTTTCAGTGGTTTTGGTTTCTCTGTTTGGTTTTAAAGAAATGTGCAGTGCTGATTTTATTGCAGAAATAATGGCTTATGTTGGATTTAAAGTAAGAGTTAAGATGACAGACAGAATAGTTTGCAGTATCTCAGCTAAGGTCCCAGTTTGAACAGTTAGACTGTAAATATGAAATACAGCTAATGAAATGCAGACATATGTAATGTCACTGGCAGGTATCTGTCTTCTCACACTTACCTCCTTGATTTAATGGGTATATTGGAAATGTTTAGATTACTGTTACAAATCCTAGAAAAGCTGGGTTTTCCCCCACTAACAACAAAAGGAGCATCATGCTCCCCTGTAGATGCTTGTGTTGTGGAAGTCTACCTTTGGCCATAACCTTGTTTCCTCAAACTGCATGAAACCATGTGTGTGAACATGATACTTTACTCACTAGAACCTTGGTCTAATACTACACTTCACATAATAAATATCAGCATTTTGCTCTTCAGTATGGTCTTACAGTTAAGCAATATTTAAATTCCAAAAAAAGCAATGAGCAGCCTTTGCCCTAGAACCTTATTTGTGCTCCGTTCCAAATTCTCTAAGTTCTGCCACATGCCTCAGTCTGCTTCTTATTAGTCCCTCTGCTAGATTCCTCTGCTAGAACATCCAGGTTCCCAAAACTCCTCTTCTAATAGCTCTTGTTTCTCTGAGTTTCAGGCAATATATAATAGTTCTCCCAAAATACCTTTCAATAAACTGTCTCAAATGTAGGTCTTGCAAGTTCTGGAGATTTGTGCTTCCTGACTTGGCATATATTGTAATTAATTTTTCTTCATATCTTTCCATCTCCATAACAACAACAACAAAAAAAAATCAGTTTATCAGTTTCATTCATTTAAGGCTGCCCTGGGGATTCTTCTTGGATGATAAATTGGCTGGAGGAACTACCTTATTCCAAGTCTTGCTCTCATCACCAAATTTTGGAAGATTAGCTGCAAAATTATCCATTTCCACTAATTTTCAGGCAGTGCACCGGGGAATAACAGGCATGTTTTGTATTTATAAAATATTCAAAGCTCTCTCATTCATTTGGAAGTTAAAAGATGTTGAAACTGAATCAAGAAAAGGCAAACAACTGTGCGATACTGAGTTGTGTTCCTAGGGACCTGCTGCGCATCTCAACGTCTCTATGCAGTCAGTTCAGTGACAGCATTTTGCGACGGGCAAACAGCTTCCTCTGTCTTAGCAAGCAACACACTTTGGAGAAAGGCTTTGGGGGTGTTATGAACATTACTCAGAATTCCATCTGAACCACAGCTTTCCTTATCTCAGTTTATTTGCCCTCAGCTCGTGAGGTCATGCCTTACCTCTTTGAGGCCACGAGTGTTATTTCTTGCACGCTTGTAAAAGTGCAAATCTGCACCTGTCTCCATGGCCTCCTTGGCTCAGGAATTACCCTTGATTTCACGGCACCAGTGGCACAAAGCTTCTCTTTTGTCACAAGGTGAACTCAGGGAAGGCATAATTTTTGTTGTGTAGACTTGTTATGTGGTATCCGCAAAAGGGAAGAAAACTCAGACCTTTGAACTCCAAAATCTGGATCTAGAGCTCCAGTGGCCTAAACCTTGAGGCATTATGACAGCAAAGTTGTCTCTGCTTGGTGGAACCAGGATCCAGACCATGTTGCTGTAGCTGTAATATAAAATTCGATGGACCTGGAATCGTTCCTGGGGCTGGAGACCAAATAGCATGGACCCTCTTGGCATCCAAACCAGGGTAGATGCAGTTTGTAGACTATAGAGAATGTCCCCTGGCTCATGCTAGCTCCAGATTTGTTCTCCAGGAAGCTGGCTGCTGTTTGGCCTGGGTCAAAACTGCTCCAAGGAAAATGTAATGGTGTAAATGATTGAGTCCAGACCTGAGCCTGGTTTCTGATTCATTGACTGATATAAATATAACCAATATGTTACCCTCGGTGAAGAGGATGAAGTGAGCATCACTATGGGTTGCTGTGAAATCACAGGCTTAGTCTGTTGTATAACACAGCAGGGAGAAAAACACTTGCAATTAGTGGATGTGAAAGTCGAGCCAGCAGTCAGTCACACGTGGCACACCCAGGCTCCCTGCTCGTTTGAGGCTGTTCCGTTTACCAGTGCTTTCACTTAACATGAGTTGATTTCATAGAATCATTTTGGTTGGAAGAGACTTTTAAGATCATCAAGTCCAACTGTTAACCCCGCACTGCCAGGTCACCACTAAACCATGGCCCTCAGCACCACATCTACACACCTCTTAAATCCCTCCAGGGCTGGGGACTCCACCACTGCCCTGGGCAGCCTTTCCAATGTTTGACAATCATTTTTGTGAAGAAATTTTTCCTAATATCCAACCTAAACGTCCCTTGGTGCAACTTGAGGCCATTTCCTCTTGTCCTATCACTTGTTGCCTGGGAGAAGAAACCAACTTCCACCTCACTACAACAATTTCCCTTTGGTAATGATGGATCAGATATTTGCTGGCTTCAAATGATGTCCCTGTACTGAATGCTGGATTTGTGGTCACCAGCTGGATTCAAAGGCAAGGGGATGAACTCCTTATTCATCCCCTACCTTATTCAGACAGCATTTCCACGCAACTAGAGGCGTATGTGCTGTAACAGCCCTTACTTTATGGAATGTGTCTCTGGGCAGTGCAATAGAGAACAGATTTTTTGGCTTACACGGAATATTTCTTTCATCCCTTTTTCAGACCCAGCAGGACACATCTTCTGCATCCTCCTTATAGCAGATTCTCACATTTTTTGGAGATACTTACATGAGTAATAACCAAAAAAAAAGTGGGAGCACAAATGGCCTAATGGGAGGAGAAAATGGGGCTCAGATCAGTGTCCAAACTAAAGGTGGCTTTGTAGCAGAAAACTCAATCGCTTATGATTATGTGTATAATTAAACAACTGAAGGAATAAGGGAATATCTCACTATGGTGTCCTTGATATCACAATCTAAAAGAAATGCATTCCCCTTTATAAATTGTTTCCTTATTTGGTTGTTTCTTACAGGTGCTGGTTTGGAAAAGAGCCAGGGAAATACATCGACTACATATATCAAGGACCAGTGATTCTTGTTCTCCTGGTAAGCATGTATGTGGGTGGAAGGACACTGCCATCTTCCACTCTATCTGAGGGATAATTTGGTAGGCATTTGCGATGTTCCACATCTACTTTTACGTAAAATAAAACACAAACAAGGTCAAACATCTTCAGCTGTTCTCTGAAGTTGCCACAGTAGCTAACATTGCAAGTCAGAATTGCAATGATCTGGTTTTGGCTGTTTCCTGGACCTTTGGCCGTCCTGTCCTCCTCGCTCCGTAATGCTGTTTGTCTTCCTTTGTACAATGTTTTGAGATCTGGCTAGGAACAACACTCAAAACCAGTATATATTGTATGTTACAATATATACTCATCCACTTGAGGCTCTTGAGAACTAGGGCAATTCCATCCTGCACATTGATTAGAAAAATGTAGTAATTGTGGTAAGGAACTACATCTCCTTGTACATTTGTCTACATCTTCTACATCCCCATGTGTATTTGTGTGGTAGCTTTCTGTTGTTAAGTTTTCTTTCCAGTGCCGCCTACAGTTAACAGGCTGTTTATCTGTTTACCCAACACTCCCATCTCCTGTGCCAACCAACAGTAGGCAGAGGAAGAAGGAAGCTCATCAACCATTTTGAACCTTCAGCTAAAATGCAGTGATGCTTTCCCAGAAAACACTGGGTGTGGATGGAAAAGATCAATGCTCTTAGAAAGGATGGTGCTGAAAAACCCCGATTCTACTCCTCCACTCCTTCGAGGTAAAAGCCACCTAAGAAGAAGGCAGATGTCCTAACAAAGAATTCACAGGGCTCAGCAGGGTCCTCTCTCTTAGGGAACCAAGACTCGGATAGTTGTCCCTTATGCCACCACACCACCCATGGTGCTCCAGAATAAGCAGTCACTGCCGGCTTTTTCAAGGCTAAGGAGCCTTGTGCCCTCACCTTGTCAGTACCGTGCTTTTCACATGATTCAGCGTGAAAAAAGCTTCTCTGTTGCCTAGGAAGCCAGCTACTAATCTGAATGTTCCCTCACCTGAAATCAGAAGAGTTAATTTCTGTGTTAATTGTTGAGATGCAGCAAACAGATCATATTGCCATAGCTGAAAAGAGAGTAAATTTAGTAGGAGTCTGGTTTTATGTGAAAAATCTTTTCTTTATGAGACACACCAATTGTGTTTCTCTCCTTAGAACATAAAGGAATATAATATAATTGTGTGTCGCCATGGGAGCATTCCCCAAAACACAATCAGCCTCACAGTAAATTGACTCACCGATACAGGGACTAGCTCACAAACAAATCCTATGTAGACAACACAAGATATCAGGTTCACAATACTCAGAGCATTTAGTTTTCACATCATTGCCTTAAAGTCTGTGAACCTGTGAATGTGCCATAACCCCTTTAGTCAACAAGATCTGGAAAATCCTTGGATGGCATCTCTGGCAGGTACTATAGGTAGCACAGACTCATGAAAATAGCTTTGTCCTCCCCAGAACAGCACTTTCTATTTAAAGACCCCAAAAAGGCACAGGCATTGGCCTGCACTTGAGCTCTAATTAAAACACTCATGAGATAAAAGCGGTAATTGCACTGTGGGGTGGGAAGCAGCTGATTGAGTTTAGAGAAGTAACACAAGGGCAAGCCCACCCTTCCTTCTCCTTGTGGTTACTCCCATCAGAAAGCACTGCTGGGTGAGGAAACAGCTCTCTGGGACTATAATCTGGAAGGTAAATCTGGAAACTCTTTTTACAGTATACTCCTGATTGCTGAAATGTATCCCCCTTCTATTTTTTTGTTTGTTTGTTTAAACTCACAGTTGAATCTTGTGTTTATAATGAAAATACACAACACCGTAGTGCGTTAAAGCAACCTGACAGGCTCATTTATTGATCCTTCTGCGAGTAAAATCAAACTGTATATAGTGACTCAAGCATCACTTATTATTAGAGGCAAAGGTTTCAAAAATAGTACAAGTCAGTGACCTCTTTCAGGCACAGCTGAGGAGTTGGATTTGAACTAATGACGAACCGAAATGTTCTACCAAAGTTCAGCTTTTATGAAAGAACGTACAGGACAGTTCTTGAGACCGCTGTCCCAGTGTATTGCTGGGAAGATAAAGAGACGTGAATATTAGTAGGAGAAATTAATGTTATTTCCAAAACAGGGCTCATGCTAAAAGTCTAAAAACCCCGTCAGATTATGGTTCCTGTCCACATGCGAGTGCTCAGCTTGTTACGGTTGAAATTGTGTTCGCCCACTTTAGTTACTGAAGAGCCAAGTGCCCGGTGTACGACTCAGCTGAGTTGTGGTTACCTGTTAGGCAAAAGTAGCATCATTCTCTGTCCAAGAGGCTTCCTTGTGCCAGCCAGTGGTGATATGATCGGAGTGCTCTGGTAAATATTCTTCATTCCAGAGGGATAAAACCTGCTTCTAAAGATGCCGAGTCTTGTTAAGAGATAGGAGGGTTTCGCCTGTCAAAAATCGCTTCCACTAATTTGGATTTCTCGTTTCCTTGCCTCTGTGCATTGAACTGCTGCAGCACAAGATAGCGTAACACCAAGAAATGGGTCATGCAGGCATTCCCAGCCTCGCTGGGGAATAAATATTGGCCAGAAGGAAAGCCCTTTGATCACAGTAGCAGTCCTGAAGTCCATCCTTAAACCATGTTATTTATTCTCTGTTATATCACAGGGTACAAAAACTGAGCCATGCAGTAGAGAGAGTTGTTTGATTGTTTTCCTTGTCTTTAGAAGAAGCTTGAACGTTGACTTGGGCTGAAAGCAGGGAAACAGTTTCAGAGGCAAAGGAAACTGGGTATAAATGCTGATCCTGAATGTTGGACAAGAAACCTGTACTTATAGTGACAAAAAATGTGAGGACAAAAAGTAGGTAATTATGCTTCTTTGTTTCATCCCTGAACAGGTTTTGGCATGAACATACCCTGGTAGAGATCTAACTATTCAGTACACTGGATGCTTTGAAATTCAATTTGTGGTAGCACTAGAAAAAATACACTCTGGTACTTATTTTCTCTTCAGATTAGTGGGTTTTAAAATTCTAGTATCTTTCCTCAGAGTGGCATAACCAAGTTTTAATCACACAGCCCACTCTGAAGGTGAAGAAGGGGCAAAGGGTTAGAAATACATGCCAGGGAACTGAATTTTTTTAAGAGAAATCCATTTCTTACATGCAATTTTAAATGTAATCCCTGTCAAAGAACTAGTGAACCATGGAAACACAGCAAGATCAGAGGACAAAATAGGCACTGGAGGCAAACAACTGAGCTGCTTTTTTTTCCCAATAACTACTGTAATGAGCTGACCCCAGATATGAACTGCTCTGCAATATTTCTCAGAGCTAAAATCGTATTAAATTCTCAATTTTTCAAACTGGCAGATCAAATATTGAGGTGTTTTCCAAACCTTACATTCAGCTTTAGTAGATTTCTTCTTTTGTTTTGTTTTCCCTTGTGCTTGAGAGCTGAGCAGTTTTCTAACCTCTTCCTTTTGGGTCTCATTGAAAATAACTCACCACAACCAATTAACAGCTGGTATAAGTGGGTGTGTCACCTGATGCTGAGAAGAAGACCTGGCGTTGGCTTCTTTCTCAGCCTTCAGCAGCTATTTACTTTCGAACAAGTTTGCTTGCTGCTCTAGGTCTCAGTTTCCTCAGCTCTAAGGCAAGCTTGATGATACTTATCTTCCTTTGTAAAATCTTTTGAGATTCTTGGACGACAAGAGCTGTAGAAGAGTTAAGTGTCCTTAAGAAGATGGGCTCGTCCGTATTGTAGTGGGGAATTGTTCTCTGGAGGCAGTTGGCACGCATTCCAAAGTGGTCTTTATGATGTGCTAATCATTAATGACGTAGCATTCTTGGGCTGGAAAGATCAAACTGAGATGAGGTTTGGAGGGAGCTACCTAGTCTAATTCCAACATTACTTCTGTGAATTGAGGGTACCCAGAGCTCATAACTCTTCATGTAAAGTGAAGATTCCTTTACTTCCACATTGTCGTACCTTTACATCATGTGATTTCAAGTGCTATGTTATTATTGCCTGGTCATTTAGTATTGTGATAGCTCTTTGCAATCAGCTTTTATTTTTGCTATCCTGAGTAGCTTAGTGGCACTAAAAGTCTGTCAGCCTGCTCTTCATTCCTTGTTATAGATCACTCAGGTCTATGTAAAGCACACGTCTACTGGTAGCCTCTGTCGTTGAGAAAACAGACTAAATATATATATAAATATATAGATGTATATTCCTACCCTTTCTTTCTTGTATTTCTATGCATAATACTGCTCCCTCCAAACCTCTAACAGCCAGATTTCTATAGGAGCCTTTGGAGAAGCCAATTTGAATTCCTTTCCAAAACCTGAGTGGACTATCCACTGGGTCTCCCTTGTCCCCAAGATGATTCTTTCAGAGGACTTCACAAACCATGTCATTGTTCCTCTTTACACCTTATTTTTACAAATGCTCTTCTTTACAGTGGTCGCAAAAAATTTGTCCAGCTCCAACTCAGCATCAGGTTATGGGGTATAGCAATATCATCTATAGCAATTACTGCCTGATGTTCTGGAAGGCTGTATCATGGAGAAAGTTTCAGTAAACAGAGTTTGTTTAGGTTTTCAAAACCAAGACAGTGGAAAGATATGATGGTTTTTATGCGTATGTCACAGAGGCAAGTGGAGGTACTCAAGCTTATTAGTATTATTGACAAAAAGGAAATTGTCATAAATGACAATATATTCAAGCCAAATTAACAAGACCTCTAGCATTCATAGGAGTCTGCTTCATTAGCCTTTGCTTCCAATAAAAGTGAAGGAACAGTAACAATTTACTTAAAATGTACAATATTATATTTCTCACTTATGCACCAGATGTTTCAACACAAGCGTTGACTTGACTCAAGAATGCTTCCCATCTCATGTCCTAGTTTATCAGGGTAATGGTACTGTTCAGTGTTCACGCATTATTTCTTCTTTTTTTTTCTTGAAATATGCTGCTCTCTGCATTTGCGTGGTTATCCTAACACCACGTGGGCATTTACACTTCTGAGGAGCAGAGCTGTCTTTCTCCCATCCTGTTACATACATTTTTTTCCAATATGTCTTTCAAAGTATTGCAGGTAGGGGAAATGGGTTTTTTAAGCAAAGTAACCAATATTTATGGAATCCATCCCTTTCTGATATCATCCAATAGATAACATTTGCAATGCATCTTGATCTTCCTTTTGCTTGACTGTAATGCTCCACTCAAAATGTTTCAGTCCACGTTGCTGAAGTTCCTTTCATTTGATCTTCTATAAATATCATAAATGTTTGTTTGCTTGCCATTTTATATATAGAAGCATTGCTCCTGTGTATGCATCTATATGCATTTCATTTTTGGTTTTTTTTTTCTGAAAGACATTCCCTACTTTTGTGCAGGCATCCTTCCTCCTGATATAATCGCCTCTCTGAATATTTTCTTAGTTTCTGCTGACTCTCTCCACACTTATGCTTCCACTTCTGCATTGTTCCGTTCAGAGACTGAGAAATTTTTATTACTATCATTTATGTATCTTTTCCATTTTCCCTTCTCCTTCCTTATGATTTTCCTCAACCAATGGATTGCTGATTAATTTAATTTTCCTATTGATTTTCTAAAATCTTTCTCTCTACAACTTCCCAGTTCTCCCACTGCTACCAAGGTTGTAGTTCATGACCTGCAAACTGTTGATATCCCTGAGTTTTTCTTGCAAGACGTTTGTCATCATTTTCAGTGGTTTGCAAGCTGTCATAGCTACACGCAGGATAAAGATAATATGCTAATTTATTACAGTCCATCCAGAATTTGTCTCCAGTTCTGCCATCATTGCTGTTACTGCCTTCCTGTTGTTCACATTTTGTAGCTGTGGAGTCAGGAGTATCAAACAAGGTGTCCAACACTACATACACTCCTACAATGTCTCTTTCTTTCTATAATTTCTAATTCTGTTTGTGTGATGTTCAGCAGCCAGTAAGAAACTCGTATGACCAGTAGCAGTTGCCCAGAAAACTTCCTCCATAATTCATCATGTCAAGTCTTGCTCAGAATGCTTTCCAGATAGGAAATCACATTTCATCAGCGAGTTGCTAGATGGTTCATCTTTGGAGGGAGACTCTCTCTTGAGTCTTCTCTTGTGGTTCTTACCATCAACACATGGCAACTTGAACCTGCCCAGCCTGGGGAACTGCCAGGTGGACTGTTCACATGCCCATGTTTTAGGCTGTCCTGTCATCTTGGTCATTTTCAATGTGCTGGTGTGATGAGCTGGTCGTCAAGAGGCTCTCGCTCCCTCTAGGCAAGAACTCTCTGTGTGCCTTTGTTATTTTTGCAAGAGTACATGTTTAGTGGTGTTGCAGCATCCAATGTGTTCCTGGCTTGGCAGGTGAAATAGTTGTAGAGGAGCCCTGTTAAGTGACATGTGACTAGAGACCCTGTGGTGATTGACTTGACTGGGGAGTCACCTGCAGTGTATTTCCTTAACAAAGCTTTTTGAGTACAAGATGTTCCAGGAGAGACAGAAGGACCAGACGGTAGTAAGGGGATCACAGATGAGGTTATAAGATTAGAAAAGAGGCTGTGGACATGCTTATGGATGATGCAGGGCTCTAGAGAGAAAATGGTGTGATGCCAGCTAGGGCTGGAGTTGCGCTTGAGCATGGGTTTAGGTGGCAAGTTTAGGTGGCAGTGTGGGCAAAGGTGGTCTGGGTGCTAATGTGTAACAGAGACATTAGCTAAGGAAGCTCTCCGTTCATTCCGTCATGCCCTTCCCCACCAAACCACAACTCCAGCCCATGCAGTCTTGAGGATGTGTGTAGTCCTAAGCTGGCCTTTCACTGCTGCTCTAGGGAGTCTCTTCCACAGTCTCCCTGATCGTGACTGTTCACCACATTGTGCCTTGCTCTTCTTGAACGCATCTCACGATTCCTGATCAGACAGCGTTTTCCAGTGCTTTGCTGTATGCCAAAAGGAGTCATTGTGGTGTCTGTGACCTTAGAAAGGGAACTTTCTGTCATAAAAGGCCCTGTCTGAGAATCGTGTCAGGGCAGGATGATATAACAATTAAAATGAGGCATTAGTAAACTGACAGACTATTCGTTTGAGGTCAGGATGACAGTATATAATGCTCCAGCTAAAATAACTGCTCTGATGCCGATATGAGCTACCTGGGGTGGATCTTACCACACTTCATAACAATGCAAAGTCTAAACAGAATAACATCTACATTTCCTGGGAGTGAAGAGGAGCAAACATTCTAGGAAGCACAGAAGTACAAGCTTTCTGTGAAGCATAAAATAGGAAGCCCATCAAGAAATAAGCAAAATAAATGCTACTTGCCCATTAAACTCTCCAAAGAGAAGGAGAAGAGCCTAATGACTTCCCAATTAAACTCCTGAGCTTAGTGAAAGCTGCCAAGAAGCCTTCACAGTCAGCGTTCCCCTTTTTGTGCATCTTGGAATATTTTGGCTCTTACATCTCACTAAGGGAGATAAATTTCCTCTCAAATGGAGTTTGGTTTTTATGACTGAAAATTTTTATGACCAAAATCTTTCACTGAAAAGTTTCTTTTGGTTCAAAAGAGCTTCTGGGTTTGCATGTTCAGATTAAATTGATCAGTGCCAAAACAGATGGTCCAAATGCTTTTTGGATCAGTGGCTTGGAACTCCATTTTGGGGCTTTGAATGTTCATCGCAACTTAGAAATGGAAACACTTAACTTCCAAAGCCCTGGCAAGATATGAAAACTATTCCTTTCCCATCTGTAGTTGGAGAGGGTCTTATTTCAGCAACAAGGATATTCTTAGCACATGCTGAATAAAAGTAAGAGAATAAGAAACAAGCTGTTTTATTCTCTCTTCAAGACCTCACCTTTGGATTCATTTTATCTATCAATAAATATCAGGGGAAAAAATCCTTAGTTCTGTTTTCCGTTATGAAGCAGAAAACATGTATAAAAAGAAATGAATAAAAATATTAAGGGATATTAAAGATAATAAAAAGGATGCACCACTTGTAATCATTACTTTTAAGTGTCCATTCATCAGTCTCCATTTATGGAACTGATGTGTGGGTTTTGTGGTGTGTGGGCTGTCCCGTTCTGAAAGAAATTAATTTGTTGACACAGAGCTCCAATAATAACAAGAAAGTCCTTGACAAGTAATTGTGTACTTTGCTAGATACAGTACAGAGGCTCTTTTCTAGGAAAAGTCACTTTGCAGTAGTAACATCTTTCTTCCTTTGAAATGCTACTATATATATATATATGTACATATATACATATATATACAGAGTCTCCATCTTCTTTGCTTATAGATCAGAATCAGTCCAGTCACTAGATGGATTCTCACTCCAGCTGAGAAAATAGTTCCATTTTCATTTCAAACTTCAACTTCTACAGGCTGTGTGCAGCAGCCGGTTCCCTGTTTGATTCCCAGTTTGTCTTCTGTCCTGAACAAACTCAAGCTATCATTAGATAGCCAACGTTAGACCGCTTTGACTGCTACTAAAAGGTCCTGTTGAGCCAAATGTCCTTCTGAAGTGAAGGCGTGTTCTTTTAAAAGAAACCATTCAAATTGAACTGAGTGAGTATTTTGATGTCACCACATTTTCATCTTTTGCCTTGGGATTTTTTTGCTTGCTAATCTCTGCCTTTGAGAGGTTATCCTGTTCAAGTCTTAAAGATCTCCAAGAGAAACTTTAATAGAAACAAAAGAGCAACCTTACTGTTGGTGCCTCACAACATAGTTTAAGCTCTCGTGTAATATAATGTCCCAGATCCTCAGCAGGTACAGCCACATTCATTCACTTGCAGATCAGGTGGGATACCCTTGGACAATCTGAAGATAATTTGTGTGGGCAACTGGTTCAAGTCCAAGCACTATTTATCCAAAAACACTCATTTAAAATAAGTCAAATGTTTCGCTCCACGGAATATAAATAGAGCATGGGGGAAGCAGTTGCCTAGAAGTAATCTAAAACGAAATTATGCCAATCTAACTCAGCTCCTTACACTTTTATTCTTCTTATCCTCACTAAAGTGGTGGAATCACTTTATGGACAAGGCCAAGTCACTTCACTTTCTTAGGCAGCTAATCTAGAATAGGGAAGAATTAGTTATTCTTTTTCCTGAAGGAGCCTGTGGGATGAAGCCAGTAACAGGAGTTATTTACATAACAAGCCAAAGGCTGCACTCCTGCCCTATCCTGTCCTGGTGCAGCGACAGCTGTGGAAAGTAACCCTGTGAGAAAGTAGAAAACCAAGCCTTGAAAGAGCTGCATACATTATTCATAGATTCTAAAGCCAGAAGGAGATGTGAATGATTTTTCTAACCTTACTTTATGCATAAAAAAGCCCGTAGGATTCTCGTGACGTGATGATCCTCTTTGCATCCCAGCCATCACAGTCCAGTAGTCTTTTCTCCAGTACCTTCCAGCCAGCCCTGGATGCTCTACTTCCCCTGTCCTGTTTACCAGCTCTTTTAAAAAGACAGGACTGGTTTGCAGGGAAAGACAAGCCAAAATTTGATGTTACTTCTTTCCACCCTTCTTTTGGAACAGGTTTCTCTTTGCTTTTCAGGAAAATTTATTTTCTTTTCAAATTCTCCTCCCTCCTCATCAACTGTTAAAGTGTAGCACTCGCTGACGCTGGGTGTTACAAAGATGAAACCAGGAGGAAAATTGAGTTGGTGGATTAGACCCATCCAGGGAGGAAAAGCTCATTAAGGCACCGAGGTGAGTCTAATGCCCGTCTCAAGAAGTCCTTGGAGCTGCCTGTTGCTGAAAAGTAGGACTCTGTACTTGGCCAGCTTCACTGTCCTCACACTTTATTTACACATCAAGGTATGCACGGTGATCAGGTGCCCGGGTGTCAGTGACTGCCAGGGCTTTGACAGACATTTCAAAATTGAGTAAATTTCAGGTCTGGATTTCCAACCAATTTAAACTTAGGACCTTCCCTAAGAATCCAGAGGAGTTTGGAACCAGGTTTGAAATGTACAGAGCCGCCATTTGTGGGGATCAGAACACGAAACAAAATTCCCAGGTCTGAGTTTGTTCCTGCAGTAAGGGAAGGTGGAATTTGGGATCAGTGTTTCTGGAGCCTTGGGTGAGCAGTGGGACAGATTTTCTGTACGTGACAGTTACTACTGTAGTACCAGTGCCGAATGGGTTAAGGCAGCCAACCATTAGCTAAAGGAGTCTTCTTCTGTTCCTTCGTGCTTTTCCAAAAATCAGTGTGACTTTGTATTCACAGCTGTTCCATTGGGAAACAAGATAATCAAGAAGGGATTTACTCAGTCTACCTCAGAGAGATCTTTTAGCTTAAACATTGGCGCATAAGACCTTTTCAGATCCTCTATCAGCCCCACATGGGTCTAGCAGATAGGATAAAGATCCTCTAGAAAGCCTGTGCCATTCTGAAATAGTAGTTTGAGGTGAGTCAGGATGCACCATAGCACCAAAAATGGCTCTCAGTGACTGTTTAGGCAGTCTCCAGCAAAGGAGAACTTTGGGAGAAGTATAGAAGAAAAACAGTGTAACAACAAGATGTTTGCGAGACCATCCACCTTCTTGAAAAGTACATGACTACGAACATTAAATGGAAGAGGAAGGGTGACAATCACTCTGAAATGCAGGCTTCAGATGACTGAGTGCATCCTCAAGTGGATTTTAGTGTCTGTCTTCAGACACGCAGGCTTGAACACTGCCTGAATGACAAAGAATATGCAGCATATTCAATGCAAGGACTAGGAAGAGGACTCAGGGTGAGTGGTGAGTGGCGAGTGGCTGATGCCCCTGTTCTGGCCTCACTGTTCCTCTCTCCTACAAACTGTATTAGAAATAATATCCCTAGCAAGCTTTCCGCTGACACCTGGGCAGCTTGCTAAAAGTAAGCACCAACGTATCTGTGTTCCTGTTGCTGCTGTGGACAGTGGTGGTCTCTTACCAGCCCTGTGTGACTTGTAGCAGTGCCACCCATAGGTCTTGGCTGTCAAGAGAACCTCAAACGCTGCTGTGCTCTGTGCTTGAGTAACTGAATTGTCTCCCTGAATGTGGTCTCCATTGGTATGCTCAGCTTTTGGTGGTACCCAGCACACAGTGAGCTTCAACTGAAACAGTCAGTGTTGCTGCAAGCCAGCTGTCACCAGGGATCAGTGCAAACATACGTGGAAATCTAGGTGAGAAGTATTAAAAACATCCTTTCTGTGTGTCATCATTCTTTTCTTCCTGCAACCCCTGGATAGGGGAAGCTTAGGGGAAAGAGCAGGAGAATGAAAAAATTATTTATATAGAATAAGCCTATTTCTAGTGAAGTCACTCCCAAACTTTTCAGCCATCAATTCTCCTTCTGGACTGATGAATCACAATTCTGCAATTTAATTTCAGAGAAGATCAAAATCCTTAATTTTTTCTGATGCAGCCTGTGGCAATTTGAATTTCCAGTTCTCTACTGTCACATCAAAGCAGGAGTCATGAAACTTGAAATGCTTTCTCCAGTCCAGCTCATCATGTTAATCCCATGTGATTAGTCCTACTCATATTTGGAACTCGCTCTTGCCTAGGAGTCTGTAATTCCATCTGGCACCTTCCATTACAATTGCAGAAGTGGCAGCTTTTGGATTGGTGCCTTTTTTTTTTTGGCATCCTTGATAGAAGTAACCCAAATCTGGCTCTGAGCTGACAAAGAACCTCAAGATTTGGTAGCAGAATTTCAGAGGCAGAAGCTTTCTTTCTGTGGATGAGGGACACCCTCACCCACGTCCCGGTCAGTAGAGACAGCCTGACCATTTCTCTTTCTGTTCTTAAGGAATGGTGCAGTCAGCAACGTGAGGAGTTCAAGATTCAGGTCAAACGAGTGATACGAAGCTGGTTTTGTCTCTGATAAATAGAGAACTAGTTGACTTCAAGCTCTTAAATACGACAAAGACAACCCTAGCAAGAACAAATACACAAACTGTGCTGCTTTATTTATTTCTTATGCTCCCCAAGGCCCTGCTCTACTAAGAAAATAATTTCAAAAAATGTCACTTGTTAACTCCTAGAGCAGCACTTTTGTATCTCACATAATAAGTGTTTAATGTACATGGCTCCCAACACTGCCAGTCTCGCAGTGTTTATTCAGGTGCTTATTGAACCATTTGTTATAAGCAATGTTACAGTAACCGCAGGGAATGATATGATAAAGTCCAAGATACTCTAATCACTGAAGTGCACCACATTGCACGGGAAGAAAAGGAGCTTATTTTGAGAACACCGTTAAACTGGCAGCTCTGCTACAGCATTCATAAATAGTTGGAAGTCAATCACAGAATTGCTTCTTTCATAGACTGCAAAATGCCAGGAGCCCTGGGACTCTGGAAACGCGTGTGAGATAAGTGCCCTCTCATAAGCTTAGGTTGTGACCACGGCAGCCCTGAGATAACAGTTCTGTGGTTCTGAGAGGGTACGTCATCGACAGTTTTAAGACAGATAATATCTTCTAAACTACCTACTTTATGTGTTGAAAGCAACCCAAAACTTGTTTCTAGGTCCCAAATCCTTCTGCTGATCACAGTCTACAAATTTGACTATTTTCAGTTTGGTTTTTTCTTTCTTTCCTGTTTACACTGAGAGGAAACACGAAGAAACTCACTAGCAGATGCTACAACAACAGTAATCCCAGCGAGTCTCAATTCTCAGTGGTGGGACTGTAATAGAAATAATAATTAGCTAGCTCAGCAGATTAAAAGGGGAAGTAGTGAATCCATCATCTCACCTTTTAAAGACAGGAGAAAAAATATAGGCATTTTTCAGGTATGAATCATCCGCTCTGTTTTCAGTGTCTCTCATGAAGTGCAACATATAGACCACCAAATACAAAGAGAATCCAGCGTGACCCCCTCATCCAGATCTCTGCAATGCAGTCTTGTGCTTTGGGTCTGGGGAGCCCTACCTAAGCATTGCATCGTGCTAGGGAATGGGAGCAGGGTTTCAAACACCGGCTGTATCCACCCGGCACAGTGCTGCCAAACACTGTGCAGGGAGCCTTGGATGTGCTCAGCTAGAGATGAATTCAAATATCCAAACACATCCCACCCTGAGTTCCTTGTGGTACCCAGCACAAGGAGTAAAAATAAATTGCTTGCTGGGACCATGAATTTTGTGCTCCATCTTCATTGCTGTTTTGAAAACTTTAATGGCTGTTGAATATTTGCTGTGTGATCTGATATTTCTAATAAACTTCTGAGTCAGTTGCAATCAATGGTAAAGCCAAGTGGCTGTTTTCAATTAGATTGGACCTGCAAGATGTGCCTTTTAAGGTGTATCACATCTCTTAAGCCACTATTTGACTCACTGATGTGTTGGTTTTTTTCCTCTCTTTCTTCTTTTCCAGATAAATTTTGTATTTCTATTTAACATAGTTAGGATTTTAATGACAAAGCTGAGAGCTTCAACCACTTCAGAGACAATACAGTACAGGTAAGTCAGCTGGTGCTTCTTGTTTCTGGTGTTAACAAAGAACTGCCTTGCCTGCCCCGTCCTTGTCCCATCTTTGTTGTCGTTCCAGATGTCACTGTTGATCTCAGAGGGTGTCTTTCTTGCCCCTTGAGCCCATACACTTAGATACACGGTATTTTTGCAGGCTATCCATAAAAGCATGCCTGCATTTTTTCTGTCCGCTTCATTTCAATGTCCAAACAATGCAAACAGCCTGGGTTTATGGGCACAGAGACACGTGCACTGCTGCAGCCACCAGCCTCTCTATCTCCTCCAGGCTTGTACGTGCCTCAAAACACACGTGAAATTTCCCCCTCCCAATAAAATCAGAAGGATTCGATGTCAAGTGAGGATAGGAACGTTATCAACTTCTTTTTTTTTTCAGATTGGACATTGGGAAAAATTTCTTCACCAAAAGGGTTTTCAAGCCCTGGAACAGGGTATTCAGGGCAGTGGTGGAGTCCCCATCCCTGGAGGGGTTTCAAAACCGGGTAGATGTGGTGCTGAGGGCCATGGTTTATCGATGGACTTGGCAGTGCTGGGTTAACAGTTGGTCTTGATGATCTTAAAGGTCTTTTTCAACCTAAATGATCCTATGATTCTACAGATACACAAGCATCTGTATTATGTTATATACATTATATTATATAAATACATCATAACTCCTTTCACTGACTAGACCATTCATTCATTCAGCTAATCGGAAAAATCAGTGACAAACTGTGCAGTCCCTACTAGATTGCTTCTCTGTCCCAGTCGCTGGCTTTGCAGATGCCGAACAATACAATATCAAGACTTCCCAATGTGTATATGCATATTAAGGTTCGTGTTCGTAATAATACCCCAGCGAGCCAGAAGTAAAAGAAGAACAGAGCCTGGGCCAAAACATATCATATCTGTGGTGAAGAGCAGTATCATTACTGGTGGTCACTGTGTGCATACAGGTATATACAGCAGGGTTTAATGTTTGTTTTCTTTAAAGTGTAGGGCATGGGAATGGAGAGCAATTGTGCCTCCTCCCTTCAGCTGGTACCAGCAGCAGCGTAACCAGTCAGGGGGTTGCATCATGGAACTGATCCTCAACTAATCATTGCCTTTATAAGGGGAAGCTACTTAGGTACACCGGTTCCCCGAGCTGGCTGACTGTGCAACCTCACAAGCATGGCAGAAAGGAGAAGACAGGGCTGTTTAGCCCAGGGCAGCAGAAGGAAGGTGGCCTGGCTCCTTCCAGCAGCACAGTGGGCTTAGATCAGCCTAGACAGTATAAAAAGAAATTCTTAGAGATCAGGAGATGCTGAGTGCATCTTCCTCTCTTCCCATTTGCAGTATCTTGCGAGATGTTTGGAGCATTTATGGACAGACAGGTCCTTACACTGCAAATTAAGACAAGTTTTGTGCAGTAAT
The DNA here is from genome assembly GCA_013400335.1 of Eurystomus gularis. Classification (NCBI taxonomy): domain Eukaryota; kingdom Metazoa; phylum Chordata; class Aves; order Coraciiformes; family Coraciidae; genus Eurystomus; species Eurystomus gularis. Next base: position 52,071 of record VZZY01010438.1, on the reverse strand, counting down.
ATTAGCCACAATCCTCTAAATAACTTCTAGATAAAATCTCAGTATATCAAGCTGAAGCTTGAATCCTGGTGCCCTCAAATCAGCCTTCTCTTGGCTTCAGAGGCAGTTTTGCTGCAGTAATGAGGTTTTATTGTTTTACCTCGCTCCTTCCTTTTACTCCTGTCTGGGGTTTGGGGGCAAATATGAAGTTAATGTTGTGGTCTGACTTTCGTGTTCAGACTCTTCTCTGCACATTTCCTCAGAAATGAAGGGGGAAAATATCCCTTTTTCCTGCTCAAGCCTCGTGCCATAAAACTAAAATGAAAAAGCCCAGATGCTACATTGTCCTCTCTGACGCAGTTTGCAGGGTGCATTAGAGTCATCAGATTCTGAGGAGATCTGAAGTAACTGCCATCGTCCTTGAACAGATGACCGTGATCTTATCCTCGCTACAAGCTCTGTGAGGGAATCTTTTTTATCACAGCCTAAATAGAAACTCTAATAATTCTGGGAAAGCCCGGGGCAAGCCTTGCTGCTCTAAAGCTGGGCAGTCCAAACGTTTGTTAAGCAAGTATTAAATGATGTGGCAGCTACTCTGTTAAGACTGTCACTCCATCCTGACACTGGCAATGGTTTTATGCTCCCTCTGCCTGCCAACCTGCCCATCTTTATCTACCTGTTATGGCATTATACAGAGATTTATACAGGCTTTGTGAAACTGCAGTTTTCTGTGTTTGTACAGGATCTAGCACAATGAGTGCTGTTCTGCAGCTGACATCCCCGGGCACCAATAATAAAGATTAGCCCCTAATAATTCTGTTAATAATCACTTTTGCTTCATTGTGCACCATCTGCTCATATATTATTTGTAAGACAGCCCCTAAGCAATTGTGTTGGGGGTGCAGGTGTTGCAGAGAGCGAGCGGGCTTTATACTCCAGGTAGAATCAAAAGATGGGAGCAGAGGTCTCACGGGTGCAGCATTCCTGCCCTGGTCAGCAGCTAAATTGTGCACTTAACACCCAGAGATCTAAGAAATCACTCAGTGGGATTGCAGGGAATCTCATTGTTTTGGCCTAATGCAAGTCTCACTGATAGGACAGAAACTGTCTGGAGGAAGAAGAGGGAGAAAGGGAGGAATATAAACATTTCCATTTGTCCCCTGGAGTTCAAGGTGTGGGGATGAACAGCAGGATTCAAAGACAAAGGCTTTCACAGAGCATATTTCTCCAAGTGGTCAGGCACTGGTCAGCAAGTGCCTGACCAGCTTGGAGAAGAGTAGGCTTACAGGCTTAGAGAAGACCTCATTGCTCTCTACAGCTACCTAAAAGGAGGTTGTAGTGAGGCTGGTGATTGTCTCTTCTCCCAGGTAACTAATGACAGGACGAGAGGTAATGGCCTCAATTTGTGCCAAGGGAGGTTTAAATTGGATTTTAGGAAGAAGTTCTTTACTGAAAGAGTGGTTAGGCATTGGAACAGACTGCCCAGGGAAGTGGTGGAGTCACCATCCCTGGAGGTGTTCAAAAAATGAGTAGATGTGGCACTTCAAGACATGGTCTAGGGAACAGGGAGATGTTGGTTGAAGGCTGGACTTGATGATCCTAGAGGTCTTTTCCAACCTAAATGAATCAGTGATTTTAAATATTAACTAGCAAAGTCACCTCCACTCGCAACCCAAAGTGGAGGCTGTCACTCTTCCCGTGCTCCTCTGCTAAACTCTATCCAGCCTTTCAGACATGGGATCTCATGGGGTCCCTCTTAAATATCCTCTTCCAAGCCCTATGAAACTTGTATTCTTCATTGCCTGGGGACCCCAGGAGCCTCCATCTTGGCTTATGCAATAAGCTGGTCACGAACCTTGGGACCTTTCCTGTGGAGGCAGTCTAAGAAATGTCTAAAACTTGGATGTCCTCCTGGGAAAAAGCTCAAATTATTTGGCCATTGTGCTTCTGCTGCTATTCGCAGCAAATGCTCTAGCAGCATGCCTCGAGAGATGGAGGTACCCACAGGGAGTACTGGTGTGTCCTAACTCCATTCACTTGTCTTAGACACCACGCAAGTTGACATGTGAATTTCTCTCTTAAAATGCTTCTTTTCTCCAGTGACTGTCCATATCGGACAGCCCTGAGTAGACGTGTCTTAGGCTGTTCTTTTTGTTTTCTTCTCACTGTTTGATGTGCAAGTGCTGAACTGTATTAAGGAGGCACCTACATTCCCTCTCTAGCTGATGTGGGTACTTCACTTCCCTCTGAATTGCTCTGAGACTCATCCCCTCTCTCCGCTAAAGGAGTGATTCTGGATTGGGTTGATCTCTGTTGGTTCACATAACACAGCTGTTCTTTCTTGTATTCACTTGTGTTTTCTGTTTCCTGCCCCCAGGAAGGCAGTCAAGGCAACGTTAGTTCTTCTGCCTCTGCTAGGCATCACCTATATGCTTTTCTTCGTCAACCCTGGTGAAGATGACATTTCCCAGATCGTCTTCATCTATTTCAATTCCTTCCTGCAGTCTTTTCAGGTAAGAGAGCAAGTTTACCACTGGTATCAGCTACTGCTGAAAGGATCCTCAGTGCTTTTCAGCCGTGAAACTTATTGCAATGGGCTCCATGATAGAAATATTAGTTGAAAACAGCTCAGCTTTGTTCACGCTTACATAATAGATATGTAAACTTGTCACAAGGAGTGGCGATCTCCTCTCAGGTGGAGGGATTTATCTCCCTTTACATCAGCACTGTGTTCAGTCTATAGCTACAGCTCCTCCTCTGGGCTCCATCTAAAGATCTAAAGTCAATGGAGAGAGAGAGAGATGATGTTTCATTCTATGCTAAGCTGCCTGAGAGAGGATGATGAATCACCCTCCCAAGGCACCTCTCTCTTCACAGAGCACACAGTGAGCTGAGACTTAGACTAGATGTTGCTAAAACAAAGAGAAACAACTCCTACCTGTTGGGCTCACTTCATTAAGACATTAGCTACATCACCCACGCTCTTCACTCCAGCTTTCCTACAATGTTGCGTGCACTCAGCCATCAGACCGTACCAACTGAGAACTCATACCCCATCTCCTCCCTCCCCTGAATTTAACGGAATTCCTCACAGGATGTATAATGCAGTGAAATGTGAGTAATTGCCCCAGCTTTCTGGATTTGACACAAAACCTAAGGTGACTGAAGACCTTGAATGGTTTGTAGCCACACGTTCCTGCTTTGGTGTGTCTCCAACTTTACCTCTGCTTAAAGACCTTCTTTACTAGGGTGGCACTATGTTTGACATTGTTTTACCTCTGATATCTGCAGGAACAGGCAGGTGTCAGATACCCAGGGTAGCAATACAAATATACAGCACACACACTGTCGAGCCAAATCTAGGGTTAATGGATTACAAAAGTTCCAAGCTTTGGATGACTGGCTTTACTGATGGCACGTTTAGCTTTGAAACACAGCGCATCCCACCGGAAATGGCGACTGAATATCCAAAATGAAAAATGTCCCTTTTAACCTATGAACAAAGGAACTTTAACCTTTACCAGTGAACCAATCCACATTTTTCACTCCCTTAAATTATTTGTATTTTTTATCTGCTGATGCTGAATGCCTCAAAAAAATGCTACTGTGCTTATTTTATCGTTACAAAGACACGTGTAAGCAAGCAAGCATGAGGAATCTTTCCTTTATGGTGACAGTAATTACAGTCCATTTGCTTGCAGCAGAATGGGTAGGATTACACGTACAGGTTTAGAGATTGAAAGTGTCATCGTGTTGTCATTTGAACTTCCATTATAGTCATTACAATCTTTGCCGTCATTACAGAGGTCTAGTCATGGCTGTCAATAGATTCCACAGAGCAATTCTGCTCAGATGAATGTGAGCAACTTGATGATACGCTTGCCCACACACGACCATCTAAGGCCATTTGACACCTCCCTGTAAGTGTCCGAGATGTGTGCTTAGAGCTGGCAGGCATCACATAGCACATGGGAGGCTTCTGTGCCGTCTTGGGGAGGCAGCTGGAAGCTGTAGATATGCTTTAAGCACAGCTGATGTGGCAATTTCCTCTATTGGTGGAAGGGCTGTCTAGGTTCTAGCTTTCATGACTCACCTGTGAGCTGCAAGACCCTTAGTATTTCCTCACGAAGTTGTAGGGTAAAGATTGAATCTCAACAAGATTATGGTTTTGCTCAGGATGCTCCCAGGATAAAGCTCAGTCCCTGCTTCTGTGTGTTAAAATACGTAACTAGTAATCGACTGCTTTTTATTCTTTCCAGGGTTTCTTTGTGTCAGTATTTTACTGCTTCTTGAACGGTGAGGTGAGTACTGTCCCCTGCTGTCAGCATAATTAATTCTGGGGAGGTGGAACTTACTTGAATGCCTGATTATAAAGACGTGAGATGTTTTTACATGGGGTTGTAGTCCCATCAATCTGTTGCCCTCTTTGCAGGTGTCCTTTGTTCACAGAGCTTTGTCAAATTCAGGTTATTACCTGGGAGATCAGGGCAGAGGAAAAGAAGTCTTCTCAGGTTATGAAAGTTTGCGTCTTCATTTTAAGACTTCTTTGAAGTTTCTCATTAATTACAAATACTGTTTCTGGGCATACATGAGCATTTCTCCTGAGCTGGGCTCTTATTAAGAATATGCTGCAGGGGACCCATTTTTATGATGATTGTCATACATCATTTTTGCATGTCAATGTCTGTCTCTGAGTGATCAATGCCTGTTACATTCAGGAAAGAGGGTGGGGGACAGGGTCAGTGACGTTCCTCTGAATTAACTTTAGATTACTCAAGCAAGAAATCTTTAATTAATATCCCTCAATGTTTGACCTACACCCCAAAGCGTGAGAGATTTGTGTCTTAGCCTCTACTTACGCTTCCAGTGTCTCCTTTACCTGCATTAAAGTGTGTCATCTTTGCCCAGTTAAAATTTATGCCTCTGCAGAAAATAATTCCATGTCTAATTTCAATGGCAGACACGTGTTGTGTATGTGTGTGTGTATATATATATACACATATATACATATATATATAGTTTGTGCTGCTTCTTAATTCATTGTGGGCTATGTGAAACAGTGGGCATGGCTTCTCACCCAGCTGCACTGCAACATTTTCTGTATTTTTATTTTTTTTTCTTTTCTTCATTTGTCCCCTTCCTCATTAATTCTGAGATGATGTAAACAAGAAGCGATGCTGCTTTCTCAGGCCAAGCACATGTCACTTCTAAATACGGGCAGCAGAGTGTTCTTAGTTCTCTTCCCAACTTTCCTTCAATAAATTCTGACCACTCCGTTTGCCTTTTACACCCAAATTGCAAGCCCCTCAACCGTGGGACTGAAGTTACCTCAAAGCCTTGCCTGAGGTGCTCGTGACCATACTTTTTGTGAGCCTTTGCGCTGCACAATCTGATGAAGTTAAAGGCACCAGAAGTCTGGCGTGTCCCGTCAGAATTATTCGTCATATTCATCAGGTTTACACTGTTAATGCAGAAGGAGAATCTTCCATGTAGACAGCAGGCTTTTTTTCTGTCTTTTAAAATTTACTTTCACTGGTGTCACAGTGAACATCAAGGTCTTGAAGCCAGGCCACATGATTTCATAGTCAGTCAGGACTTTGTATCACTCTAGTGCACTTCCATTTTGTACACTTGGGCTAGGACCATTGGATGTTCATACCAGGCTTTCACTCTTTTGGCTGTTCTGGGATTCTTTCAGCTGTCTTGTAGTGGGAGAAGTATCTCCCTCACTACAGCAGTCTGAAGTTCTCTGTCCAAGGCCATGAGCCCACATCCCATCTTGTGTAACTGAAATAAGTTACAATAATCAAGCTTGTTGAAAGGCAGGATTCACCTTATGTACTTCTAGGCATTGATAACAGATCTGGAATTATTTCCAAAACTCTTTTTTCCCAGCTATCTCACAGTACTGCTACAGTTGGAATGGGCATTTCTGTGGGAGTCAGTTCAAGGTTAACACACCCAACTTGGGTGATGTAGGTGATCTTGATTCATTTCCCCAAACATAGGGTGTGCTGCTAGTGCTGCTTGAGAGGCTATAGAGTATCTGAGGCATCCACATGGGTCGACCAGATATGATACAGTGTCTACAAAAGATTCACCCCTTCTGACTGGGAAGTGGGAAGCCAAGTGGGATACACCAGAGCTTCTCAAATGGCTCTCTGTGTCACTTATTCAAGCCAGTCAGTACAGTCTTTTTTCTCATCAACTTAACCTGCAATAGATACCTGAGCAACTCTAGGCTTCACTGACAATATGGACTAGCTCTCCACTGACTATTATGCATGCCTAGATATTCTACTTACATGTCAACACCGACAATCGGCTGAGTTTGTGGGCAAAATCTTCCCTGTAGCCATATGATTGCATCGAAAGTGCAACTTCCACTTGAGTAGCTAAACCATGGCAACACCCTTACTACTTCTTGGAGGTGTAATGTAAGTCTGACCTCATGCTCCCCTCCAATATTGCAGCATTTCAAAACTGTATTCAATACTGTGTGTTTCGAAACTGGGAAGGAACTTTGGACTCCTCTTAATGTACTGTGGGAATGTTTTTGAAGTATCATAAAGGTTTCAAAGGGTTTCTAAGCTTTGCATAGCTTACAAACCAGTAGCAAATTCAGTGTATTTTCAGAGCTTTCTGGATTTGTGAGTATACTGTCCAGAAAGAAAAAAAATTGCATCTTATAGGATATTGTTATCAAAGCTCTCCCTTGTAATAGTACCTTTCCTCCCTGGAGCACCACATACTCATAAAGCGTTCTAAAAAGAGCTTACGTTTCGCAGCTCGCATCCTGAAGGCCACATCACGTCACATTGCAAAAGTTTGAAATAATGCTGTGTTTTGCTTCCTTGCGAAGGAGAGGTCTGGCCAGGCTGCGTTGCCATCTGCGGTGTGTATGAAGGCCGTGGTGGCTAGCATAGCAAAAGTGGTGAGGAAGGTGATGCCACTCAATTCACATGAGGCACCAGCAGTCTTAGTGAGATCCACCACAAATTTTGCTCTGAAAGAGGAAAATAGCCTGTAAGTAGTAGCCTTTCAGTAGCCTGAAGTCTTTATCACTGAAACCTTGCTGAATTATTCTCTCTTCAGTGAGTCGGGTATTCCTGTCTCTGTGATAGATGGGCTAACGACTGGCTATCATCTCAGAAGGTTTCAAATACTTCAGGTTTTCCAGTTACAACAGAGTTGGGTTCTTTAAAGGAACAGATTATTTGTCCCACACAGTGCCAGGCCTGCTCTGAATAACGACACAAGCAAAAAGGCTAGAAAATCCATTGATTTCAAGTATTAATAATGCTGTGATCTCAGCTGCATCTCTACCATTTCATATTTGATAGAGATGCCACTAGGTACTTACTAACTTCCAATAACTATCTGTAGTAGAGCTCAAACAATACGGATCGCAGATGAAGGTTGTCAAAGTTTCTGTCTTTTTGTCAGTGTCCTGTCTGCAAAGTTTAGCAAATGAAGCAGAGAAGAGTTTTTTCTCTGTGACATCTAGTAGCCTCCTTTAATTTAAACAAACATGTCCGTGAGACCTAGAGTGTTTCTCTTCCTAAGAGCTCTTTTAGCCCAGATCAGAGGAGTTTTACAGATGTGCTGCTTGAATAGACCTGATGTTCTAGTGAAGAAGACAGCACCTCCAGCACTTAGGTGAAGATGGCACCTTGGTAATACAAGATCTCACTATAAAAGTTCTTGATCCTGATTTTGCAGTGATGTGATCTGACAGTTCAGTGGTAGGATCACTGAACGGCAAAAGTGAAGCTATTAAATTGCAGTCCATGGAAAGAATTTCAAATGGGATGAGCTTATTTCTTTATGCTTTGGAGCAGGCATTTGATCTGGGAGTACAAACATCTTGTTTCCACAACACACAATATTTCACACAGATCTTGGACCAGCTTTGTTGGCTGCGGTGAGAATGAAGCTGAGGGGCCAGGTCTGGAGAGTGTGTGTGTATCATTTGGGCCCCTCTGCTGGAGACATGATCCTTCAGATTTTGAGTGTGATGTCTTTCCAAGCCAACACATTACACACAAGTCATTCCAGTGAACACACAGAGAAGCTATTTAGATACAAAGTTGACAGTTTTTAATGTTTTATTGGTTATGAGAAGTTCTTTTGAACAAACTGTGTGTGCCATGGCTGGGCATGAGAGGCCACTTGCACTTGGCTCATATTAATTTGTCTAGAGACTTTATGGGAAAAAAAAAGTGTTTTTCTGACACAGAAAATCTACTAGCACTAACAGGAAAAAATATGCAAATTGTATTTAACTTGAGTGCTAAAGACCATCTCCAGACTTCCAAGAAAATTGAGGATAAGAGGTTTCTGAGAATTTAAGATGTTGTGAAAAATGGCATAATGAAAAATATGTATGCATTTATGTTAAATGCCACTTAAAAAGAACAAATGTAGGTTGTGAACTTCTTTTTTAATGACTGAAAAAATCAGGATGCTACTCAAGATTTTTTGTATCAACTCACAAATCACAAGACTGAATTTAATTTCGAAAAGTTTAAGATGGAGTTTTTTTAAACAAGGATAGCTACAATGGCTCAACATTTTTCTGAAAAGAACACATTTCCCTAAAACTCTTGTTGGACAATTTTTATTGCAGTTCACTACACAATCTTTAGGGTTTTTTAGTTGATGGCATTTATTTGACCTACATCAGTTTGCTTATAACAAGCTAACAAAGTATAATTAGGGATATGCTTTCATGATTTCTCATCCTAATGTAAGTTTGGAGGAGAGTATAGATCCATAGAAACCACTAAATTGTCTCTTCAGCCTCTGTAATGCAAGCTGATGAATTCAATCCAGTAACTGAGCTTGATAGTATGTGTTTAATTAAAGTCTGTCTCTCAAAAGGGTATCTGGTGTAGAATTCATCTCACACGGTACCTCTGGTTTTTCTGACAATGATCTTGAGAACTGGATTAAAAACATCACTATCCCATCCAGGTCACAGACAGACCTAGAGCTGAAGCAAGGCTCGGTGAAGGTTTACAGACTTTAGGAGTATGTGGAGTAGCCTTATAATTGTTTGCATGATATGAAACCTAGGAAAAATATTTGTTACAGTTTCAGTACCAAAAGAGGCTCACTGTTATTAGGCCAGTGAAGGCAGTTGTCACCTTTGGCTTTTCATAGGCGAGTATCAAGGGAGGACAACAGAAGGCAGTAGTGGCACTCACCGACACTATAATCGCTCTTTGTTGATCTCCAGACTCACAACTCACTTAAAGGTTCTTCATGCTTTTGTCTCCAGGGTCATCCTTCAGTTCTTTAGTATGCATCTTCTACTCACAGGCAGATGACTACAACATTCCCAGCATTTCTGTTCTCTCTTTGTCTGATTCCAGATAAAGCGTCTTTAAAGGAACATGGATCTTGTCTCCAGTTCCCTTTCTAGTGTGGTATCTACCTTCCCAGGCAGACCTCCTTGCTAGTGATGGTTTTCTCCTGAGAGGAAATAAAGTATTTCAGAGAGAGAAGGAAAGAGTGCAGTTCTAGAGTTTCATATTCCAAATATATCTTCCTGTACCTGTTAGCTTTGGTCTTATGGCTGCTGCTTGCTGGAGTCTGGAGAGGAGAACATCAGGTCTCAGATGCTGCAGCATCTCCCAGAATAGGAAATGAAATGTTTCTGGCCAGCCACTGGTAAACCTCCACAGGAATGAGAACTTCACTGATAGGACTGGCTCCACGCCTGCTACCTCAACCAAGACATGATGGAAACAAGAGGATAAGGGAGGAAGGATCCCTGCCTCCAGATAACACTTATCTTTGTTATTAGGGCTTAATGTTGCTTCCAATATCCACCACTGCTGGTCCTTCAGAGGGGTTTGTGATCCTTGGAAACCTTACCAACCATCATGGGAGATAATAACACAGCTGTACCGTAACAGGGTGCTTGTGAATGAAGGTGATTGTGTGTGAGAATGACTCAAATTTATAGAGTGATAGTGCTTGATGAAGGGCTAGGCAGAGAAGACCAGTCTCCACTATCAAACCAAATAAAGGAAACAAGGGGAAAAAAATCTTATAGTGAGGATGTTTAAGGACTAGAAGAGAGGCCTGGAGGTGTTTTGAGGCCTCTGTCATTAGTTGTACTCAAAATGATCGGGTAAGGCCCTGATGTCATTTCAAAACTGGGTAAAATTTCTATGCTGGACTTGCTTTGATCATGGCATTGGACCAGAGGCCTTCTGAAGTCACTCAGAATTATTCTATAATTCGTTAATCGTATGGCGGCTACCTTTCATTTCTAACCATGTCCTGGAGGGATACATAACTAGCAAGGCCTGTGTCTGAAATCATCCTGCAAAGCATGAATTCGTAGCTTAAGGAGGCCTCAGATTCTAGTACTATCTGGTCAATATTGGTAATCAGCTGTGAACTAGCATTTAAAAGGAAAAACGATTGGCTGACTTAGAGAGAAACCATAACCAGAGAGGAACAGAACAGGTTACCTCATTAGACAGCACTGTAAATTATTCTCACAACAAGGCGCAACGCAAGGATAAATATGTTTAATTTTCTTTGTGTTGACCCTTTACCCAGGCACCATCTGTCTCTCAAAATCTATTAAGCTCAAAGTGGCTTACTTTGATCTGATCATCTTGGGAGGCTATTCATTATAATTGCCAGCTATGAATCACCACCTAAATGGTTAGTCATCCACCTGCCCATCAATCTAAGCAGACTTCACATTTATCATTCTGAACCCAAAGGGCATGCATTAAGCGTTCCTTCAAATCACTGAATAAATATGAATATGGGGGAAGACTAGAGGGCTGTGGTTTAATTCTGTCCCCAGAATGATTGCTTTCTGAGAAAAGGTGCCAAACAGTGCGAGTATGAGTACTACTCCTAAATACCCCTGAGGATGCCTGGTCAATATAGAGTCAACTGCAGGGATCGAACCTTCCCTTTTGGACCACCAGGCAGCTGTTCGTTATAGGGTTGTGGTCACCTCTCAGTACCCATTTCCCACACCCAGTTGTGTTCTGGTAGAAAGCCACCTTCATTGCTATGACTCCAGTAGGTCTCTTTAGACTAGAGTCCTTCCAGAGAGAGAAAAATGAGAAAAATGGTGAAAGGTAGCAACAGATCTGAGGGTCCTTCCTCACCCCATCTTCCTTTTTACTACCCTCTCGTGGGCATGACCCCAGAGCACTCCACAATAAAATCACAGAGGCTTGATGTGGGCTGACTGCATTCATGGCCCCCCCTCTAGTGGTTAGTTCTGGTCCTTTGTGGTCCAGAAGAAAGGAGCAGCATTTGCTTCCACCTCAAAATGTGAAGCAAGTCTTTAAAAGTAGGCAGAACTGTTCTAGCTTCTTGAACCGTTATTTGTGATAACAAAAAATTGTACTGTTGTGGTCTTAGAAATAAAACTTCAACGTCCCAGTCTGCAAAACTATCCACCTGTTACCAGGTTGTATGGAATTGCTGCCAAAGCCTCTGGCAAAAGAAGAATTGCAGACCAGTTAAACAGGCAGGTTTTTTTAAGGAGAAAATGAAACTTACAATGTTGCGTGAAATAGTGGTGTGATGTAGGGTATTTGGGGAAAAAAAAAGTTCCACCTGAGCTTCAGTTTGTTTCCTTTGAGCCTTGCCGATTGTTTTGACTACAGCCCTACCTTACAAGTTTTAAACACTGATAATTTCCTCTTTACTGAGATGTTTGGTTCAATTTTTTGTCTAATGGTAACATGACCATCTTTGGCCTGAGAGTCTGGCTCTACTGGGTGTCTTGTAAAGCCATACCAGTAGGATGAGAGGTGGTTGTAGGACATACGTATAGTTGCTTGGTGATGTACTTTATTTACAAAAAATAGATAAAGAGTCGCTCCTATCTCTCTGACAGTGTTAGCATTCCTCATCTGCAGATCCCTAGGTCTGTCAGTCCAGTGGTCTCTGATGTTAGGCCATTCGGTTCCTCTGCTTCCATTCATGGTTGCGCTTAATCCTTCCAGGAATCTGAAGAGGCTTGACCCATAGGCTTCTTCACAGCATTTAGTATTAAATCCAGCATTCACTGTCCCTCCTGCCTTGAGGGACACCCTAACATCTTGGAAAACTTTCAAGGTATCACATAAGGCATGACCTTATGTTAGTTTAAGTTCTGTTATGTAAGGGATGGGATTCCTCCACCCAACATTAGACATCTAATACATACACATGCGTAGTTGAGTTGATCACCCGGAACTTGCAATGATCTACCCAGATGAAGGTAGATCTCAAATGACCTATTTTAGTTGTCTCTTTCTGATGAGCTGTTGCTAATGCCTCATGGCCTTCCCTCTGTCTCTGCTGGATACGCAGTCCAGGGCTTCAGAAACTTCATGGAAGTGGATTACACTGCCAAGTCACACACGGAATTCAGTGTCTTGAAATTTGAAGTCTGCTTAGCCAGATCCCTTTTGCTGATCTGGACGTTGCTTGAAAGTCCCTCTTGCTCATCTCTAGCTTACAGTAAGATTGAATAATTCACCATCGGCTTTTCCACAGTTTGTACCACATTCATAACCAAAGATGTTTAAAGTCTGAAGTTATTCTCCACTTACCTCTAGCTGCAGCACAAGGATCTGAAATATGTCACAAAGGTGCTTAAGTGTAGATGAAACTCGAATTAATCACCAAGAGTTGTTTTCATAGAGCAAAAATCAGTCTATTTCAAAGCCCACTGAGATCTATATAAGCCTTTTTAATTTCTTTCATTTGCCTTTGGACCAGGTTTTCTGGGAATATAAAAAGTTATATATGAGCAAAGCAAGAACTTAATTAGGGTTATATAGTCACAGACTACTGAGCACCGTGGTCGTTCTATAGAAAGAGCATGCTTGTTGTTTCTCCACGCTTCACTTGTTAATATTTTCATGTGAGAGATGTTCCCTGTGGACAGAGTATGGCAGCATCCCCATAGTCTTACTTCCAGCTTCCATTACCATGACAGCCCATTTAATCCTACTTTCCTTATCAAACCCTTCCTTTTAACCTACATTACTGCTGTTATATTTTAGTATTGTGTCAAGCAGCCCCCAAATGAATGAGCCCCTCTGTTCTAAGCACTGTGTAAATGGATCAAGCTTTTTTTCTCTCTGCTAATAAAACATGACATTTGTTCCAAAAAAATGACTTTTAATGTCGCTAAAGGCTCTTTCTTCAGCTTATTTCTAATCGATGGCTGCAAGAAATTAGCCAGCAGCCAGTGTCTAGCAGAAATAATAGCAGCACAAAGTTGAGGTCTGTTTTATGAAAAGCTAACCTTCTCTGCATGTTTTCATCCTTCTCTCCACCTCTTTCATTCTTTTTGTGGTTGTTCTTCTGAGGAGAGGTTTTTGACAATTTTTATGATCAGACGTGGGATGTGATCTGAACGCTGGAGAACTCCTCGGTTGGGTCATACCTAAGAAAGGAAATCAAGAAAGGAAAACTAACACCCACTGACTTCTCTCCATCCCATCACCGGAATTATTTCTCTTGACTCTTCTAAAGCGCTCCTGCTGAGAGCAGTGCCCACACTCTGTAGGCACAAATATGTTGGTAAATCTGATTTGACCACACGGTCAGAAACCATGATTATTCGCAGTCTGCAAAGAGCTGAAAAGACTAATTCTGAAAGTAACTGTTTGCAAGAAAAAGAGAGACCAAGGGTCAACACCAAGAAGTGAGCGCTCTGCTCTGCAGCGGGGATAAACTTTGTCACCTCGAGCAACTGAAGCTGCATAGAGTGAAGTTGATCATTTGTGTTCCTGAGACTCTTTGTTAAGCTTTAGCCACTGATGATAGTCTGGGCGCATCTTTAGGCTATTACAGGCAAGCGCTGTTAATTTCAGGTCATAAGATGTGCTGATACTGACTCTAGGACATGACTCTAGGACTGACTCTACAAATGCTTAACTAGGCGTAGTTGCTGTCATGGAGTTTAACAGCCAGGTTTGAATTGCTATTTGCTTTCTCTTTTTTGTAGAATCATAGAATGTATTGGGTTGGAAGGGACCTCTAAAGGCCTTCTAGTCCAACCCTCCCTACAATAAGCAGGGACATCTCTAACTAGGTCAGGTTGCTCAGACCCCCATCAAGCCTGACCTTGAATGTCTCCAGGGATGGGGCTTCCTACCTTCTTTCACTTGGATGTTGACTCTTCCCCTTCTCCATGCAAGAAGTCCTATCCTCTCATAGCCTGTATTTTTCTAGGGTCAAGCCTGACCTTGAAGTGTAAGCCCTATTATTTTTTATTGAAACAAATCATTGATTCAAAATCAGAAGAAGGAAACCCAGTGTGACGCTCTTCTCACCTTACTATAAACATCTGCATCTACTTGTCTTAAGTGTCAGATCAGGCAGCACTGATCATACGCGGTCGAAAAAACAACCAAAGAAAGAGATCCTCAGGTCCATTTTGCCCAGTCTGCACCTTCTAGAAGCACTGGGATAGAAAAGCCAGATTTTGAGCTTCAGGATTCCCCTGACATGCACCAAAGAGGCTGCAAAACTGTTTTCGAAGCTGATACTCACAAAACTGACATGGGATGTATTTCATGGGCAAAGCTGGTGGCAAGAAAGGATTGTTGGGTGCCAGGCCACAGTGCTGCAGAGTTTCTAAGTAGTAGTGCTACAGACTATGGGTCTAAGTCCCTGAAGCCTGCCAAGAAATGGGAGGATTGAAAGCACCTGAGAGAAGTGCAGTTCCCCCCTTCCCATCTCCTCCTTATGAACTGATGTATGGTTTTACTATCAGGCCATCACTCCTGTTCATCTGGGACACCTCCTGTGTGTGGTTTGAGTGGGAAATACCTCTGCTCCTAGAGCTCCTCAGCTCATTTGAGCACCTGTTAGCATGTTGGAGCTGGTCTGAAGTGTAATTGGGGAGTGTGTGTTCCTCATATTTTAAGTAGATTTCACATTGCACCTGAAGACAAGCCCAATGTTTTAAAAGAAATGGGGAAAAGCAGTGGCCGTGGACCTTTGGAGTGATTGTTTCAACACCATCTTCACTGCAATTCCAGTGGTGATTATGGATACACCCAGGATGGCTTTGATGTACCTCAGGTGCTGATAGCTGAGAAGCTGTGTCAGCATGGGTTTCACACAGGCTGTGCAGGCCTTGCACAGTTGCCATGGCAGTTGATCCATGTTGAGGTCTACTCTACAACAACATCACTGCTATTAATACCCAAGCTGTAGCCTGCCGATGGTAAAATAGAGATAAGACCACTCCTTTACTTTTTAGGGATGCAGTGAAGAGAAGTACATGAAAGATTGAAAAACATTCGGGGTAAGATATCAATACTGTCTAAATTTAGCTAAATGTATAATCCAGACATCTAAAGCAGAGCTAGTTGTCTAGACTCGCTTTATAACTATTGAAAGGAAATAGGTATTTTTCATCTGACCACTGTATGGCCTGCTTTGGGCATCTGCTTCAGGAGGAGATGGATCGTACCCTTTGATCATACTGAGTGGTTCTCTCTTTGTCAGAAAGAGAGATATGGAAGCCCTATTATTTTTTATTGAAACAAATCAATTATTTATAACCCCACCTTCTAATCAAATGTGGTTTTGGCAAAGGAGACCCTGGCTGGCTATAGAGGTTAGATATAAAAATGCTCTTTTTTTGACTGGATTTCAGGCTGGCATCAGAATTACCCATTGACTGTCCAAGAAGCTGGGCCTATATTCATCTCACTTGATTTTGTAGGCTTACCTATCTGCCCAGGTTAGGGTTCTGAATTGTGCTGATCTCTACAATAAGCAGAGATCAACAAGAATATCACAGNTCTCATATTTATATGGAACCTCCTATGTTCCAGCTTGCACCCTTTGCCCCTTGTCCTGTCATTGGGTGTCACTGAGAAGAGCCTGGCTCCATCCTCCTGACACTCACCCTTTACATGTTTATAAACATTAATGAGGTCACCCCTCAGTCTCCTCCAAGCTAAAGAGACCCAGCTCCTTCAGCCTTTCCTCATAAGAGGGATGTTCCGTTCCCTTAATCATCTTTGTGGCTCTGCGCTGGACTTTCTCAAGCAGTTCCATGTCCTTCTTGAACTGGGAGGCCCAGAACTGGACACAATATTCCAGATGTGGTCTCACCAGGGCAGAGTAGAGTGGGAGGAGAACCTCTCTCGACCTACTAACCACACCCCTTCTCATACACCCCAGGATGCCATTGGCCTTCTTGGCCACAAGGGCACATTGCTGGCTCCTGGTCCACCAGGACCCCCAGGTCCCTTTCCCCTGGGCTGCTCTCCGACACATCAATCCCCAGTTTATACCGGTGCATGGAATATCTAGAAGTTGATCTAAATGTTTCATTTAGGCTTCTGACCTCAACTGGGTGCATCCGTCTTGAGGGCTTGATTCGGTTGCATATGCTTAGGGATTTATCGCTGTTTGAAATTCTCTGGGGTATTTAAGACATCAGAGAGGAGACATGAGATGTGTGAAACCCATGCTTTTCCCAGAGTGCAGTACCCAGAAGAACATCAAGCAGACTAGATGCCCCTGTTTAGGTAGCTGAATCAAGCCCTGCATGTTTCAGTGGCTTGACACATGTCATCATTTGTCTCGGTGCCGTCTAGTGTCCATTTACAGAGGACATCTGAGTATTCTAAGTGTTCATGTTCTTTCCTTTTCACCAGGTCCGCTCTGCTGCCAGGAAAAGATGGCACCGCTGGCAAGACCATCACTCCCTCCGAGTGCGTGTGGCACGTGCCATGTCTATCCCCACCTCTCCGACACGGATCAGCTTCCATAGCATCAAACAGACCGCAGCCGTGTGACATGCCCCACGCATACACGCACCACGTGGTGGCCTTCAGGGTTCTTCTTTCTTCACTCTCCCCAAGCCCCTTTCTTCCTTTATTTTGCACTGCTCTCTTCCACAATGAGCTGCCCGTCATATTTTTGTGGACTCTCATCTCCCATATCCGTGATGCTGCTTTAAGGCAACCAGGCAAAAGCCTCTTGGAGTAGGTGGTGGTGAAACAAGAAGAAAGAGATTCAACACTGACTGCACCTCGTGGCAGTTCACAATATGAAGTCTAAAACGGCACACTGGCAGGAACAATCAATTTTTTTTCTCCCCCCTTTACTTTTTTTCCCCCCTTCCATATTGTGGTGAACAAAGACTGTTTTTAACGTACCGCCCATCTCACCCTGTACATTGATTCCCGATGATTTCAACAGTTTGGTGTATAGATGGCCCGTCTCCTTCTTGTTTCTTTGTAAAAATTTCTTCTCTGCAGAACTGTCATTGGAGCACAGGTGCCAGCAAGAAAAAAAAGCATCTGAAAGGTGGTGCGAAAAATCCGAATTTATCTACCTTCCCCATTTCTCCCTTTGATAGACGGGGAGTTGGCCAGAGCATCGCTGGACTGTTTAACGCGGGGCACTTTGCCTTGCCAGAACTGTGCCCTGCTCATACACAAAATTATGAAAGGACAGCAATATCTCTAGACAGCTCTATAAAATATCCTTATTCCTCTTAGCCCCACGCTTTCGACACAGTGTAAGTAGCCTTTGGAAAGTCTTTGGGTTTTTTTCAGCTAAGAGGACTGGGGTGGGGAAGGACAACAGAACATGTTTTCTGGGTTTAAAAAACACAAAAGGGAAGCACTGTAAAAATACAAATGAGAAGAGGGTGTTTGCGTTACGAGGATAGTGCTACATGCTGCACAAAGATTATCTATTGAGCATTTTGAACTAGAGCAGATGTATCTACTAGGCTTTTTATGTGATGTTCAAAAATACTGTATATTTTCAATAATAAACACTACTCTGGGTTGGTTTCAATAAAACCGGGCATCGCTTTCTTTACTCTGGAAAGGAAGAGGACACCGATCTTGAAAGTGGTTTTGTATCCAAGATCAGAGAAAGAAATCCTGACTGCTAATGAGCCAGTAAGAACAACCTCATGATAAAATCTGAGCAAGAGAGCATTTAAATGCAAGATTAATGCTCTCCCTTCTAGCTCGTGGTGTTACACTGGATCCCTGTCCCTCTGCACTCCCCTTCCCTCCCTTGGGCTTTGCAACAGAAGGAAGGAAAAAAGCAAGTTATGTAATAGAATCATAGAATGGGTTGGGTTGGAAGGGACCTCAAAGATCATCTAGTTCCAACCCCCCTCCCATGGCAGGGACCCCTCTCACTAGGCTGGGTTGCTCAAAGCCCCGTCCAACCTGGCCTTGAACACCTCCAGTGATGGGGCATCTACAGCCTCCTTGGGCAACCTGTGCCAGTGTCTCACCACCCTCTGAGTGAAGAACTTCTTCCTAATTTCTAATCTAAATCTCCCATTTTCCATTTTAAAGCCATTACCCCCTATCCTATCACTACAAGCCCTTGTAAAATGCCCCTCCCCAGCTTTCCTGTAGGCCCCCTTTAGATACTGGAAGGCCTCAATAAGGTCTCCCCAAAGTCTTCTCCAGGTTGAACAACCCCAACTCTCTCAGCCTGTACTCATAGGAAAGGTGCTCCAGCCCTCAACACATTATGTAATAATATATTATTCATTATATATGTAATTTATTCTCTATCACCTGTATCTCAGCAGTGCTGGAGTAATTTTCTCTTTCCACTTTAGCATGCTTAATCTGAGTTTTCTTCACATGTTTTAGAAGACTTCCCAGCACAAGCTGGATTTAAATCTCCAGGTATAAATTAGTCTCTCTCTAGTTTCCAGGACTACACAGAGCTGGAAAATATCCTGGAAGACACTGATGTTAATCCCTTGCTTTTGGAGGCATCCTGTCCTAACAGCTCGGTGACATTCAACTTTGAGTTGATCGGCAATGCATCGCAGATTTAAATTAACAAATTAAAACCGTGTAACATTTCTCCCACCTAACCCTCATTTGGCTTCATGTGCCTCAGTGAGATAACTGAGGGAGAAGGGAGATTTGAGATTCTGTCTAGTTAGCCCAATCACCTCTGCCAAAGAGAAGGAGCAGAGAAGAATCTTCACATAGCCTTCCATGTGGCAGCCAACTAGCATGCTAGATCCCAGTGTGGCAGAGGTACGAGTAAGGCTGGAAATGTGCCTGCCCGTGCCACTCACTGCTGTTGATGCCCTGAGTTCTGCAAAGTGCTGCAAACCATCTTCATGGTAGCTGGGAAACAAGAGTGTCTGGACCCGGTTTCACGCCACTATGGTGGACATACAGCGTTGATGAGATATGGCTTGTGTTGATTTTGAAGTGATGTCCATGCTAACACGTACACTACCTCTGCTTGTTTTGCCATGGGAGCTTTCTGAAGCCAGGGCCCATTTTCTCCAGAGCACTGTGGTGCAAATCAAGCTCCAGTTTCTACCATCAACTTTGTAAGGGCAAGATTTCAGACCATCCTCGGAAGAGCAGTAGAAAAGTATTTGGAGGATGGCTTTTTTTTGTCTTCTCAGAAAGTACAGGTAGATAGGTATGTAACTCTGAACAGAGTATCAGGGGGATGGGGGGTGTCCAAAAAGCCAAGATTTGAGAAAAAAGGCAGGGTCTAGGTTATAGCAGGCAAAGTCCTAGGGGGTGACTGCTTTGTGGCAGCTAGTAGAAGGAATGTCATTTACACCAGCTGAGGGTTTCCTGCTTCAGATTGGATACGTGGCGCTCCCTCCAAAGCTCTTCACATACACAGTGAGTAGTTTGTAGGCCGCCTAACCTTTCAGAGGGCATCAAACCCTCCTGCTCAGCAACAAGAAGTGAATATCTGTGTCCTGGAGCTCGTGTTCTGGTTCCTCTAGAGCCGTAAGCTGAGGCACACCATCTATGGGCTCTCTGCATTTGCAAGGTCCTCACTATCAGGCATACGTTTCAAGTCTCTAGAAGGACTCTTACTGGTGTCAGTAGAATTAGTGTCAGGCTCACGTTTGCCCTCTCAGTATCCTCTTCTGGCTCCCAACAAAGAGGTAATTCCTATCTTTTCCTTTCTCTCCACACCAATGACCAGCAGACCATAGGACAATCACGATATCCTGATGAAAGCTGCCATAGAAACAGGGAGCAGAAAGTAGTGTCCATGGAAATAGAAGGCTGTTTGTCTTTCCCCCAATCTGTCAAGTGATCAATATCATCTTATTGCTTTCTTAGCTTCACCTGTCTGTCTCCATTTGGTGGTGTTAGGTGCAGTAAGGTCCTACTCAATACCACAACTATGACTCGGTACAGCCCATGTTAGCTGTGAAACCCACCCACCCTTCACGTTTCAAGGTTGAAGAGCTAGGGTTGATCCTGAGTTTCCCTCCCTGCTATGGACACGCGCCCAGCTGTGAAGTACAAGTGCGACGCAGCAACACATTCACTGGACTGTTTTTTTTTCCCCAGTAGTTGAGTATTTTCTTCTTCTTAGTGGAAAAGCATCTTGTACGCTTGTACACTGACTCAACTACTTTGATCTTACGCTAGGGAGAAATTGAATTGGACAAGGTGAAGTCAGCTAATCCAGGATCCTGCAAATAAGCCTCTATTAGCTGCAGAGAGTGTAGGGAGACCTAGGTGGCCCAGGAAGGTAAGAGGGACTGTGGGTTTTTTTCTTCCAGCAACAAGTATGATGCAAAATGCACTGAAGCCGGTAAGATTTGCGTCGCCTAAAGAAATGAGGCTACGAGCTGCCCTCTCTCCGCTATTATGTATGGTTCAAGGTTAAAAATACGATGCTTTTCATTGTATTAATGCAAACAATTTGAAGAGGATAAAAATAACGTTTTTAACTCTGCAGGTTCTCGTGTCCAGGAGTTTGGAAGAAATTCCTTATTCGCTTGACTGAAACAATGATGGCATCCTTGTCTCTGCTGTATTGTATAGTCCCAGTGGTGATGGGACTTCTGTCATCAACAACAGTTGGCACATCCAAGCTGGGATGTCAAAATGTTCACCATTCCTCGAAACACCAGCCAAGGTAGCTGCTGATGCCATCCGCAGGCATGGCACGGGTTCAAGTCATGGGGATGCTCAGAACTGAATTAATTTGAATTAAACTGTTTGGAAATCATCCCAGGAGAAAAATACCTGGGAGCAAAACAGATAAGCAAGAGCTTCCATTTTTCTCTGAGTAGCCTTTGATGAAAATGCTGGCTGAGCTGGAGGTGAGCCACACACCCTCATCTCAAGAACATAAGCATTTCCAAATTTGCATTGGCAAACACAAGGAAGCCTGTGGCTGTCTGGGAACCTAAGGCACCCTTCAGGGATCATCCCAGCTCAGACACCAGAACCCTGGCTGGACAAGAGAGCAGAAACGGGCAAGTCTTGGCTGCTGTATTTTTCCAGGTGAACCTCAGGGGTCTTGGAAATATGTTCATGTCCCCTGACTTCAAAAGAAGGTTCTTTTGCTCTCCGGTCAGAGATGCAAAGCTGCATAAAGTCACGTCTCTTTAGGGAAAACTGTCTCCTTTACATTGTGATGCCTTTTAAAGCCCTCTGTCGCTTTCAACAAAATAATTACTCACAGCACAGATCTGGGATGATTCAGACGTAGCTTTTGGATCAGCAGGAGAAGGCTCAGCTATGGCAGCAAAATGGTGGCCTAACCACCTGTGTGTATTTTTGTACCAGTGTACGCACTCGTACGTATCTGATCGTGTGTGGTTTGTGTGCGCAAAGAAAACCAGCCAAGTTACTTTTGATTTATAGCGTATCATGTAGGAAAAAACAAAAGCTTCTCGTGTTCGGTGAATCACTATGGAAATGAACATCCAGGAACACTTAAGTACTTGAAACAGGACTTGTAAAGCTCTACCAGGAAAATGTTTGCAGTGCTGAGTGTTGCAGATAGTGCTTGTGCCAACTGGCAGCTGAGAGCAAGTGCAAGCTTACTTGGGATCTGGACTAATTGCTTCCTTCTGACACTATTTAAGTCTTTTCACCCTCCTCCTTTGTAATAAATCTCCAGTCCCCGCTTGTAGTGGAGACAACACATTGCCTCATCCTGGCTGTTCCCTCTGGGAGTCAACGATGCTGCACTGCAGTTCCTTGGATGTAGGGATATCAGTTTAGGGATTGGGTTTGAGTGCCATCACATGGCATATACAGGACAATGAGGTGATCATGCACTGTCAGCATGGATTTATGAAAGGCGGGTCCTGCTGACTAACCTGATCTTCTTCTATGACAAGGTGATCCTCTTAGAGGATGAGGGAAAGGCCACGGTTGTTGTCTGCCTGGACTTCAGTAAAGCTTTTGACACTGTTTCCCACAACATTCTCCTGGAGACTCTGGCTGCTCATGGCCTGGATGGGCATATGCTTCGCTGGATAAAAAACTGGCCAGATGGCTGGGCCCAAAGAGTTGTGGTGGATGGAGTTAAATCCAGTTGGCAGCTGGTCACGAGTGGTGTTCCCCAGGGTTCAGTATTGGGGCCAGTTCTGTTTACTATCTTTTTCAATGACCTGGATGAGGGGATTGAGGGCACCCTCAGTAAGTCTGCAGACAATACCAAGTAGGGCAGGAGTGCTGATTTGCTTGAGGGTAGGGAGGCTTTACAGAGGGATCTGGACAGGCTGGATCAATGGGCCAAAGCCAGAGGGATGATGTTCAACAAGGCCAAATGCCAGGTCCTGCACTTTGGTCACAACAACCCTGGGAAATGCTACAGGCCGGGGGAAGAGTGGCTGGAAAGTGCCTGGTAGAAAAGGACCTGGGGGTGTTGGTCAACAGCAGCTGAAGATGAGCCAGCGTGTGCCCAGGTGGCCAAAAAGGCCTCCAGCATCCTGGCCTGTATCCGTGCTAGTGAGGCCAGCAGGACTAGGGCAGGGATCGTCCTCCTGGACTGGGCAGTGGGGAGGCCACACCTTCAATACTGGCTTCAGATTTGGGCCACTCGCTCCAAGGACATTGAGGTGCTGGAGCATGTCCAAAGAAGGGAAATTAAGCCTTACTGTGGCTTCTGGAGACAGGGGTGGCTTAGATTGGACCTTAGGAAAAATTTCTTCACCAAAAGGGTTGTCAAGCACTGGAACAGGCTGCCCAGGGAAGTGGTGGAGTCACCGTCATAAAAGGTATTTAAAAGCCATGTAGATGTGGGCCTGAGGGACAAAGTTTAGTGGTAGATTTGGCAGTGTTAGGTTTATGGTTGGACTCAATGATCTTAAAGGTCCTTTTCAACCTAAATGATCCTATGATACTAAGGAATTGCTATGGAGACTTGTATCAGATGGCAAATTCCATTTTAAATGCATGATTTCATAGCTGTCTCTATTGTCTTTTGCTTACAAGCAGAGCTCCAACCGCCAGGAGATGCCAGTAAAAATTCTGCATCTGACACAGTAAATATCAGTACCAACAATTCCAGTGGAGCATATATGGACAGTGCCAGCCACCAGACCACGCTAGCACAGTTTTCAAGGCTGAAATGGCACAAGGAAAGAACACAATGAAGAGTTGCCATTCTTAACAGTCACCTGACAAACCTGGCAGCAATCTGCTGGAGGATGAGGAAGAATAGAGAGCCACACAAGACCTAGAGCACCCATACCCTGGAAGAGGGGAGGGTGTGCCTCCAGGGCATAGAGGTCAGTATGGCTTAAGGACCAGTGGGAGATAAAGGGGAACTGATTCTGTGGTCAGGTGGAAGTCCAATTTCAGGTGAGGGTCACAAGGATGAACACAGCAAATAGACACTGTCTAAGAGTCCACACTGAGGACTCTTCTCAGTGTGGGGAAAAGCTCAAGCAAGTTCAGGAAGAGGCTATGCCAAGGCTTGTCCTCAGAATGAGGTTGCTTCTTGCTAACTCTCTTCAATGCAGCATCCTGAGATCAGCAAGTAAGAGAAAGATTTTGGAAGCCCTTATAAAAAGTCTTAAACTTGAACAGAAATTCATGCCATTGAAGCTCCTACACCTCTCCAGAAGATCTTCTCCTTTCCTGATGGAAGGAGGGGCTGGAAGCACATCCTTCTTAACCCCTTTTCTGCTATGAGCATGTTAGCACTAATAGAGTGGTGCCTTGGATGATTTTCTAAGTGTTGCCCATTTAATGGACAAAGGAGTCTTGCAACAGGCTGTTTTGGGGATGGATCATCAGCCGGTTTGGGTTGAGGCAAATGGTGCTGTTTTCTCGGCTGTCCCTTCACTTGCAGAAAGATTTCTGTACAGAGTGTTAAAGCACTTTTGCTGTCCCCAGTGCTGAGCACTTGGCTGCCATGTGCACAAAGATGGATATGTTCATGGCAACTTGAAGGAGAGAGGAGTTTGAGCATGAGCTTTGAGCTAGCTGGAGGGCATCAACAGCACAGCCCTGAATCCATGGTATGTAGTCCACAGCTACAATTCCCAGCAGTGCTCTTCACCTTGGCTACGTGTCGCACCATTGGGAATGTGCTCTGCAACCCTTGAAGGTGATGTGAGCAAGGGAAAGGGTCTTGGGTAGAAAACATGTTTTGATGCCAGGGCTGAGTCACTCAGGACAGTGTGGAGCAGGAGGCTGGTCAGAGGGGAGTTGCAAAGGGATGTAGCCAGCTTCTGACCGCCCTGGTCTTTGGTCAGCCTCACTGCTTCTGCAGTGTTGGTACCTACTTCTGCAGACAGCAACCACGGGGCTTTCCTTTTAGTCCATGGAGAGAAACAAAGCACTTTTAGGATTACGGTCCTCTGAGTTTGATGCCCAGAAAATGGTATTTCCCAATGTGGAAAGGATATTGTAGGTTCATGAGCATGCAAGTTTCACCAAAAACCATTGAAATTTTCATAGACTAGTTCACTTCATTCCTTTTCTTGTTTAATGCCGTAGAGCTGGAAGATAACGGAGCATCTCAGAAGAAACTTTTGGAAATGAAATAGACCTTATCTATAAATTGTGGACTGATGGCAAAACATGTAGTTAAAACAAAACCATGCATCATCTGGATAGTCAGGTTGGATTCTACATGGGTTTTTTAAGTTTCTCCACTTGCTAATTAGCGCAGTAGAATGAAAATATTTCTGATTAATATAATTACCGTAGAACAGTGCTCTAGTGACCTTAAGCTATGAGAAGTCAAAGCTTTAGTAAAGAACTCATAAAACTTTAATGAGTTTCTCAGATGCTAATGAGCGAGCCAGCTTCCATGAAGGCTATCTTGTGCTCAGCAGTCTCCAAAGGCTGTGAAATGAACCCTCCGACCCTTTTGACACATCTTTCCTCTGTGTTCGCGGGCTGCAAGGGGTCATGTCAAAGGCTGGACCAGTTAATTGCACTCTGGATATTGGCGTATGTCAAATGAGTGATTCAGTCTTCTGAGATGGAAAAATGACAAATTTTAAAGCTGCTGGCAAGGTCATAAGAAACAGCACCAGCACCCTGCAGGGATGCTTTTCTCAGGGTCCAGCAGTATTGTGTTGATTATTGGCACGGTGGCTAATGAGCTGCCCCATCCAGGCTGAGCAGGGAATAGTGGTTAACCTGGGTCAGCCCAACGCTGGCCAGCCACATGCAGCCTGAAAGCACATTTAGACAGTAGAAATTTTGAATGTCCTTCAGCTGGCTTGCCTGTGATTTAGTAGTTGACTCATTTTGACCTTGGGGATGCTCACTGATTGCTGACTTAGAGCTCAGCAGTTCAGCCAAGGGCTAGCTGATCAGCTGCCATGTCAACCAATGGGGCTTGGCACACTAACCGGTCACCTCCAATGTCTGAAACAAGAGATTGTTTCTTCCTAATACAACTTACGAGCAGTATGCAACCAAAGTAATGCAGGCCACAAGGTCAGCCCAACGGCTTGTTTGTGAGATCTGGTGATTGCCATGGTTTTCTATCTCCCAGGGATCCCTGCAAGTCTCCTTGCCCAGCAACCAGCTGGAGATTGGCTTCAGTTCTGTAAATCATAGAATGTTTTGGGTTTGAAGGGACTTTTAAAGGTCATCTAGTCCAAACCCCTCCCATGAGCAAGGATACGTTCAGCTAGATCAGGTTGCTCAGCGTCCTGAGCAGATACCTGTGAGCAATATTTCAGATAAGTCATCAAGTCTAGAGTAGCCTAACAAAAGGATTACATAACATTTGGGGGAAAACAAGCCAAAAAACCAACAAACACAAATCTAGTCATCCTATGCTGTTTTGCCACAATAACAACACGCAGGTGAAAGTTGGAGTTCACTTTGATTATCTAGTGATGGCTTTGGCTGGACACATCTGTGTCCCTCAAGTCCCCCATGCACTGCACAAAGTTCCAGGACTTCACTGATGCAAAAGAATTAATCACAGCCACCAATTTGTTTCCTTTCTGTTTTGATTGATAATTTAAATCTGACCCACTGAGAGATCTGAAGACACAGACCAAGCTTTTGAACCCAGCATTATGTATCTTGGGAAAAGAGCAAGTGGGAGGAACAGCATTGCTCTTTTTCCTGGAGCCATTTTGGATTTGTTTGGTGGCTTTGTATATGAAAATAAAGAGAGGAAAAATCTCTTATTATTTTTCACTTGATCTTTTTAATTTAGATGAGTGGGCTTTATTTTTTTCTTTCTTCGGGTTTTTGCATAGGCAGTGTTTCCATTTTGCAGTGGTAAGTATGTGCAAGTGGTACCATTTATACATCCAGCTCCATCACCAAATCAGTTTAGGTCACTGAGTCAGGAGAACATGACATTTTTACAATAGATAGCAAATTTGTGTCTCTTTCCCAAAAGGGAAGTTCACAGGAACTTAAGCTATTTGCAAAACTGGATTAAATGAGGCACTAATTTTGACTGAAGGAAAACAGGTTGTTCAAAATGCTGTTCCTGATGACTAAGAACTGCATTTCACAATTTAAAAAATAACCTTTTCTATTTTAAAACTGACCAAATTCTTAAAAAATAAAATTTAAAAATAACTCGTATGTCAGAACACAGGAAGCTCTTTACCTGATGCTTCCTTCTCTTTTTCCCAATTTCTCCAGAATTTGTGGGCCAGCAGAGGAGGCTGAGATTACTTCTGCAAGTGTCTAAAGAACATCTTGTAAAGGTGAGCTTGTAAAAATGGGAGATTCTTACTGTCTTTCTTAGATATCACAGGTGAAAGCTGCTTAACACATCACCCCGTCGATCTGATTGCCACACACTGCCAGTTCCCAACAGGACTCTTCTTGGTGGCTGTCCTTATACAAGACTGGCAGCCCATGAAGCAAATATCTATCACTTCGGTGACCATGGTTCTTACGTTTCCCCTCCAACTTGGCCAGCCAGCACGTAACAAAACACGGGCAGCTCTAAAATGTGCATCAGCTTTGGGCGTATTGCCACAAAGATGCTTGCCTTCTACAGCTTCCTGCTAAGGACAGTATCTTTTATTAGAGCCATTCATGCCACTGGAAAAGGAAGATGGGCTTTGGGTACATGAGTCCCTCTTCACATGTAATAAAGCAAAGTTTGATTTGTCTGATAACTAAATTTCTTCAGAAAAAGTGGAATTTAGCTTTTTTAAAAAGGTCTCTCCTGCCAGGCAGTGCATAGCTCACTTTCCTTTTAAAACATTCAAGGTATTTTCTCCTGGGTTTTGCAGTCAGTTGTTATCTGAAGAACTGATAGTAACTTCCCCCATCAGAAAATGAGGAGCTTACTAAAAGCACATCCTCCTTAAGCTGCATTACACTGATGTTCATGGAAACTTTGAAAGCAAAAATGACCACCAAAAGCAGGAGAATATCCAGAGAACTAGAAGGACTGGCTAAATGGATGGTGTCCATTTAGCAGCTGTCCATTCCATTGAAGTGCTCTAGAATGCTCTTCCTTCCCGAAGCCTCACTTACAGGCCTCACAATCCTAACTCACTTCAATGCTTTACCCTACAAGTCATCGCCACTTGTTTTGGTGGCTACTTTTCGCCTCAGTTTGACTTGAAGTTATGGGTGAGTCCTTGGGAGAAATTTGGTTGCATTTTCTCCCATGTGCGGTGATAATACAGCCATGAGTTCTGCTAGGAGCCTCTGAATTCCAGCCATTTCAGCATCCACTCACTCTACCCTTAATTTTCCATTTTTCCAGAAACTTTATGCTTATTTGTTCATCCGTGTTTGGCATTGTACTCCTCATTTCTCACACGCCTAGCTCAGAACAGAGACAGCTAAATCTTCTTTGCCAAGCCTACAGTCACTCTGAGATGCCTCCTCCAGCTGGTCACAGGAATGTGCCCATCACAAGGGAGTAAGTTTTTACTGGGAGTGAAAAGAGTATGAAAGCAACTGGGTATGATCCTGCCAGCGAGTTGTTCTTCAGTGATGTGAAGAGACTGAGTGCCAGAGAGAAGGATAGTGATTGAACTTGTAGAGGTTTCCATGGAGCAGTCAATTCACAGGCTGAAGCAACAAGGACCAACCTACTGGGCATGATGATTTAGTGAGCAACCTACCCAGAAGAGGGGAGAGATGTTCCTCATTCTTTTCTCCCACTTGGTGTACACAGGCTTTCAAAGCATTTTTGCTTTGGTCAGCATTGACAAGCATTGGGAAGTTGCTTGGGAAGCCATGAAGATAAAAAGTTGCAGAAAAATGTTTTATTGAAGTTGCCAACTTCATACATCTTCTTGGAAGCATGTAGTTCCCTCTCCTGCTGAACTCATAAAGGCAGAGATGTAAAATAAACCAGATCCAATCTGCCACCCCCTCCAACTCGCTTTGCACCTAAGGATTGAAAGGAAAGCCTCAAGCTGCTGCAGATCCAAAACTCATCATGTGACTCCTTCAATACATCAGCCCTTCCCACACGTTCTGAAATGATATTAGCTTCTAGCCACAAGACATTTATGATTCATACGGGACAGGCTCCTTGCGAAATGGTTACAAGCAATCCCATCTGCAGCATAAAACCAAAAAGACTCTGCAGTCAAAGTCAATTAAAAAATGAATACATCAGACCTCCTGGCCCCTGTTTCAGCAAGGAAGGATCACATGCTT
Source organism: Eurystomus gularis (assembly GCA_013400335.1). Lineage (NCBI taxonomy): Eukaryota > Metazoa > Chordata > Aves > Coraciiformes > Coraciidae > Eurystomus > Eurystomus gularis. The sequence continues at coordinate 23,227 of VZZY01010438.1, read as the reverse complement.
TTCCCTATCAATTACTCATTGGCAGCATTTTGAATGGTGTAATTTATTAGCTGTTCCTACCTGAACCAACAACCCAAACAATCAAACTGTCTCAGCTCCGTTATTTTACTGTTTACAGACAGTTTTGTTGGCATGACAGTGTCTGTACACCCCTCGAGTATGCTATGTATGTACCATCTGTGCCTATGCTGGAAGGAGAATCTCATTTGCCAGGGACAGATTAACATCTGCATCCAGAATCACGTGGAAGACTCACCTTAAAATCTGCAGAGATCACACCGAAGGCAAGTAGCTGTTATCATACAGAGGACATTCGCTGCGTGGGGTTCAAAATAGGCTTTTGAAAGGGTGGGAAGTCTCCCAAGTGTCTTGTTGCTGCATGACAAGAGAGCAGTCAGGCTTCCAAGCTCACCTGTGTCCCAACCAAAGGAGACATCTCAAATCTGCTGCAGGAGCACTGCACTGAGCATCCCAGTTCCTTCCTCTGTACAAGGGCAGGTCAAGCTCAGACCTCTCCATCAGGGTTCACCTCACTGAGAAGGACACCCAAGTTAAGGTGTCAGTATGTAGGTGTGTCTGAGGATCTGGTGTCCTTATCCTCATGGTAGGCAGTGGAGGTCTCATCCATGCAATGAACACATCCCAGAGTGTTGCTGATCCTGTCCATATGCTGGTGCTGGCTTTTGGGTGACCTCAACAGCTCCCTGCACTCCATGGGCTGTATTAATAATCCCAGTGGCTAGAAGAGGAGCTTGGAGGCTGGCTCAGACACCTCTGGGTTAAAAAGACCTATCTCCAGAGCTAAATCTCAGAACTCAGTTGACTGACTTGTCTAAACATTCCTGCTAATTGCCACCTGAGGAGGCCTAGGGCATCTGAGATATCCACGTGGGGTGGCAGGGTGAGGAACCAGAGGCCGGGCAGGGCTCCAAAGGTGCTACACACCAGCCGGTGAATCACTTGTGTGGGGCTCCTCTGTAGCACAAGTACCACATCACATTATCATTTTATACCAAGCCGAAGAAAACTGCTTTCCATTTACTTAACCTCCCCTGTACCTACTGCTCTTCACTTGCAGTTGAAATGCTCTGATTATCCTGCATTAGTCACCCAGCTATCTACTCTTTGTCATCTCCTAAATGAAGAATTTTATTTATTTTGTTCTTTTATTGCAGCATGGGATAGCACTAGGAAAATGAGAGAGAAAGCCCACGAGAGCTGTTCTATGACAGACCACAATTCTATGATTCCAAGCAAGCCAAGGCAGATGCAGGCTCAAGTGCTGTAACAAGACAAGCTGGTCTGAGCTTCATCTCACAGGCTGGTGGTGTAAGGAGAGGACAGCGGCAAAGAGCAACACTTGCGAGGTAACAAAGGGATGGGCAGAGAGGAGCTGGGGGTTATGCTTTCTGTAGAACAAGCAGGTGTCACACGCTGGGATCTCAGCCCTACGGAGCGATTGCAAGGATACCAGGAAATGGCACGGTCTGGGGTTCACTGCCATCAAGTTACTTCTTGGGAACGGAAAATGATCCGTGTACTTCTTTAGAGAGGGCCAGGGGGTGGAGAGGACTTGAGTGTGGGGTTTTTTTGCTGTTTGCTTTCTATGCCCCCTGCTTTTCTAGTATGATCAAGCTGAGAGTGGGGAAGAAAAAAAGAGAATAAAAGCTATGAAATGGTTAAAACTCATAGATAAAAACGTTCCAAAGTGACAGTGCAGTTTTCCATTGTAAAACCACTGGGTTTGGCTGGAGAGCTCAAAGAAGAAAACTCTGTCAAAAGCAACTCTGGGCCTTTTCTGACTCAGCTTTTGGGCTGGGATGTGTCATAACTGCTGGAGCAGGCACATGCCTGGTAGGCAAGTTAGGAGACAGATAGTGTCTCCTGTGAAGATGGAGATAAGTGACGCCAATGTTCCCCAGCAGTCCTAGGGAATGTCATCCCAGTGAGTTCAAGCAGAGTTTGATGTGTCTCACTGTGCAATTTAGGCTTTTGCCAGAAGTTAGCATCAAAATAAAACCCTAAATAAATGTGTATTACTCACTCAACCTGAGACAAATGGGTATTTGTTATGATCCTTAAGTAGCTGATAGCAAGGGCAGATATTTTAGGGGACAATCTGCAGCACAAGCCTATCTTCAGTCCTCAGGAATGTTTTTATGTGGGAGGCTTCAAGGAACAGGAGGAGTCTGTGAAGCTGGAGGCAGCAATGTGATCACAGTGCATTTTTACTGTGTACATATTTTTCATGCACACAGTAAAATAATTTTCAAGTGTTGCAGGACTCCACTGCTCTGAGTCAGGAGAGGGCAAAAACCTGTGAGTGCCATACTGGGACAAACAAAGGTTTATCTGACCCAGGATGGTCTATTTCAAGCTATAGACACCTGTAGATGCTTATGTTAAATGCTCTGTCTCTACACAGAGACATGGCACTGTCTCTGAAATCTTCAGAGTCATATAGAGGTGAGTACGTGGCTCCTACAAATGCTCTCGTCTGTGGTCCTAACCCTGTCAAGAGCAAGTGCACCCATAGCACTCCCCCCCAGTTTACCTTTCCTGAGCCCATTCTCCTTGTCACCTTTAGCAATGAATGCTTTCCTGAGTCTGTACCACACACTTTTGGTCCTGTGGGAACATCTTCCTCATTGCATTTCAGGTTACAGAATCCCAACATGGTGGGGATTGGAAGGGACCTCTGGAGATCTTCTCATCCACCCCCCTTGCTCCAACAGGGTCACCCAGAGCAGGGTGCCCAGGATTGCATGTAGGCAGGTTTGGAATCTTTCTAAAGAAGGAGACTCCACAACCTCTCTGGTCAGCCTGGGCCAGGCTCTGTCACCCTCACAGGAAAGAATTTTTTTCCTCTTGATCAGATGGCAACTCCGGTGTTCTAGTTTGTGCCTGTTGTCTGTTGTCTTGTCTATGGGCACCACTGAAAAAAGACTGGCCCCATCTTGACACCCACCCTTCAGGTATTTATAAACATTGATGACCAACTGTATTACTGAAATTTTACATAGAAAAAGAATATTTTTTAAAAAATTGTCCTCAAAGGAAAGAGTAGGAGTAAAACAATTTCAAACCAGAAATAAATAAGTAAATCCCAGATATTAAAAAACCCTCATTAATAACACTATTTTTTCATTCCTTTTTCACAAAAATTGACAGCAGGAGTGTTCTTTCCTGTAAATACACAATTCCCTCTGTCTGTACCACTGTGAAGGCACCCTGCATGAGAGGCCAGTCCTAGGAGACATCATGCTGAGCTGTCCCTGAAGAGATGTCTGCAACAGAGACTCTGCTCTGACATCATGCATGGCTGCTGCAATACCGCTTTTAAATCCTTTGGCCCTGGGAGATGCCACTGGTCCAATCCAGGGTGCTAGAACTACTCTGGCTATCATAGAATCATAGGATAGTTTAGGTTAGAAGGGACTTTAATGATCATCTAGTTCCAAGCCCCCTGCCATGGGCAGGGACACCTTCCACTAGGCCACATTGCTCAAAGCCTCATCCAACCTGGCCTTGAACACTTCCAGGGATGGGGCATCCACAGCCTCTCTGGGCAACCTGTTTCTGTGCCTCACCACACCCACAGTTAAGAACTTCTTCCTTACATCTAATCTAAATCTACCCTCTTTATGGCTGGATTCTCTCCATCCAGCACCAGAGATGCTACATACATCATGAAGACCATGAGTTAAAAAAGAACTGCATTCCCCGAGGATGGAGGATATTTAGTCTGGAAACACTGAAGTCCAAATTCAAGCAATGCTGGTCTTCTACAGAGTCACTTTTCCCCACTTAATACCACTGTATTTTTGCCCATGAAATTTAAAACTGGTTTAGCAACATAGAAGTGTCTGCAACATTGAAACCATTTCGCTTACCAGCCCTTGCTCTCCTAGAGAGAAATTATTTCTCTATGTGAGACGGACATAGGAGAGGCAAGGGGACAATAAAGTGCTCATTATCTGTTGAAAAGATGGCAGTACTAACTGGGAGGAAACCAGAAAAAAAAAAAAAAAAAAGAGTATGGAGAAAAAAACCCCTAACAACCAAAACCCACCTATATAAGACAGTCCTGAAGACAAGACAGAGCAAACTATGGTGAGCAGGGGATGGGATCACAGCTTAATTACATTCTGGTCACTTACCAATCAACAGAGCTGTCACTGCTGGCCTCATCTCCCTTTCCCATTAAGAGGTAGCCCAGTTAAACACAGATTTTCACTTGCAGGTCAGGTGGGTTAAGAGTGAGAGCACAAGGTTACCCTCCATCGGTTGAACCTTGCTGCTGGATTGCCACATTCAGCCCTGTAATCACAGCCAACAAACAGCTATGCCCTGCCCTCTTCAAGGGCATGTGTAACATCTAGAGCTGGCTGAATCTCTAGCAAAAAGGCTTCTTCTATGAGCAAGTGTTGCTTGAATGGTTCAACAAAAATCTGCGTCTGTCAAAAGTCAGTCACTGCTTCTACTCTGGACAGAAGTGACCTTTGGCAATGAAATACTGCACAAGCATCAACAGCATCCGGCTGATGGCACTCATGAGCACAAAAAGTCTCTTTTAGTTAATTGCCCTATGCTTCTCCTGTGGTCAACAGAGAGCTAGTTAACATCATCAAGAGTCCAGAGCATGACTTACCTCATCTTTAGAGAGGCATCTGAAAGAGATTTTTAGGCTTCTGTAAGCATCTGTTTCTCTCTGTTGGCAATAAAGGGAGCTGGGGGGGACTGGTCCAGCTTCAGACATTTAGCTGAGGTTGTCAGATAAAACATGCGTAATCTGTCTTTTTGTTGTGGTTGCGCACAGCCCACGTGTGACCTGCTCCACACACAGCTGGGGATCCAAGACACTTATTGAGAGCAAATCTGTGATACCAGCAGCAAACCACCACCACCACAACACAGCCTAATCTAAAACTGCAGAGCTGTAACACACGTCTAGCATGTGCCAGACAACTGTAAGAAGCAGCAATTTTCTTGTATTGAAACGCTTTGCTGACTTCAGGCTACAGTAAAGGCGGAAAATAGTCTTGAAGGCTTGTTTTTGTCAAGGTCGTCTTAAATATTTTCAGTTCAACAGGGCTTCAGTGCAGCCAGGAGACTGGTCCTGAAAACCCATTTTCTCTGGAGCATCACCACACTGCGGCCTCAAGAAAGAAAGCAAGAGTTCTCAGCAAAAATCCCAACCTCTTTAGGTGTGACAGCATGTGCAATTTAAAATCCATTATCCACCAATGTATAAGCTGTGCTTCTTCCACCACTTATCCCAATGAACAGTTTATAACAAAGGCTGGCAGCTGTCATAATGCTTTGATCCATGTTCAAATTGTCATTCTGAATTTAATATGGAATTGTTAGCTCAAAGGGAGAGAAATTTCCCTAACTCCAGTGTTCAGCAACCTTTTTTCTGCTAGCCATCCACAGACAGAGGAAGAGGTGAATCACAGAATGGTAGGGCCTGGAAGGGACCTCTGGCAATCATCTAATCCAATGTCATGCTGGAGTCTATTCTCGAGTCTATGTTCCTGTGCTCTGTCATAGACATTGGCCTAATCTTTGTGTTTCAGAGGCAAAAGTAAACCCACAATATAAGGCCCCTCCCACCTCCATCCTCTGAGACTGACTCACTTTTTAAAAATAAGAGATAAACAGCTTTGACAATATAATTTTATTCACTGCAGCTGAAGGAGCTGTTTCTCCAGTAGCTGATGAAGCCAGAGACAACCTGTCTGAAATAAGCTATTTGTCACCAACATCCAGTAGCAGGAGTGGTGGGAGCATCGCACCTTCTGACACAAGCTGCATCACAACCTTTGACATTTGCATTTTCTGTGACATTTTCCATGTGGAGGAAGAATCAGGAGCCCAGAAGCGGCTTTGTGGAAGCGTTGCCTAAACGTAAGTCGATGCACTCACGTGCACAGCAGTCCTGAGGTCAAATAACCCTGCCATTAGCAGGGTAAGCCCTTGGCATTCCCAGCACAAACACTTTGGTTTCAACAAGTGACTCTAACTGGAGTTTGACAAAAATCAGCAAACTCACTCCCCCCTCACGGAAGTCCATCACTCCCCAAGCTGTGAGTGCATTTTTTGGAGGAAATAAATGTTTGAGTAGCTTGCAACTAGTTCCAACACAGCATGGAAAAACCTGCTTGTTCTAACACCTTGTTCTGATGTATAAAAATACATTGTGTGAATCATAGAATCGCCTGGATTACAAGGGACCTCAAAGACCATCCATTTCCAACCCCTGTGCCAAGGCAGGGACACCTCCCACTAGACCAGGTTGCTCAAGGCCCCATCCAACCTGGCCTTGAACACCTCCAGGGATGGAGCATCCACAACATCCCTGGGCAACCTGTTCCAGTGTCTCACCACCCTCAGAGTAAAGAGTAAATCTACATTATTGTTTTATGTGAATGGGAACAGTATAGGAAACAGAGCCCATGCAAGGAGATTATGGAGGAATTATGCTGTAGTTTAGTCCTTTGAACAGCCCCAGTGGGGTCACCAGCTACCCTGACTTCGAAGCCACAACAAGAGCATGGTTATTTCCTGGAAGCTGCAAGGGAAGGATGGGTCAAGATTCCCTCTGCAAGAATATTCACACATATTTACACTCAGCTTCCTCAGATGTCCAGGAGTCAATCCCAAGAAAACCCCATTGAAATCAGGGGCGTGAGGAAGTCATCCATCAAGCTCAGGACTGAGTTTTTCTTGATGGTTAATTACTAAAAGACAACAGGAGTTTAAGAGGGAAAGGCTTGCTGGCTCTTCCCTGGTTTACACAGCTGACAAATTGACACACCACCCATTTAGCTTTTTGGAGCAAGTACTGAAACATCAGAATGGAATATAAATTAGCCTGGTGAGTCTCTAAAAGGAATCAAAGTTAAAGGACAAAAATGAATGCATTCAACTGCTAAGCACCAAGTGAAAACTGCAAAATGCTAAACACAAATTACAGATGTGTACAGAAACCAGCCATACCTCTACAATTCTCTGTCCCACCAGAAATGCCTCGGTGACATTAGGACATTCTCTATAAACATCCCTTTCCCAAGCTTCACTTGTCACACTCTTGACTGCTTGCCATCCAGGAGCTGTTTATTGCCCCCATGAAGCCCAGGACAGTCACAGATTCCAGGGTCTGCCTGGTTCCATCACAAAATGCTACAGCTTTGTCTCCTCCTGATCCTCCATTTGTTATCTCTTGGGAGACAGTAGCCTGAGAAGCTAGGAAATGCAAAGCTGAGAGAAGGCCCATCCTGCCTAGGGTAGGTTCACACCACAAAAGCTTTGAAAAGCCACTCTCATTCTACCACTGAGTTCAAAATCCAGGTAGGATTTGCAAAATCTAACATACTGCAGGATCTGTGCTCAGGGGGCTATCAGCTGTATTGGACTGGTGGAGACTGGAGTCTTCTGTTTTGTCCCTGTTTGCTTGTGGACATGGAAGTGAAAGTTCTGCAATTGAGTTCAAGCAGGCATTCATCTTCCTGTCCCTGATCCATTCCACATCTCCTCTTTTGGCCTGTCTGAAAACACAGCTATAAGGCCTCCTTAAGGATAATCCTAGTTGGCATGTCCTCAAAACACCTTTAAAAAAACTCTTGAAGGGACCCAAGGTTTCAGATCACTAAGAAAGCACCAAAGAGAAAATTCCACAGCTCCCAGGAGAGTCCTCCTCTCTTCAGGCCAAATAGCTTCATAACCCATCTGCTGCCCTCCTGAGGGAACATCGTTACCCAGGAACCGGCGTTGGGAAATCTGTGCAGTTTAGAAGCTGCTACTGACAGCTATGGGAAGGGACATCCTGTCTCTCCCCCAGCTCTATGTGCTATCTCTGATCTACTTCCAGCATGTTTGCAATGTCTCTGCTCACTGCCCCTGCTCCAGGACCCCTGAACCCTGGCATGTCCCACTGCATTTGCAAGCCCTCCTCTTAACCTAAGACCCTGTGCAGGTCAAACTGGCTCCAGCTTTTCCTCTTTCTAGTGAACTATTTCCTTCTTCACGTCCTCTAAGGCCTCCTGAGAGGCTCTCCAAGGAGTTTGCAATGTCAAAACACACTCATAAATCAGTTATCTGCAGCTTTCCCAAGAATGAGCACACAGGCGCCGCCGTGTCCCTCTGAGTAATTTCCCACCGTTCCATTTAGGAGACACGAAGCTGCTCGGTGGATTCTCAACCCCCCACAATTCCTTCAACTCTTTCTCATTGCATTACAGAGTGCACAAGTAGGTGTTTGCAAACAAGCCCAGCCAAACACTAAGCCCCATGCTCCTCCTATCCCGCCTCAAAGACGGCATCAACAACAGGGAATTTGACAAGCTGTGCAATGTATTATCTCATCCCTGCAGTAGCTTTCACCCACATCTTGTCCGACCAGAAGCCAACTTCCCCACTAAAAATGCCAAACCCTCTCAGAAAGACACGCTCAAAAATATCTCACTGCTTTACAGAATCTTACGCTGTTCACAACACTTTTCAGCAAGTTTTTTTTGTTGTTTCAGCCTATTGAGACTTCAGCTTGCCCTATAAAACTAAATGATCAGTTGAGTAGTCAGCCACAATGAAGCAACATTTATAAACTTGTCTTCCCAGTCTCCAGGGCCTGATGGTTGTTGGTAGCAAAGTGACACCTCACAGCTACACAGCTGGAATTAGCTAATAGTCTCCTGCTGGGCTATTGCTTTCTCACGGATTGCACTGTTCCAGCAGCAGTACTACTGAGTAACTCCACACCAAAATAAATGCCACTGACAACTCTATCTGTCCTTTCCTGGACTTCCCAGCGCAGAGTGCCTTGAACAAAAAAGCAGCAATCAGGAGAGGAAGGGATGCTGATAAGAAGTTCATCTCTGACCTTATAATTGCAATGAGGTTTTCATAATATGCAAGGAAGCCAATCAACACTGGAGAAGACAAGGAGGAACAGGGGACCATATGTCTCACCTTCATGGCTGCCAGGACATTCTGACTCATTGGCAAACCAAGCTCTCATTCAAGATGCTCTCTGCTGTCACATCTCTGGAGAGTTCATCCTTGGTTGCATGTGAGATCCATGCTGACTCCACAGACAGCAATAAAATGTTGTTGAGAAATGCAAACAAAAGATGTACATGGCTTGGAGTTGCTGTGATAACAGAGTAACCCACTAAAAAACCAAAATCCCGCAGTCTGGAGGTGTATAATTCTCAAGTATAGTTCTCAGAAATCTCAGTAGTGTCTTTGCATTCATCCCTCTGTTCTCTAAATATCTCTCAGATTTTAGCGCAATAGGATACCTAATGCAGAACATGTGTCCATCTGTATTTTTGTCCTGGAAAGGCTTGAGACAGGATGTTAGAACATGGTTGGTCTGTCACTCAGTTCCCTGGTCACTTCCAAAAGCCAAGTGTCCTGAGGAACGGCAAAAAACCACTCACCTATAATGATAAAAGTGGTGCCCAGAGTTCCCTGCCTGGTGTCTGGAGGAAACTCACAGCATTCAGCTGCACAGGAGAGACTCTTAAAGCTTTCAATGAGATAATCTCACGCCAGAATCCTTATGGTGAGGCAGAAGTTGGTGCATCTGCCATGGTTTCACTGGAGAATGCCTCCATCACCAGCTGCGGCTCATACCCCAATCACTTAGGGGGGTAGCTTTGCTTTCCCTCACTCAAGCTCCACAGCTCAATGCCAACATCTGCTCTATTGCCCCCCTGCCTCTGTTGCTCATGAAGTGTCCACACTTCTGAGCAGCATTTTAGCATCCTGTCTGTATTGCTGAAAACACTGGAGTCTGTAAGAAACTCCAAGGATTTTCCCTTTACCAGACCACAAATAAGTGCCTTCCTGGAGCCATTTCCATCTTGCTCATCATATCAGGTAATAAACCACATGAAAGTCCTCCCTCTTCCACTCCCACCTGCCTCTGCTTTCCCTTCTCACGTATCCATTACATGACACAAACCTGCTGGTTCTTGGCATCAATGTACAAAGCCTAAGGAAAAGCCGTGAGGTGAAGTCAAGCATTTGTGCACCTCATCCTTTTTTTTTTTTATCCCCAGTGCACAGCCAGGAGCCATAGGTGTTCTTTAACCAGTGAGAAAATAAAGCAACACATCTCCCTGGCCAAAATAAAAAAAAAGCTTTTAAACACGTGCTAGGCTAAGAAGCGTAAGTCACATTGCCTGGACTGTAAGCTGTGGCTTTGCATGCCCTGTTAGTACAGATAATAAGCTTCCCACAAACCCTAGATTAACCTTCAGATACTGCAAAGGGGTCCCTGAACTAGGCTGAACCTCTGTTAGGACAACTAGTACTTTATAGATGAGCATTGTATAATAATAGCACTGGGAACCACAGAAGGGTTGTCACAAATGACATTCATCGGCCAAAGAAGAGTTGTAAGTAGAAACATTGCCTTTTATTAAACCAACTGGTGCATCTAGAGAAGGTAGACAAGCTGGTGGGTACACAGGCTGCTTCTTCCTGAAGCAGATGCTTTCAACCTGCTATTCAGCCTTCAAAACCGCACACGATTTTGAGCAATCGCACAGATTGTAACCAGTTGCTAAATCTGGCAGAAAAACAGGGCTTCCTTGTTCTTTCCCAAGTTCATGTGAAATTCAGGATGCTTGCCAGGGAAGGGAATATATATATATCTGTGAGTGTGATGTGTTGGAGTGACAGGGAGAAAGCAAAATGTTTCATGTTTATTTTTATCTGGGGTCACTGTTGACTCAGAAGGAAGTCAATAGAAGCTTAGGCAAACAAAACCATAATCAGGGTTCCTGTGGCCTGAAATTGTCTGTGCCTGTAGGTGCTGAGGGAAGCTGGCATGCTGGTTGGTCTCATTAGTCATCCAGAGGTTGTGTCAGTGCCAATGCCCTTGGCTCCTTATCTGCAAACCAGCATGGGGTTGGGAAACTCACAGCTTCCAGCACCTAAGGCTGGAAGACTCTAGGGAAAGTTCATTGAAACTTACAATGAAGACGTTTTCAGACTGAACTTTGTTTTGCTGCAAAGTCTTCAACCATCTCTTAGCTTGAAGGGCTGCCTTAAAGGATCTTCCATCACCTCTGAAGCCACCAAGGGAGAAAAGACAAAGAAAAATCTCCCTACAGGGTCTTTAAAGCAATGTCCATACAGTTCTGCACAAGGCTGAACATAGACATACCCAGACCAATAATGAAAAAAATCCGTACAACTGGGCAGCTTATCCCAGCCTACATATCATAGAATCACAGAGTCACAAAACACCAGGCTGGAAGGGATCTCTAGGATCATCTGGTCCAACCTTTCTTGGGGAAAGCATGTTCTAGACAAGACAGCCCAGCACCCTGTCTAGTTGGATCTTAAAAGTGTTCAGTATTGGGGAATCCACCACTTCTCTGGAGGTTCCTTCCGACCCCTAAGATTCTATGATTCCATGATTACCCAAGGAGATTCTTTCCTCATCACAGAGATGCTCCAGTCCCCTCATCATCTTCATAGCCTCTGCTGAACTCTCTCCAGTAGTTCCTTGTCTCTCTTGAACTGAGGAGCCCGGAACTGGACACAACACTCCAGATGTGCCCTCACTAGCACAGAGGGAGAGGAGAATACCCCTTGACCTGCTGGTCACACTCTTCTTAATGCACCCCAGGAGACCATTTGCCTTCTTGGTCTTGAGGCCTCACTGCTGGCTCATGGTAAACTTGTTGCTCCAAAACATCTGTGTGCCCCAGCTCCAAACCTAGAAAGACAGAGCCATGAAGGAAGATAAATCAGCCTGGGAAGTGCTGAGTCCATGTTGCTCCTCTAACTCAAGCTTGCTTGTTCAGACCTAGCTGGTCTCTCTCATTTCTCCTCTGGAGATACAGTTTTCAGGGCTGTTCTGCCACCTTCCACGCGGCAACAAATTTCCCCTCCCAGGAGGCAAAAAGAAATCCATGTTCACCTGCCTGCACAAGGCCTGGAGACATCTCCTTGGAAAGCAAGCGAAAGTCCAAGGGTAACATTTAATCCCTAATGTAATTCTTCACTTAATCACCTCATCTGCAATTAGGCTAAAGCAAGCTTATCAGCTCTCTGGGTCAGACCTCCCAGTTCCACTTCCATCTACCAGCCTTTAATCAGATACAAGGAGTGATAAGGGTTAGTCTCCAGTGCAGGGAACTAATTTCTAAGTGGTAATTAGTGATATCTGCATTTAAAATGTGGTTGTACTTCCTCTCACAAGTGTATTTCCATTTTGTTTATCTCTGATGTGAAAGCATGTGAGAACAACGCACATGGCCACAGCATCACAGGCTAGAGAAGGCTCCAAGTGATGCCACAAATTTATTTCTATTGCACCTTCAGAGGGTGCTGGGATCAGAGCTGTGCTGTGCTAGGCATCATGAAGGAAAGCAGAACAAGGAGAGCCCAGAGGCAGAGGGATCACAAGGCAGGGTCTGATGAGGTGCAATAGGTGGATAAATGAGATAGGATGGGAAAGCTGAAAAGACACAGAACTTGGGTGGATAAAACTTCTCCAAGGGAAAAAAAAAGAATGTTGCAGGAGGTCAGCAATGTAACTGCTGCCTCTCAGGTCACCGCACCATCAGGGTTTTGTATCTGGGATCAGGATGGTTTAGGAAAGTTTCTGGTAGACTCTCTGCAGAACTGGTCTTTCCATGTTTCCAGAACTATTTAGAGAATTTCACCCTGTAACATACGGAAACATCTAGGCTCCCATGGAAGGGAGTTTGGCCAGTATCCATCTCTCTATAGTGAGAGGACAGGCTCAAAAAGAGAACCGAGCAGGTGAGGGATGCACCTTGCACAAACGCTCCCCTCTCAGGAGCATAGAGATCAAGGAATTGGAGCTGCTGGGAAGCCACCTGGTCCAAACTCTGAAACCAAAGGGTGGGTGATTCAGAGGAGAATACAGCAGATCCTGTATGTACCTGTAGTATATCTCATTCAAGAGGAGGGATATGATGAAATGTTCATCATTCCTTGGTGTTTTATGGGTTGGTCAGTGACAGTTTGGCTCTCTAGTTCTTGTATGCCACATAGAATCATAGAATGGTTTGGGTTGGGAGGGACCTTAAAGATCATCTAGTTCCAACCCCCCTGCCATAGGCAGGGACACCTTCAACTAGACTAGGTTGCTCAAAGCCCCACCCAACCTGGTCTTGAACACATCCAGTGTCGGGGCATCTACAACTTCCCTGGTCAACCTGTTCCTGTATCTCATCTCCCTCATGGTGAAGAGCTCCTTCTGTACATCTAATCTAAATTGACCCTTTTTCAGTTTAAAGCCATTACCCCTCATCTTACCCCTACATGAAAGTCCCTCCCTATCTTTTGTGTAGGCCCCCTTTAAGTACTGAAAGGCTGCTACAAGGTTTCTCTGGAGCCTTCTAATCTCCTATTCTCCTAATATAGTCTGTTACATATGTTCAGAGCATAAAACATCATTATGTGTTCTATGGGTTTTTTAATACTATATAGACACTCAGAACACCCAAATATCAGCACAGCCCAAATAAGCTCAAGGACCCATGGGTACCACCTTGATTGGCAATAGCCCTTTCAGCTCTGTGCTAAGTCATGTTCTCCTCTGAGTCATCTTATAGAATATTAATGCTACACATCTTACTCTTTGAAATGCTTTTCATAGGCTGTCCATGCTGGGAGCAGGGATGAATCTAACAATGTCACTATTAAGGATAAAATTGCCTGTGTTTGATGGGAAGGGAAGACATGCCAGCTCTGGGATTCCTCTCCTGCTGTTACCATTAAATCTACGCGGAAAGACAATTTTAAGAAAATAACAGACTGAACTAAATTGCCGAGAGTGTGGCAGTAGAGACGGAGACATTTCAACTGAAATACTCTCTGTAAAAATAGCCAGCTGCATTTGGGTAAATCTCAGTCAGCTCTACCAAACCACAGACAACTCATGAGAGTCTTTGCTGAGAAGCGGCACCAGCTGAGAACTTACCAGAGGAATGAAGGCTGGATAAAACACCCTGCAAAAGTTCAAGTTCCCAACTATGCAGCAACCATGGGTCAAGTCAGCTTGTTCGTTCCCACACAATTCCCAGACACTATTTGGAGGTTAGCACGTGGTGGGACACATCTCCAGCAGGTAGCTTGGACACAGTCATCCTCTTCAGGAGAGGAAAAGCCTTTAGCAACACATGCACATGCCAGAAACATGCCAGCAGATGTCAGAGCTGCCTCTAGCCCATTTTATATGGTAGCCCAGACTTGGGGACACTAACCCTGCAGTGTAATTGTCCAGCTCCATGAGAAGAGGGCAGTTCACCTCTCCCAAGGGCACAATGCGCTCTGCGTTTGGCAGATTAGACTAGATCGGTGTCTCCACCCAAAGGGTAATGTTAAGAAGCTGGTGAGAAGGGTTTGGGAGTGGATGTAAGGGAACAGTACATCCTGAATTGCTGGTTACTTAAGGAACTAGTAAGTTAAACAGCTAATAGGACAACTTCCTCAGCGCTCAGAGAGGTGGACTTTTTTCTTGGTAATCCAGCTCATGGGAATCTTGTCTTTAGCAGGAACTCTAATCAAAATTAAAGGTGTACCGTTAAGCATATTCAATGCCACAGAGAACAGCAGCAGGCAAAAAGTGATCCCTGTGTGTTTCCAGTAATGCTGAGCCACGAGAAGTCGTTCAAAGATTACATTTTCTTGCAAATTCCCCACTACTGCGGTTGCCCAAACTAGTGCTTGAGAAAGCCAACGTCTGACTGGGCAGAGCCTGGCTGGGCACCAACAGAAACAACAAATTCCATCCACACCATGCATGTGAACAGGCTGCATCAAGACGTTGATGTTCATTGTTTTTATCAGAGACATGGAAGATCTTTGTCTCAGCAAAGGGTGAAGTTAGGAGCTTGATGCTTTTTAAGCTGTATGTTTTAAATGCAAAGAATTTTAATCATGAAATAATAGCTGCAATGACAGCACACTAGATGTTTTCTACTAGTAAGGTCTTGCACAATAAGACTTTTCGCTTGGGAAAGAAAATAACGATTCTCTGCTATGCCACCTGTGAAAAAAAACAGAAATTTTAAACATATATTCCCTTTAGGCTTCCACTGAGAGAGATTATTTTAAAAAACTCTATTTCTAAGTGTAATCATGTTGCTTAGTTAATTTTCACTATTATGAACTGACATTAACCACAGAAGAGCACAGCTCCTTTTTCCTCCTCTTTCTTCCTGTGCATTTATACTTTTGTCAAGGTCAAAGCAATTAAGCTTTACTCTCCTGAGATGACCAGCTGCTTGGAAGCCCAGGAGAGGAGCAGGCTGACAAGACAGAGTGTGATTTCAAAGGCAGGATGCTGAGGAGAGAGCAAAGAAACACTCACGTGACATTTCTTCAGACACAATGGTGTGCTAGGGGATGTTCAGCCCTTGCTCACTGCAGAGGTGTGTGTGAAACCTGGTGAATTTTGCCTTTATGGCTTACTTGGATGAGCACAGCAATGACTGAGCTGAAGACCTCCAGCACTCTGGAGCATTTATGGTACCTTCTCTGGAAGACTTAAGTTCAAGACTGTGACTATCTAACGTGGCTCATAACCAACGTTGCCTCAGAAGTGGGCAAATCATCTCACCTGAATGCAGTGGACTAATTGTCCGTGGCTCACCTTCCTAGCCCATAGAAGCCTAGGGGCCATCTCATTTAACATAGGTTTCAGGCGTTCTCTGAGATGACTTAAAGCATCCTGCCTGGCTGCTGATCCAGAAGGTTATAGGTGTCCCAAGGACACGTATCATCTTTGTCAGCCTTGTATGAATGTATCAGATGCCCTTAGTAATCTCCAGCAGCATCAGATTCCTCCATTAAGGCGACTGAATCAAGCCCTTGGACCACAAGGACTGTCACAGGCACTTGGACACCTAACTCATGAATAAACTGCATCTCTCCGACAAGTTCTCATGTGCACAGTACAGACAGGTTCATCTGAGTCAGACATCTCCAGGGTGCCTTTGTAGTCATCATAGAGAAACAGATTCTTCTAGAGCATGAATTATCTAGCCTGGTTTTGGATGAGAGAGATCTTCTGAATGTCTAATCCAGAAAATATAAGTTTATGAGTGATTGTCTCTAGCTATATGAAAACTGTATATTCTCTTCCTATACCCAGTTATCATTAATGATTTAGACAAACCCTTCTGAGATTTCTCTTCCCAATAGAAGGGTTCATTAGTGTCTTTTATCCAGGATTCGGTATTTGTTGGCTGAGAAGACCCGTAAGCCACAAGCCAAGGTTTCCTCCAACCCATACTGCTTCTGCGTGGAGTAGGTGCCTCAGGGGTAATATGTGGATCGGTTCACCATGAGGGGTGAGCTGAATGCCAGCACCATGACAAGGTAATGGAAAAGAGGATTCAGTAGGATGCTTTAGAAAGCCCCCTGAGCTCTCCACCATGAACTGGAGGTGTAAGGGAAGGAGAACAGCTGTCCTTCCTGGGAGTACAGCAATTGTCCCTTGCTGAGGTCTGCATCCCTTACCGTGGCTCTCCTAGCTCTCATCTGGAACCTATAAATGTTATAACACAGCAAATAATAAAAACATGGTCTAACACATCATCCGAATACACAGACTCCTCAAAGGATAATGCAGAATCCTTCCCTAAGTAGTTCCATCCCCTGCCCTCATCTCTATCATTTCGTAAAATCTCAATTTTTCACCAAAACCTTCCATTTGCCTAAAACCACAGATCTCACATCTGGGTTGATTCTACAGCAATGGATCTCATTTGTATGTACAAATATATCAAATGATGTACCACTGTTTTTAAAGAAGCTTACACTGTTTTCATCCTGACAACTTTTTTCCTCCTACTGTCAGGTAGCTTATTATTGTCACAGTTGTTTAGTATAAGAATAAGAAGTACTGATACATGGAAGAAAGCCTGTGAAATAGCACCCTGCCAAAACCAAAATACTTGAAGTTTTTCTTTTCTCCAAAACTGTTGCAGATCCGATGGTTTGTCATACAGTGCCAAGCCACTACAAGGGTTTGGTGGAGCACCATAGCTGGTTTCCCCTGGTGTAGGAGAGCAGCTGGCCAGCACAAGAACAGACTTTTTCAGAGTCAGACACCAAAAGAAAGTAATTTTGTCTAACTTTGGACATCTGTGGTATGTGTCTGAGCATGGAGTGACTTGTCTAGTCTCCCCATTGCAGTACCATGGAGATAAATGGAAATTTGCACAGCAAGTGGTTGTTTTTTTTTTTTTGAGGTCTTTCTTCGGGTGAGATGAATTGTGCCCTAAGGATATTTGAGGGGACTCACTTGAAGGGGTTTCACACACATGCTTTGTAAATGTTTCATTCGCATCCTGACATCTCATTTAGGCACCTACCATAGGTATGGAGATGCCTCCATCCTCATGTAACAGATGTTGGCCTAGCCAGATGAGCTGGCTGCACATCGTGAAGCCCTCAGAGCCCTTCTTCATTCAGAGTGCTCTTTACTAACAAAGATTGTTTCAGAGACGTAAATAAGAGGTCACTGTTGTCTGTGCAGAAAGCCTGAGCATTTCAGTGCTCAGTAGTGCCAAGGGAGGAAAGGAATAGAGGCCATGGATGAGGAAACACCAGAGACAAACGTGAGATGGAAAAGGGCCCCTCAAGACCCTGTGTGCTGGTCTGGGAGTCACTCACTGCTCACCAGGAATGACAGGCAAAGTGTGTCTGAAATGCTGCCTCTTTCCTCTAAATTAAGCACCCAAGTCCTGCCAAAATTTCTTCAGTGATCCATTACTTGAAATGTGAATGAACTTTCAAAACAAAATATGATAATTTTGTCTGAAGGCAGCTGGTTAATGTTTTGACATCCTCCCCCATGAGCATTATCTTAACTTTCTCGGTAAGCAGCTAGTTGTACAATTATACTCATTACGTCTTTTCTTCTGCACCAGAGAAAACCGTTTCCCAAATGAAATAGTTCCCTAACAAATGACCACATATTAAATAATATCTTCTAATATTAATTATAAATTGGAATAAATCCCTAACAAATCACCACATTAAGTAATGTTTCCCAATATAAATTATAAATTGGGCTGTTTGTTGAGGAGAACAGGACATACACTCTTAACTGGAGACTCTTAAGACCTACAGACAACAGTAAATATCCCCATAATTCAGATGCATTCACTATTTCGGCTCTTTCTGTATGTTTGTGAGCTGGAATGATTGTCCCTTTCTGCAAACATCACTTCCAGGATAGACACAACCTGGCAACCTGCTGAAGTTGTCAATTGGTTCCTGTTGTGTTCAGTGTCTGGGGATCCTGCAGATAAAATGTGCCAAAGTGAACAGTTTTCTGCCTTATCATGATGCCAAGATCCCACAAGTTTTTTGTGAAAGCAAAGAGTTGTCTTCCATGCTTTCCCCCCTTCTGTTTTACGTGGCATGGCTGCTACATGTTTTGGGAACTCAGCTCCTCCTTTAGAGATATTTGAACTCTGGTAGCGGTAAAAATCTAGTAATGGTGTACTGGGTATCACAGGCCACAGATCTTGGCTGATGTCGAGGCCGTGATGCTTCTTCAACTGTTTTTACCAGAGGACAGTTGGGATGTGGAATTTTCAGGTATTTCTGTGCAAATCATGCTGTGATTTCCTGATGCTAATTATAAATGCATCTGTGAAATTTGCAGATTAAATTGTTAAATTTGAGCATCACTTTTGGGCATTCAAAGGGGACAACTCTGAAGCAAGATTTTGTCAAGTCCTTACATGAAATCTTGAGATGAAGCCCTTGCAGTCCAATGGATGGGTAGGAAAAATGGATAGCTAATAAGGTGGGTTTGATTGTCTGGGGAGAGGGATTGAATGTAATGTATTTCTCTGGTTTATGTAACTGCCATGGGTGATGGCAAGGCAGACAGGGTGACTCTAATTTCTAGAATGGATGGGCAATGGATTGATAAAAAGCTGACTGATTAGAGCCACTTCTCATCTAATGACTGTCAATTAATGCTAATCTCTGATGAGCGGCAAAGAAAAGAACGGATTCCTGCTGGCTACACTCTGCTGTCTACACAGATCAAACGACTTTCTTCTCTGGCATTGCTGAATAAAGCAAAGAGTGATGAGTATCAGAGCATAATTCAGAGACGAGGATGCTGAATCTGGAGTATCCTGTTTGTGTTTACCATGAGACACTGTGCGGACCTGGTCCTGCTGCTTGTTCACCCTCTGGACCCAACATATCAGTCTTCCCACATCACTGGGCACCATGGAAAAAATGTCTTGGCAGTATTTTCCTTCCTGCAGCATGTAATATAGAGCTGGCTATGACATTGTCATTTCCTGGGTTGGTGGACTTCAGAGTTTCCCTTGAACAAAGCTACTACTTTTCTTAGTAAGCCTCAGACTCCCTTCAGACACTTACAGGACAACCACATTCAAACACCTTCCAGGAGGAAGGCTCTAGTGTAGCAGAATGTGTCTCTACTAGACCAAGGAACAGGCTGTTTCATGGCTCCTCTGCATCCTCTTTGACAGACCATCAAAGTTTCAAGTCAGCAATACTATCTACCCTTGGGCAGGCAGTGGCTGGACCGTTCTGAAAAGGAGCCAGAGCATCATTACCTACTTGGCACCAGTAATGCAGCATTGACACTGCTGGGGTGCCTCAGAGGTGGCTCCAGAGGCTCCCAGCAGAACCTAAAGCTGCAAAATGGCAGGAGACTCCAATATCCAGTCTCCAATACCCAGCACAAAGGCACAGGCTGAGTCATCCAAAAGCTGCTCTCCTCAAACTGGAGTTACTACAGGCAAAGCTTTCCACAAATGGACCTTTGCGCTCACACTGTCCAGGCTTTAAGAAAGGAGGAGACAGAAGTTTGGTATGTTTTTCCTAAAAAGCTCCACTCTGCAAAAATTGTGTCATTATGGCTGAAAAATTTCCTTGGAGGTTTCCAGTGGAACTTCTGAAGTTTTGTGGGCTGTAAGCTCAAGGAGCCTATAAACAACAATGTGCACCATCAGCTCAGACTGTCCAGCTTGGACTGACCAGGGCAGACCACCATGCAGCATCACCTCGCTCTGGCTGGTGGCTCTGGATAAGCCCATGATGCCACCTGCCCAGCTGTGCCACCTTTTCAGGAGCCAGCTTGCTCCAGGATCCATTATCAGCTTCTGTGGAAAATGATGTGCTATTCCCAACTGGGATCACAGGAAATGTCAGTGTGTGTGCTATCTAGCACTAATTAGGAAGTAATTGTTCCTAATGGGTTATGATATCTTGAGTGTGTCAGCTATGTTCATCACATTTCTGGGGCATGGATCATGAACGCACAAAGTTTAACGAAGAGCCTTTTCTCATACAAACTGTCTGGCATGTGCCATATGAAATAAGAAGGATGGAGCTGGATAGGGATCTCTTTCTGAGAGCACCTCAGGTATATAAGGGACACCAGAGGGAATTAAATAATCATAGAATCATTAAGGTTGGAAAAGACCTCTAGGATCATCGAGTCCAACCTTCATCCAACATCTCCCTGACCACTATACCATGTCTTGCAGTGCTACATCTACTCATTCTTTGAACACGTCCAGAGATGGTGACTCCAGCCCTTACCTAGGCACCCTGTTCCAATTCCTAACCACTCTTTCAGTACAGAATTTCTTCCTAATATCCAGTGTAAACCTCCCCTGGTGCAACTTGAGGCCATTACCTCTTGTTCTATCATTAGTTACATGGGAGAAGAGACCATCACAAGCCTCACTACAACTTTCTTTTAGGTAGCTGTAGAGAGCAATAAGGTCTCCTCTCATCCCCTTCTTCTCCATGCTAAAATAACTCAGAAGAGCTGAGATTCACATACTTGGGAACTTCTTAATTTACTTTTTTTAGTACCATGGAAATGTGTTTGGCCAGGACCTTTGCAGTAAGGTGACCACACATCCTCCCAGCAGACAGCTAAAAGAATGGGGAAAACCTTTACCTTTCTCACTCATCACCAAACAAACCAGATAACTAGAATAGCTCCTCTGAAAAGATGAACACTGGACACTCCTCCCTGTATTTCCCACCTACTAATTATCAAGCGGTTTTTCCCTCTCAGCTTACAAAAACATTCATTACCGCAGGACATGGCTTTTGTTGCAGGGCCTTAGTAGATGAATGCAGTCCAAGACAACGCAGGAAAAGAGCTGGCAAGATCATGATCTCCTCCCACACTCCTGCAATCACCATGGGTCAAATGAAGAAATAGGAGGCAGTTGTCGCAAACATGGTTAAATGTGACTTGCAAACGCAGAAACAGAGACCTGTGGGGCTTCTGAACGAAATGTCTGATGCACAAAGGCTGGGACAGCTGGAGGGAGGAGTAACTAATTTGAAAGTAAATACCTGGCAAGTAGCTGTCTCCATCTGAGTTAGCCACCTTCAGACCTTCTGAAGTCAGCAGAGATCTAGTCAGTTTGGTCAATGGTTCCTGAGGCACAGTCCAGGTGGAAGCCAAAATAGGCCGGATGAATCATGGTGTGAAAGTGGCTATTCTCTCTTTTGATGACCAAGGAGTCTGCAGTGATTAACTCAGCTGTACACTTTGTTAGGATGGACAGTTCCTTCCTATATATTTGCTTTATTTTACTAGATTCTTGATTTTTCTCACTATCTTAACCACTTCATTCCTCTGTGCAGCATCACTAAACAGTTCTGATGTTCCTGCGAGTATCACTGTGTTACACCACTTGAAATCACACTACTGCGGGGAATCTCAAGTTTCTTTGAAAGAAAAAAAAAAATTAAAACATGCAAAACCCTTCTTTTAAATCTTTTTTTTCCAACGGATTTCATTACTTTAGAAAGAGGTTTAACTTAAGCTTTTAAGCTTTGAGCAGCTGACATGAACTCAAGTCTGATTTCACAGGTCCTGGCATCTTTGCTTTGGAAAAAAAGAAGTTCTCCATCTACTGATAAAAATATACTGAGAAATTCTAAATCCTGACAAGTATCTGAAGATACTTGAAGATTCCTGACAAATGTTTTTCTCAAAAAGAGGTCAAAGTCTACAAGTTACTGAAAGAACCAGCTTGTCAGATTCTTGCCAGAACCAATGTCCTCACTTGGGCCATCCAGTGATCCCCCATGAAAATGATCTCTTCTGCACCTCCATTAGTGAGCAGAGAGGCCTCCTGAGTGTCCTTGTGAAAATAACCACCTGTGAGGACATTTGGATCACACCGAAGTAATTGGCCTATATTTTGTACATTCACAGCAGATCAACACAAACGCTTTTACTGGTATTGAACAAGACTCAAAATAGGTGTCTAAATGTAGGTGTTTCCTGCCTTTTGCACAGCCTTGAGGAATTCAAGATCCCCACGCCAGGAAGAGAGATATGAGATGGAACCTTTAGACACTTTTCTTCCCTGGAGCAAAATTTGGAAGCTGCTGGGACAGAGCATCTCAGAAGATCTTAGATGATTAATCCACTGAGCCAAGGCCACACTGTCTTCCCACACCACCCTCACGGATGTCAAGGAGACACTTTGCAGACCAAGGCCAAGACTTCATCTCACTTCCCTGTGGTGGTCTGGGTGTTGAATCTAAGCCAAACATCCAAGTTCCCTGTATAGTCAATAAGGAGGAAAAGGATGCTCTGGAGGGTATCTCAGCCCACTTATCTTCAGCACATTCTCTTGGGGTAGTGTCATGAACAAGGCTGACATATAGAGACAGAGAGGGGGATCACCTCGGACCCTTTTCAATCCTGTCCGGCCTGTGAATATCAATTAATTTTCCCAGGAAAGAAAGAGAGGGAGAGACAGGACCCTTGAGTTCAACCCACCTGCCACACTCTGGTTAAGGAGGAGGGAGATCTCCTCGGACCCTTTGCAATCTGCCCAGCCTGTTAGGTGAGCTAACAGTGTCTCTGGAAAGCAGATCCCTACTGACAGCTCACTAGATCGGAGGGTGACTCTCTTACAAGCCGCGACACTTAGACAGGATCCCTTAGGTCTCAAAATTAAAGTTTCCGGAAACTTTTATATCCATAAGTAATGTACTTTATTGTATACCCTCATGACAATGTGCAGATCGGAGGATACCAGTGATAGTGACTGACTGCGTAAATAAGTGATATAAAATAATAATCATTAGTAGCTAGTCTAATAATTAATACTTTAGTGCACATAACCTGGTGTTCTTACCCAAATAGATGTCCCTATGCAGGGGGTGAAGATAGGTTCAGCCC
>VZZY01010437.1:126811-140162 GCA_013400335.1 Eurystomus gularis | reverse complement strand
GCCGGCCGCCGAGCCCCCCGCGCCCGGTGCCGCTGCAGCTTCCGCGCCTGGGCGTTGATGCCTGCGGGGGATGGAGGGAAGGAGGAGTGGGGTGGGGGGGAGAGGAGAGCAGCGTTCAGTCCCCGGGACCCCCCTGGCAGCCGCAGCACCCCACATCTGGAGGGATGCTGCAGCGCGGGAGCGGGGATGGAGNAAGATGAAAGCCCCCCCCCCCTCCCCCCCGCCCAAGGACCACGGACTCTGGCTGGGCTGATTCCTCCTGGTGCTTTGCCCTCCTCGGAGGGTGACACCAATGCTATCGCCAAAAAGGGGGTGCCCCAGCCCTCCCTGGCCCCCAGATGCCACTGACTGGGGGCAGCCGGGCTGGGCTCAGCACCCTCAGCATCCCCAACCCGGGCCAGGCTGCCAGGGCGGGAGCGGGGGGGCGGAGAGGAAATCTCTACTACAAACTGATTTAGCTCAATCTTTAAAAAAAAACAAAACACCCAAAACAGAGCCTGGATGCTGCTTTGGGGCCTTTAGCACTCCATGGCCAGCAGCATGCAGGAGCTGCAGGGGGACCCACCCCCCCTAGTCCCCCCGAGCATCAGCCAGGCATGGGAGCTGCGAGCCGCAGCAGAGCCTGCCTGCCTGCAGCAGGAGCAAGCTGTGATTAACTTCTCCCAAGCATCAATTCGGGCAGAGCTGCCTGCAAGACAAATGGGAGCCCAAGCGAGTGAACAGGCCTGGCCGAGCTGCACAAGCAGCCCCTTGCGTGGCACCCCCAGCCCCGGGGGGGTCCCCGTGGGCCCCTTCGTGCTGCAAGCGTGGCTCGAGTTCTGCGGGAGAAAGAAGGAGTTATGGGTCCGATGGGTGATGCTCGTACCTTGGGTGGGCAGCCTCCTGGGAGCAGGTCGCTGGCATTCGGGGAGGACGAAGAGAAGGGGGGGGAAAAAATCCCTAAAGGCTTTGCTTGTAGCAGCAGCACTGCAGCGATGCCGGTGCAGTGTGATGCCAGAGCCCCACTCACGGCTTGGCCGAGCAGCGAGCAAGCTTCGGCCACAGGGATTTGAGGACAGCCGGCGGGATTTGGGGACAGTAGAGAGCCTAGTGCCCAAGGCTGCTTAAAGGGACACTCACAAGCTCAGACCCAAACAAAAATGTCATCTGCCTTATTTGGTGAGGAATGGGCTGCCAGTTCTGAAAGACATTTTTTGGTTTGTTTGTTTTAAATCCAGCGCTCCTTTGCTGGGAAAATGAAAGAGATAGGGATGGGGAGGGAGGTGGGAGTTGGAGAAAATAGCCCCTGATGTTTACATGCCTCAGGACTAGGGCAAGTCAGGGCCGAGCCACCCTGAGTGGTCCAGTGCCCCGCATCCTTCTTAAAAAGGCAATCAGCCCTGCTCACGTCCCCACCACGGCCAGCGTCCTGCAGATGTGAAATCCTGGGGGTGCAACAAGCCTGCCCAGGCAGGAGCACAGCCCAGGC
This sequence comes from Eurystomus gularis, assembly GCA_013400335.1. Classification (NCBI taxonomy): domain Eukaryota; kingdom Metazoa; phylum Chordata; class Aves; order Coraciiformes; family Coraciidae; genus Eurystomus; species Eurystomus gularis. Next base: position 138,694 of record VZZY01010437.1, on the reverse strand, counting down.
TGTGCCGCTCGGGATGCCAAAGGCCACCCCAAATGTGTCAGCAGGAGGCCTTGGCTCAGCCCAGGAGCCTTGTCCCCAGCCCACAATGTGGAAATAGGCCAAAGGGATGAAGGACGGCTTGGGCAGTGCAGGTCCCAGCCCGTGGGAGTGGAGGAGGAGAGGAGCTGGATCCTGGGGAACAGCTATTGCTGGAGCTCGTTGCACTGGGATGGAGCAGGGGCTGCCGAGACTGGGGTCTCACTGCCTGGAGAGACATGGCATCACCAGTCCCTTATCTAGGAGAAAGGAAGCTTCTGTATTTACTTTGTGTAGGAAAAAAATTGCTTTTTTACTGCTGATAGAGCCCCCGTCACAGGCTCCCCACTAACCCTGGAGCTGCAGTGGAAAAATAAACACAGCTCTTTTCCTGAGCATAACAAAGTCCCTCCATAAACCGGGCTACGTTTTTCAAGCCCCTGGTACCGTTTCCTCCTCCTGAGTGTGTGCAGGTTATCCCACCCAAAACGCTGTGTGAGCATCTCCAGCACAGCGCAGCCGGGGCAGAGCCAGCAGCCGCTGAAGCCCCATGGTGATGTGGATGGGAACGGGGCAGGATCTCATCCTATCCCTTAGGGAGAGCTGGGCACCCTGGGCAGGGGCACCCACTGACCAGCACCCACCAGACCCCACCAAGATGCTGCCTCTCAACTTGTCCTGCATCCCAGGGAGAAACCTGCCGCTTGTGTCCCCAGGATCTTGGATGGAATCTCCCTCTTTCGTAGCCTAGGAAAGAAGTTCCCTTTTCCTGGCTAAGAAATAAATCAGTCAACAAATAACTCCATGGGTCCCAGGAAAGAAGAAATGCTTTGAATTTACGCAGAAGGAGCTAATGCTGGGCAAGTCCTTCTTAATGTAACTGCTACACAGACCCTGCAGGGAGTCCTCCCTGGATGCACTCATGCTGAGGTATATCAAAGCCAGATCCTCAGAGGTACCAGGCAGAGCATCTCTTAAGATAACAGGCTTAACTCTTAAGTTTCTTGAGATGTGCACGTGATTCAGCCTCCTGGGAAAGCCCCAGCAAGCTCCAGACTTGATGCAAAATGGGGCTGGTTTGGGGGATGAATGTCATAAAGATGCCGAGGGCTGCACCTCTGACCCAGCGCCCTCCAGTCTGTGGGGGTTTTCTCCAGATGCCCCCTAACCCCAAAAAGGAGTGGGGCTGCAGTGAGAGAGGGCGTCAGCCTCGTTACTGCAGAGATGTTCTACCTGTGCTGCTAATTAGTGGCTTGAAGAGTGGGCACCTTCCTCTCCAAGGGGAAGCAGCTAATAAACCAATTAGGATAATGGGTAACCGAGCAGATAAAACTCTTAGGCTATTTACTACCAGGTCACGGATGGGTGTGGAGCCCTTCCCTCAGCCACCAGCTCAGCAGCAGGGCAAGCAGTGATGCACCAGCCTGCGTGACACCAGTGGTCCCAGTCCTGCCTCTCCAGCGATGCCCTGTGCGAGGAAGGGCCTTGCAGGTATTTCCCTGGGGATTCTGCTTTGCAGCATCCCTAGTTTTGGGGTTTTTGTTTGTTTGTTTTACTTTGTTTTTCCCAGTTTTGGGTTAGTTTTGGTTGTGTTTTTTTTTTCTCTCGGGGAGCCACAAGCCCAAAGTGCCTCTATTTTTTGCACAGATGCTGCATTTTCCACACCAGTGCCCCGTGACCCTGGGCAGGCAGCTGCTGCTTGGCAAAAAGACCTCTGCCAGCTGGAAGCTGGTGACCAGGGTGATCCCAGTGGAGGGCACTCAGTCAGTCCCCATCACACCAGGCGTTCTGTGTGGTTTTGGAGCACTGGCTGAGAGGAAAGCATCTTCAGATGTGTTACATCACTCTCGTCCTCAGCAGCTTGTGGATGGGGTGGGAAAGTGTGGTGCCAGCCCTGTAGCATCCCTTCAAGCAGTGCCACCAGCATGGGGTGAGACTGACGACAGAGCCCCTGGTGCCAATGAAAGAAAGGGCTACAGGAGTGAGACTTTAACAGGTGAGATAAATAAGGGCTGTGTAGTCTGCAGAGCGCACAGCCTAAACAAACGTGGGTGTAGGTTTTCTGTCTCGGAAGAGCTTAGTCAGCTATGGAAAATGCCCAAAGGTTAAAAAATGGAGACTTTCCACCACCCCACCCAGGAGCACTGAAACAAATGAAGTGATATCTACGTTGAAAGCATAACAGGCTTATTGCCAGATCCAGGGCTCGCGAGCCTGTCAGGAACTGCTCCTCCATTGGAAATCACCAAAGGGTGCTGAGCCCAGGCCAGCTTGGGGCTGCTTCCCCAGCCCACCCAGGATCCAGGTCACAGGTGGGAACACTGCTTGCTGCATCCAAGGGGGGATAATCTGAGGCTAAAAGTTGATGTGACCTTGGATTCAGGCAGGGAGCTGCCACGTGGCCCTCCCCACCGTGTGCTGTAACCGTTGCGCTTGGCTCTTGCCCTTTCCTCTGTTCAAAAGAAGCTGTTTTTAGTCACCACTCTCCTGAAGTGCTTAACAGCTCTCTGAATCTGGCTGGAGAAAGAGCTGAAGAGAAGAGCAGATCTTCTACCTTTGCAACTCCCTCTCTGGCCCAAGCCCCTTTCTCTCCATTCACATTACACGTGCAGGGAGATGGGACCGATCCTGTAGCACCTCCTCCCTGAGCAGACACCGGGACTGGGCACAGTGAGGGATGGAAGGAGCCCTGTCTCTCCATCAGGTGCCAAGGGACCACCCTGCACAGTGTTAGTATGAGGGCTGGGGGTTATTTTCCACTGCTCCTCCATCCTCCCCATTTCAAGGCAGGAGGTGAGCCCATCCTTGGCTTCCTGTGCTGATGGGGACCCGCCCACAACATCAAAAGCCACAAATGCCACACTCAGATTTTGGGGCACCCAGTAGCATCTGCTCTCCCCTGAAGCGTCCACAGGCCCATTTCCTTTGGGTCGTGCGTCTGGGCTCTTTCCAGCCCTCATTAGAGCAGATGGGGACAGCCCTGTCCCCGCTGGCACTGAACAGGTCGGGCTGTTTGTTCCGCTGCTGGTGGGGGGAACCTTGGCTTTCACTTGCTGAGTGCCTGGAGTAATCTTGCATCATCGTTAGGTTATTTCTGACAATCGCAACCTTTTCCTACAGGCGTGAAAAACCCCTCGATGCCCATCCCAGCAAAACCCTCTGGCCAACGCCTCCGGAGCCTGATCCAGACCCCTCTGTCAGCAGGTCAGACCCACTAAGGGCATTGTGCAATTAAAAATGTGACTTTTAAACCTTTCCATCCTCATCCTTGTGGGGCTTTTATCTGAGGGTGGGAGGAGAGAAACCTTCATTACTCTGCGCTGGGGTCACTTATTAACCTGCTGGTTCCTAATGATGCACTTATCTCCTCCTGCCAGCCCTGGACTTGATCAGGCACCTCTGGGGGTGGAGGGCCCTCCTGCCCTACATTGCTCTCTCTTCATTAGCTTTTCGTTTTGCTTAATTGTTCCTCTAGATTTGCATGGGGTGTCTGGCCCTGGGGGATGCCCATGGGGAGACGGGGTGCAGGGGAGTGGTGTAATGCTCTGCCTGGTGCCGAAGTGTGGGACACCACGATGCTGGTTCACGGTGACGGGAAGAGTAGGCAACAGCGATGGTCTTGCCACCTGTGAGAGGGGATTTGGTTTGAAGCCCCTAGACTGGCTAAGAGAAATATTTGAGGTCACAGGTACTAAATTTATGCAGGAGAGCACTGAATACCAACTCCACCCAGAAGCCTTGCAGCTAAAATGTGGCTACTCTCCCATTTGCACCACCCCTGGTGCCCAAAACATGTGCAAAAGCTTTTGATGTGGGGTGCGTTGCCCCCAGGCAGCTCAGGGGGGGATGTTGCAGCTCCCTGGACCCTCTCCCTGCCCCACACCCGGCTCTGACCTGCAGTGGTGGTGTCCACATCCTTGGCAGCCAGCTCCTCCACCTCCGCTCTCTTGCGCAGCTCCAGCCGCCGTGAGAAGCCCTCCCTGGGCTTCCAGAGGTCCTGGATGAGCAGCGGCTTCTCATGGTCACCCAGGACTCTCAGCCCCTCTGTCTGCCACTGCTTCTCGGGGCCCTCGAACCTCCCGATGACATCGCACAGGGCGTACTGCCCGGCGCTGAGCTGGCTCAGCCCGTAGCGCTCCAGGGCTTCCTTCACAAGCTCCCGCGCGCCTGAGCTGCCCGTCGCCAGCACGCTCTTGTAGTTAGTGCCCGCACAGATGTTGCCACCGAAGATCTTCAGGACGCCAGGGGCCGAGAGCTGGGTGGACAGCTCGGCCGGGTCATCCTCACCAGCTGCTGGGGAAGTGGAGGCTGAGCTCCGGTCCTTGTAACTTAGTGTCCGGTACAAGACCTGGGAGAAAATCCGGCTCTGGCGCTTCAACCGGTTCTTGGATGGTGGAGCCATGGTGGAGGAGGACCCATAAAACATCGTGCGCGAGGTCATCATGAGGCACAGCTGGGCAGGGAAGAGGAAAAGGGGGAAGGTCAGTGGTTTGGAGGCCAGATGTGCAGCAGGGAAGGGCAAGCAGGAACCAGCTGGAGGCCATGGAGGAGCCACTGTCACCTGAAAGGTGGAAGGGAACAGCAGCAGGGGAGGACCATTTCACTTGTGCAACCCAAAACACCAGTGGCCAAGCTCACACGGGCTCCTTGGCACCAGCACAGTTACCCCAGGATGGATTTGCCCCTGAAAAAAGCCTGGAGCGACCCCAAATTTCTCCATGATATGTATTAAGAGGTCCCTCTTGCCCAAGCAAAATGCAGGAGGAGAGCAGAGCCCAGCAGGACTTGGCAGGGTCCATCTTGGTCAGGAGCCAAGGCATCAGAAGTTGCTTTCACTAACGAGTTTACGGAGCAATCCCATTTTTTAGAGGTGAAACAGAAAGCTCAAGTGCAAATTCAATCACTCTGAGGTCACCGCTAAATGCTTTTGCTCACCAAGAGGCACAGGGTGAAAATGGGCTTTAATTAGCCTTTCTAAAAATGTCCTGACTCTGGCAAATCTCTTGGCTGTTGCTAGTTTGCGGAGGACGTTAAAGCAGGTGGTGGCATCACTGACAAGGCTGCCCTTGTCACATTAGCCAGGGCAGCGCTGCTCCGGGTGGGCAGCGACCGGAGGAGAGGTGGCCACGGCCGTGCAACAGCTTCTGGTGCACCTTGGTCTGCAGGAACACGCTGGAAAGCCCGATGCTCTTCTGGCTTTAGGCAGATAGTGGTCTTGCCTGATGACATCTGTGGCCAGCTTTGAGATCACCTCTTGGATGCACAAATACCCGCTGCTCGCACAGCACCGATAATGCTGCCGGCTGCACCACAAACCGCTGCCGGGGAAGGTCCAGAGGAGAATTGGAGCCTTTCTAATTTGGACAGGATAGGGATTTCCCTCACCTCCCAGATTTATAACGTGCAGCCTGTGTGCAGGGAGCAGGCAGAGGCAAGGAATCGGTGCATACAAAGAGGGCTCCCAAAACATCCCGTCTGCGGCTATCAGAGCGCTTTGATGCAGCAGTTGATGATCCAGCCGTGCATGGCCAGGGAGACACGGGGAACCAGCAGCTTTCTGCATCTGCAAATCTGTCTCACTCGGGCAGAATCTCATTGCTATCAGGCAGAATGATGTCGGCCCTGGAAAGCCTCCAAACCACCATCTAATTCAGGAAAAAAAGCATCCCTGCTGCTAATGGAAGAGGTCACCTTCTAACCCAGAAACAACCTCCCTGTAGTGCACGGAGAATTTCTGCAGGGTGTGCACCTCCCCATCCCAGGACTGGAGGCCCACTGGATGCTGCAGATGGAGAAACTGAGGCACTAGCAAGCCCTGAGGCTGCAGGACATGCCTGGGAGCTGCACCCCAAGTCACCCCTTTCCTCAGCCCCACCAGGACTGTGAAAACACTGGGATTTGTCCTTCTTCCCAATGCACTGGCTCAGAAAGCAAGGACACAGCGGCCAGCCAGGTGCTGTGGGGAGGAGGGGGAACAGGCAGCCCCCAGCCCTGGCTCATCACTGCTGCCTGGCTCACTAAAACCAGGCTTAGTGATCAGCCTGGGAAGCAGAGCTCAGCACCTTGTGCTTTGTACCTCACCAGCCGAGAGCTGGCCCGGAGAGCTTCACTGCAACTTGCTGGGTTTGGGGAAGGCTGCTCCTGCTCCCGCCTTGCAACTGGGGAAACTGAGGCAGGGATGGGCTTAGAGCTACAGCTCCCCCCACGCTGCTGCTGCTCCTCCAGCTGAGCCCAGAGCTGCTGCTCCCGCTGGGGACAGCCCTGGGGACATCCCTTGGTGTCTGCTGTGTGACATCTCCAGGGAGTGCCGGGGTGGACCCGACCTGGGGAGCAGGTCAGGGCACTGGCAGACAGTCAGGTTCAAGAACAGCTTCCCTAGGCTGTTAGCCAGCCCTCATTAACATCAGCCAGAAGAAAAACTACCTCCATGTCCCTACGAGACCTTGCCATCAAGGATGCAAAAGACAAAACTTTGTCATCAAATCACTGTTTTCCGTTCGCAGATTTGATCTCCTCTGCCCTGAACTACCTCCAGCACAAAAGGAAACCTTTTAACATCTGCCGGTGGTAAAATTGTTCCTCCAAGCCCACATCACAGACAGAGACAACATCCTCGCTTTTTCCAGGTCCCTGCCTGGCTTTGAATATGTTATTTATAGCTCAGCTATTTTCCTGCTCTTTCTATGAAACGCAGCATCTACAGAGTTCCCGGGTGAAGGCATTTCACGGGGTGAAAATAAGAAGCCTGGATTGGAAGAAGCTTCAGCCTGGTCACCCCATTTTTTTCAACATCTGGAGCAACACTGCTGTGATTTCACCAGGCACTAGCCCAGGTCACCTGAGAAATCACAGCCTTCTCATGAAGACAGCGTAACACACAGTCTTAATGCCCCTGAGGGCTCGAATGGACGTGATAAGATGATAATGAGATTGGCTCTTCTCGCATCCGTGCGCTCAGGCACGCCGGTCACGGGCACCTCTGAGGAGGCTAAAGAGAAAACTGGTGTGTGTGATGCTTTGGGGTCTGCCGGGACGGCGAGGATGCTCCAGCTACTCCCAAGCAAAATATCAAAGGTGTTGTTAACAAAGGTGTGATGTTTGGGCACATCTTCCCATAGGTCAGTGGGACACGTGCTCCTGGACCTCCCCAGCCCAGGCAAGCCCTCTTCTTGCCACAGGCAGTCCCGTTGCCCGGCTGTGTCACTGGACGCCATGCCTACAGCTATGGAGGAATGACCCAGACTTTCCAGAGAGTCTCCTTCTTCAGCATTCAGTGACATCCCTGCTAACAGCTACACAGTAATTATCCAAAAGCCTGGGATTGCCTCCTGGCAGATCCCCATCAGGTATCCTCCACCTCCTCGCACGCTGTGCCTCTCCACACCAAAACCTGCTATTTTCCCTGGCCAGCACTGTCTGTATTTATTTTGCAGAGCTATGACAAATGCCTTTGGTATTCACATGGTCACCACATGTCCTTCCATCACCACAACTGACTCTGCAACCACCGGAGACTTTCCTGTGGGCCCCGAGGTTCCTGTTCCCACTGCGGGTGAGCAGCTCCTTCCTGCTGCCCCCAGCCAGAGCCCATGCAAAGCCTCCCCTTACCTTGCCATCCTTCTCATGTGCCTTTTCTCCTTCCATTCATCATCTTCCTCAAAACGGGCCTTCTTCCCTGTTGTGCATCATTCTGGGCGGGTGTCTGTTGGTCTCTGCAAGAGGAAGAGGAGGAGCAGTCCTGGGCTGCTCACGGACATTGGCTGCTCACAGTGTGGTGGCTTTGGAGGGCTTGGAGATGCTGCAACTCCATTCTCAATGTCCATCACATCTGCATGCTGCCTACTGAGCTGCATATATATCTCATATAGCTCTGTTACCTCGCTGTATTCCCCCTGCCTCAAATCAAACAGCCCAAGCACTCGCTACAGGTGAGAGCTGCTGATGCCTGCGATGAAGGGACACATCACCCACAGGGGATGCATGGCTGGTGACATGTGTGTTTGCACATGTTCATCCAGCCACAGCCCATAGATGGGCAAGACTGGCCTGGCCCCAAGCTCAGGCTCCTTCACAGCAGGAACATGGCAGCATTGTGGGGGCAGATGGAGCAAACCCAGCCATGGTGATGGCCACCAGCCCCGTCCAAAGAGACAGGGGGAGAACAGCTATAGGAAAAGAAACACTCTTGGAAAGGAAAGACAAAGGGGAGGAGATGGGACTGGCAACAGCCCTGTGACTTTTATCTCCTTCTTCCAAGCACAGATATCCCCAGGGATGCCAGGCTGGAGACCTTCTCGCCCATGGGTGGACAACGAGTCCTGGACCAGCTCCTTCCCCCCAGCAGCTACAGCACACTGGGATGCTCACTGAGGTTTGTTTTTCTTGAATCTCAGTCTATTTTTCTGGACATTGAGGATGGCCACCAAGCGCCATCCCCTCGCCCTCCCACCACAGACCTCTGAGAACACAACCACCGGTAACCGAAAGAGAAATGAAGCAGCTGCAAAGTGCCTGTGGTGGTTTCACGGGTATTTCTCAGAAAGAGCCGGCAGGGCACAAGAGAAACTCTTTTCCATGGCTCTGCCATGATTAAAGACAACCACGCCATCTAACTAAATCACTTAATCAGGGCCTCGGTGTGGGTTTGAGCCAGCCCCTCTTGCTGGCCCAGCGCTGGGGCTATGGGAGGAAACTTTCCACAAGGCGATGGGGTCGTGATGTGAAAGGCAAAGAGACGCTGAACCCACCTCTGCTGCTCCACGCTTCTTCCAATGATTCATCACTCCCGCCGGTTAAATATTTATGCCTTATTTCCAATGTGTCTGCCTTCAGCTGCCAGACATTGATTCTTGTCATGCTTTTCTCTGCTCAATTAATGAGCTTTTGGCTACCATGTATTTTCTCCTCTGCAAGAGTATTTAGATGCTTCAACCAAGCCCCCTCTCATTCCTCTTTGATTTGATTTATGCCTACATTAACTGAATGTCCACCTCATCTCTTGCTGTAAGACATTTTCTGCAGCCCCTTGGTTCCCACATCTCCTTTGCTGAGGTGGAGAGGTTGAGCTTGGCTGTCGTAAGCCTAAATTCTGTTCTGCTAATGCCCTGACCAAAAAATGCAAATAACAGTTATTTTTTTCTAGAGCCTTTCCCCTTATCCTGTGAATCTTCAATTTTCCAGCATAGAAACCAGGACAGACACAGAGCTGCCCCCCAGGCAGCTCTGGCTGGAGGACAGAGTCGCTGAGCCCCTGTGTCACCTCTCGCAGCATCTGCAAGCGGCTCCTGCCAAAAATTTACCATCCAGATTAGGGACAGGAAAACACGTACAACCCCAGTTATTATTTTTGGGCACAAAAAGATTTCCATTTTCCATGTCGCTCCAGTTAGGAGGTGTTTCTCTCGCCCAGTTTTACAGTCTGGATTTGTAGAAGCTATTAACACTGTGCCGCTCTGGGTCAGCCCCGAGTTCTTCCAGAAATTATTTCTAGCTCCTTCCAGATTAATGATAAAAGCACTGAAACAGCGAGGGCACGCTAGCAGCTAGCAGTGCCCAGCAGCGATAATCTCCTCTGATAACTGCCTTTGAAATGAATCAGGTTTATTTAATACCGGCTTTCTTGACACTGTATAATGTCAGCTCTAAAACTGGACTGGACTGACTTTTTTTTAATACTGGCAAGTGCAGATTTTTACAAGAATATCACCTCACGTAACTCAAATGCTTCACAAAAGTGTATTACAGCCAGAGTGTCACCGCTCCCATCGGAGACTGAAATCACTTCTGCTTGCCAGGAGTTATTTTCCATATAGCCACACTGGATGGCAGGAATTTATTCCCGGTGCTGAAGTCTTTAATCAATTAAAGCCTGAGCCGGGTTTCTCCATCTTTTCTCCTGGGGGGAATGTTATCAAGCCAATCAACCTGTAGCTACCAGGTCATCTTACTCCCTTTTGGGAAGAGCAGCAACACTATTAAAACACTTTTTCATCTTCTGGAATTTCCCTGGGGCTTGTCCCAGTGCAGACGCAGCTCTGCACGGATGGGCAGTGAGATTTTGGCTATAACTATCCCAGAATGGCAACCAGGAAAGCTGTTTGCCCAGGTCTCTGTTTGAAAAATTTTCCTTTTTTTTTGTTGTTGTTGTTCTTTCAGGTTTTTTTTGGATGGAAACCACTTGAGTCGCAGCCTCTGTGTAATGGCAACGGCCACAGCCTGGATGCTGCGAGCAGAGGGAGAGGCCGCCCCGGCACTGCAATGTGGAACAAATTATAACTCGGAGAGCAAAGGAAATGAGAACACTCTGGACATGGTGGCTTTGACGTGCGTTCCTCAGCTCCAAACCCTGCCCCTGTGCAGATCCTGTCCATGCAGCCGAGTCTGCCAGGGCAGAGCCCAAACCCCGCTGTTCTGAATCAGAGCCCCTGCTCCCTTCCATTCGGGATCAAGTCTCCGCTTCAGAGCCCGGCCTTTTCTTGTGGGAGTTTGATCCATCTAATCTCGGGACAGATCGGAGGCTGATAATGTCGATGCCAGTCTTTAGCCGGATCAGAGTGGGTAAACTCCTTACCGCGTTATTATTAGCAGCAGGCACCCCGTGGTAGTGCCCTGGACCCCATGGCCCAGGGACAGGACATAAAGGCAGTCCCGGCCCTGCAAAGATGAACTAACAGTTTGTCCTAAAGGCAGCTGTAGCCCCACAAGCAGATTATAATGATTTTTGGGACCCAATTCTACAAGGACAACAGGAGTCCTTTTAGCGGGTTTTATTTTCTTGATTTCTTTTTTTTTCCCCCCATTATTTTGCAGGGTCTTTTGAGCCGCCTACGTGCAGCAGCTCTCTGGTAATGCGCAAGTACAAATGCCAGCCCTCTGCCCGGGCAGCTCTATTCACACACACACTCAAGAAACATCTCACAAAGAGCGTTTGCTTTCTGCTGCCTTCCGAGCCGCAGAGTCTCGGTAGGCTGCCTAATTATAAGATCTTAGCAATAATTTTTTTTTTTTTTTTCCAGTGATAATTAACTGAGCCTGGAGAGCGCTGAAAAGAAGCACTTCCTAAGCAAGTAGCAAACTCCCCTGAGTTCTTCTCTGCTAAAGTTACAACTCAGCATGACACGGCTCCAGCCTCACAGGAACATAGACCAAGCCAGCACCTCCCCACCAAGGTCTGGGATGCCACGACAGACACAAGCAGCTGAATACAGGTGAAAGAGCGTGTGTGGAATAGCAGGGGGATCCCAAGGGATGTGCAATGGGACAAGGATCCCACGGGGCATGCAATGGGGAGAAGGGTCCCAAGGGACATCCAATGGGACAAGGACCCCAAGAGATGTGCAATGGGGAGAAGGACCCCAAGGGACGTGCAATGGGACAAGGACTCCGAGGGATGTGCAATGAGGAGAAGGATCCCCCGGTTTCTGCCAACGGGACAAGGATCCCGAGATGCCGTGTCTCCCCAGCACAGCCCTCCCTGCCCGCCCGGTGCCCGGTGCCCGGTGCGGTTCGGCAGGCAGCAGGGGCAGGTCAGGTCTCCAACGGCAACCGGACAAACCTGAACCTTCGCCGCCGTTTATCCTCCTGCCTCCACTTTCCAAGGCGACTACAAACAAACATTCCCGTCCCAGCAGTCGGGACTGGGGGTGGAGGGGGGAAACCTGCTGGAGCCCATCCCGGGGAGAAGCTCCCGGTTGCCGGGAGTGGGGGGGGGATGACGATCAGTGCGGAGCGGGTGACTCCGGGGATGCTCGGGGGGAAAAGAATCCACCCTCCAACTCCCCTCCCCACCCACCTCCTGACAGAAAAAGCGCGGGCAGCTGGGCTAGGGCCTGTCTCCGCCCCCCCCCGCCCCGGTACTCACCGTGCGGG
>VZZY01010437.1:108319-126515 GCA_013400335.1 Eurystomus gularis | reverse complement strand
AAGAGTGGCTGGAAAGCTGCCTGGCAGAAAAGGACCTAGGGGTGTTGGTCAGCAGCCAGCTGAACATGAGCCAGCAGTGTGCCCAGGTGGCCAAGAAGGCCACAACATCCTGGCTTGTATCAGGAGTAGTGTGTCCAGCAGGACTAAGCAAGTGATTGTCCCACTGTACTCAAGAACTAATGAGGCTGCACCTCAAATACCATGTTCAGTTTTGGGCCCCTCACTCCAGGAAGGCCACTGATGTGCTGGAGCCTGGCCAAAGAAGGGTAACAAAGCTGGTGAAGGATCTGAAGAGCAAGTCTTATGAGGAGTGGCTGAGGGACCTGGGGTTGTTGAGCCTGGAGAAAAGGAGGCTCAGGGGAGACCTTCTGGCTCTCAACAAGTCCCTGAAAGGAGGTTGGAGCCAGGTGGGGTCAGTCTTTTCTCCCAAGTGACAAGCAATAGGACAAGAGGAAATGGCCTCAAGTTGCGCCAGGGGAGGTTGAGGTTGGACACGAGGAACAATTTCTTCCCTGAAAGGTTTGCCAAGGCCTGGCCCAGGCTGGCCAGGGCACTGGTGGGGTCCTCATCCCTGGGAGGGATTTAAAAGGCGTGTAGATGTTCTGCTGAGGACGATGGTTCTGTGGTGGACTTGGCTGTGCTGGGCTAACAGTTGGACTTGAAGATCTTAAGGGTCTTTTCTGAATTAAATGATTCTATGACGGCAGTGGGGAATTTTTTGAGATTAGGTGATTGCTGATGCCCCGCTTCTCTTGGTAAAAAATCCTTCTTTTGGTTCAAGGCATGTTTCTCAGCCTGATGGTGCAGGGGTTACACTTTGGGTGGGAAGGTGGGTCTGCCACCCAGACACCCTCTGGGAATGACTGCACAAAAGCAAAGCAAAACCAGGAGACCTCCCAGTCCAGCCCAACCATCAGCACCAAAGAAATGATGGGTGAGGCTGAAGTTGTGGGTCAGGTTTCAGGGTGAGTTCAGCTGCCCCCGGAAGCAGGGAACTCTCCCCAGCTCTCTGGGAAAGCTGCCATGTGTCACAGCCTGTGGAGGACCCAGCCCCAGTGTAATTACAATGGAGAGGTGCGAGCGAGAGGGCAGACCGTGGATGTGCAGAGCCCAGGGCAGGCAGTGCTCCCTGGATGGGGCAAGTTCTCCCTCTCTAAGATGAGCCGGTGGCTGTGGGAGAGGCTGGTGGGTGATGGTAGGTGATGGTGGGGTGGATTTCCTCTCTGGGGTCCACAGCAAGCAGTCCTTACCCTCTGTCCGGTCTGCCACAGGTTTTCCTCCTGCCTGAACCCGGCATCCTTCCTCCCCTGCAGTGGCATCTCTGGGGCTCAACACATCAACCGCAGACTTGGCCACTGCAGGAGGGGAAATAACGGGGCCAGAGCGTGCAGGGCTTCACTCTGGGGAGATGCTGACAAGCCCTGCCACCAATCCCACCCAGCGCAGGGCCACCACCAGCAAACTCGTTCATTTATATTTTTTTAAGGAAACTCTGCAGCTTGGAGCTCAACCCATCCCCAACCTCCCGAATTCCCCTGTGCAGCTGGTGTGAAGGGCGAAGCAGCGCTGACCCCCCTGGCAAGCCGAGCCAGCAGATGTCAATGGTCCATGGACCGAGGTGAGTCGGTGCTCAGCGCTCCATCGCCGTGAGCGGGGCCTCGCTGCAGCTGGTCGAGGCTGACCGCTCCTCATCGGGGAGCGATGGCGTACAGGGCAAGCCAGATAGAAAATGGGTTTACTGCCAGATGCTGCAGGGAAACTACATTTGATTTAACAAGCAGGCAATAGTGAGGTATCTTGAGCTTTTATTTCAGTCCTACTCCACAGGAAACAATATCCACTAGCGTTATCTTCATTACATTTGTTTTCACTTGACTCAATACTGCGTTAAATATAAAATACTGATTGAACAAGAATGGACGGTGAAAAACATGAGATGCTAAAAAGATCCCTCGAACTCTCCTCCGCAGAGACCCTGAATGTTAGGAATCGTTTAAAATTAGTATAAAATAGGAGGACAACCGGATAACCAGCTCTGTGCCCCCCACCCTGCTTTGCAAGGGAAGGATTCAGGAAGCAAGAGAAGAGCAGGGACTTCTCAGTTACAGAGAAGCCCACTCGGCAAATCCGGACTCAAGGCAGGGTGGTGATGTCCTCGATGCAGCCCAGCCAACTGTTCCTGCTTAGGCATCTGCCCTGGGTTTTCAGCAGGAGGCTGAGACAGAGTGGCCTTGAAAAGGTCCTTCTGGCACCTCCCTGTGCCTTGGGAGCCCCTGGAGTGGAATTAGGGCCAACAGCCCCCAATGGCAAATGGCTTCTGAGATAAATCCCATGGGATGAAGCCCACAGACAAAATAGGATGGTGGTCCCTGGGCTTCCTCAGCCCCTGCCAAGGGATGTTTGCCCGGTGGCTGGGACTGCTGTGTGCACAGTCTGCTCCCAGGGTGGTTCCCCCATGGGATTTAGTGATAGACGAGGAGGAGACCTGGGCATGCTGAACCACAGTTGCCACCATGCCTCACAGTAGCTCTGGGAATCTGATCCTCCAGACTCAGTGAAAATTGAAGCGTGTGTTTGTAAAGCACTGGTTGTCCTCCAAGTGTTTCACGAGGTCCTCACATGAGCCCTGTGAGGTAGGTCAGTGTCTTCACCCCCATTTTACAGATGGGGAAACTGAGGCACGGAGAAGGGTAATGACTTGCCAGACAGAAAAGATGGCATTTTCTGTTCTGGGACCCCCTATCCCGCTATTCCAACCCCAGACATGCTCCACCAACTGCTGGTTACTCACAGCTCATCCTTCTCCACCCCTCTATCTGCAGCAGGTGACGGAACAAGGGCTGGGACCTGAGGGCCTGGGAGAAGCAGCAGCAGAGACTGAGCTCACACTGGGTTATTCACCCTTGTCCCTAAGACCACACATCACCCTGCGAGGCATCCTAGCCCAAAGGCTGGTCTGGGGCACCTCCAAAGGTTGTGCAGCAGGCCCATGCTGGGCACAGCACCCAGAGCCCCTTATAGGAACCTTCTGCATATGGAAATGAAAACCCACCAGCTTTTTTTGCCAACCTGGTGACCACAGCCACTACATCAGGAAGGGACCAGGATCTGGATGCTTTTCTTTGGTAATTTGCTGCAAAATGGCATGGCCCTGACGAGCGGGTCCACAGGCTGGGGGGGCCCTAAGCTCTGTGGGAGGTGGGACAGAGCCGGGAGCTTGACTCCTTGGCATGCTGTCAGAGAAACAGGAGATGTGGGACAGTGGCCGTAAATCTCCTTCACTTGCCACATCACCCCAAAACTGCTGCAGTTGCGATTAATCAAGAGGGCAAAGAGAGATGATGGGAAATCGATGCCTTCAGGGGCTCCTGGGGAAGGTGCAGGCAAGGCTGAGAGCAGCGCTGCTCTGCCCACCAGCTCCTGGCACAGACCTCAGCACACACCAGAGCCCAGCACCAGACCCTCCAGGCTCCAGCAGCTCTGCAGGTGTGTTTGGGAAGTGGGACATGTGTGATTTTCCTATTCCATCAGCATCAGGGCTGTTCCTCATGGCTAGACGGGTGGTCCATGTCCCTTTATCCTGTCTTGGAGAGCACTGTCTAGTCGTGGTTAGGGGTTTAAAAACTAAGCATCATTAGGACCTCCTCATCACAGCTCAGCTCTGAGCATCATGTGGATGCATCCCTTCCCTGCAGCATTCCCAGGAATGCTGGAATTCATCCCCAAAGTGGAATTAAATCTGATACTGAGGAAGGGCTCTTCACCAAAACAGGAGCAGAGAAAGCAGGCAGCAGCCCCATGATCCCAATCCAAGGAGGTTCTCTTCCCTCCATTGAGGAGAAAGAAAATCCCCTGACACGGCTGGGCTGACCCCATCCAGGTGGATGCCAGGAGCTGCATCCCTGCTCTGCTCCCCATGGAAGGCACGGGTGCAGCAGAGCCTGGGAGCGGGGCCGTGCTTTGGGAGTGCTGCTGGCACCAGACCGGAGAGGAAAACAAAGCACCCGAGGGTGCTCCAAGGGCCCATCTAGGAGGGGACCTACTGAGTTGTGCACTTAATACTGGCTTAGAGAAAGGGTTTTCCAGACTCTGGGGAGCCCTGGAAGAGATTCAAGTTTCAATTCCCTGTAAGGCTTTGTTGACTCTGGACTTTCTGGAACTTGGGAGGGGATGGTTAATGCTGACAGGGCCATCTAGGAGCTGAGCCTGGATGGTGCGGGGAAGCCAATGTGCCACCCTCAAGATGGGGCAGCCACACATCCAGGCATCCTGGGGAAAACGGGCCAGGTCTCTCCTTCCACCAACACCTCCAGTCTCTTGAGTGGCCCATGCTAAGGGCTCCAGTAGCCAAACCCCGCGTGTCACTAGCCAGAGGCGTGCAGGGCCAGGGCTCCTGCTCCCATGGGATGCCCGGGGTCAGGCAGGTGAGCAAGGCTTCCCCAAACCCCCAGCGAGGGGCTCGTCCCCTATCACCCGCAGCCCGTTGGTTGGTCACCACATTACAAAACCTTTGCCTAAAAAAAATAAACAGTTCCCGAGGTTAGAAAAGAAAAATCACCCTCCAGGCTCTGCTGTCTGTGCGGGAAGGGCACCAGTGGCTGCTGCCCGCAAGGCAAGCGGGTGGTTTGGGGCGAGCCCACGGCACAGGCTGCATCCCCGCTCCCCTCCGTGCCCCCATGTGCTGGTTGGCACAAGCGATGTCTTTAAGGCATCTACCGGGACGTTTTAGCCTCCAGCGTGCTGGGCCGGTAGAGGTACCTCCAAATGGCGTAGTAGTGGATGCCAGCTCCGATGGCCACGAAGAGGTGCCAGATGGCATGGGCGAAGGGGATGCGGCCATCGCTTTTGAAGAAGATCATGCCCAGGCAATAGAAGAGTCCACCAGCCACGAGCTCCAGGAGGCCATCCCTGTTGGGCTGGGAGCAAGCAGGGAGGCAGGGCTCAGTGATGGCCATGGCGTGCCTGTCTTTTTCCCTCCACTCCGTCAAGACCAGAAGCGTGGCCCCAGCTGCAGGGTGCAGGCGGGACCCTTGCTCTGCCTTCTGCTGCACCATCCCCTCTAGCAAGGCAGCGGGGACCCAGAAGCCCGACTTTACTGGGAGGATTTCAGCACAATGGAGCCCAGGTAGGAGGTCCACTGGAGAAGCACATGGTATCTGTTGGGCACCCAAAGAACTTGCAAAACCCAGCCAGGCCACATCGTATTTGGGGATGGCTTTATCCATCACACAGCCTGGACTTTGCCAGCCCACTGGAGACAAACCAGCCCTGCTAGGACTTGTCCCTCACACTGAGCCCGCGTGCTTCCCAGCAGTAGCTTACCATGGAGAGAATGACCAAGGCAGGGAAGAAGCCCATGATAACGTAGCACACCAGCTCCACCAGCTTGTACCTGTGACCAACAGAGAAGCTGCTTGGAGGCAGGGGGAGAGGGAGTGTTGAGTTTTATGCCTGTGATGTTCACTGACATGCTCTAGGAAAAGAGGCGGAGGTGCCATCACAGAAGGTCCCATGTCCTCGTGTGTGAGCCACAGCACCAGGGCAGAGCTCACCCTGCTCCGGCCGTGATGCACCCCCACCATGGTTTGAGAGCCACCAGCTCAGGGCCAGGCACTTGGGGCTGCGGGGAGACATCTGGGACCTTTTACTTCCCATTTGGTGCCACCACGTGGAAGAAGCAACTCATGGCAGCACATCCCTACTCCCAGTTCCTGCTCTCACATCTCTCCTCCCACGCCCCTGCCACCAAAGCCGCTACAACTAGGGTGCAGATGGGGAAGGATGTGGTCCAAGGAAACTCTCCACTGCCAGTTGACCAGGAGCCTGCCCAGGGATCTTGTACATATCTATCTATCTGTCTATCTCCATCCTTCTTGCTCTCCCCTGAAGCTTGACCACCACTGGGGCATTAAGAGGGGCTGGCAGAGCTGAGCTAGACTGCAATACCCACCAGCATGGGGCCAAGTAAAGGCACTCACCGCTCATGGAAGAAGAAAACATAGACAGTCCCGATAGAAGCCATGATCCAGATGATCCAGCGCATGTGGGAGGCCCAGGGACCCAGCTCCCTCAGGTTCAGCCTGCAAGACCCAGGTCTGGGGGTCAGCACCTTGGTCTGGGATGTAGGCAGCAAGGTGCCAGGGAAATGCTGCCCTCACCCCCATGGCTGTCCCACCAAAGGGTCTTTCCCAGCTCACAACTTCAGCTTAGAGGGGTGGAGAGGAGTAGGGTACAGCCTCAAGCAGAGCCAAAGACAGAGAGGGAAACCCTATTTGTAGGAGCTGTGTTGATTTTCTGCTCTCCAGTGGGGCCAAGCAATGGCCCCCACCCACTGGCAACTCACCAGGGAGCATATGACGCTGCGATGAAGAAGTAGATCACCATCCTGTCGAACATGTGCAAGCAGTGCTCCACAGTCCTGCAGGACAGACACACAGACGGGTCACACCTGTGGCACCAGCGGCCTCTGGACCTTACCCCGCTTCCTGAGCCCCGGGCAATCAGGGCTGGTACCTGAGATGCCTCTTCTTCCAGGAGATGGTGTGGAAGATGGTGGAGACAATGAAGAGGCTGGACAAGCCAAAGCCATAGATCCAGGCTGAGATAGTTTCCCACTGGTCATCAGAGAGGATGTAGAGGATGGAGCTGCCAAGGATGCTGGGCAGGATCCAGAACTGGAAAGAGGAAGCAAACTTGTTTTTGACTCTCTATGTTTCCATTGAGCAGCTACAATACAGCTTCTGCTTTCCCTTTTAGGTATTTCTTTTGCTTCTGGTCAAAGCTATTCTATAAGGGGGAGGCTGGCCACCCATATCAGCCAGTCGGGGTCTCTCCCTGTGTGGCACAGCTCCAAAATAGTTCTCCAGGTGGAGGTAGGGAGGAGGAGGAAGGCACAAGGAAGATGGCTACCTCTGAGTCATCTCCCAGGGCTCAGAGTAAGAGCTGTTAGATCCTGATGTGGGGAGGGCTCACTCCCACAGCCATGTAGGCAGCCCCATGGGGCACCCATCATCATTTCTGCTGCGAAAAACACTCCACTTTCAGGGAGCTTTGCAAAATCCTCTGGCTCTGTTAAGCCCACAGTCAGCTTCCCCAGGGACATGGGGCCACTGTGGGTGGGAGCAAGAGAGATGCACACCAGCTTCAAAGGGAAGGAGGGAGAGCATCCTCACTCCCCAGGAGTATCTGGGCACATCACAGCCCCAAAACCCTCAGCAACAGCTCCAGGGCTGAACACTGACATTTTTAGATGTTCCTTGAGGTTCCTCAGAGTATCCCCAGAGAGCTGAGCACCATTTAGTTGGACTTGATGAGCTTAACAGTCTCTTCCAATCAAAATGATTCTACGATTCTATCCTCCCTCAGCCCAGGACGGGGACAAGGACTCACTGCGTGGGTGGCACAGTTGGCCGCGTGCTCGTACTCCGTTGGCTGGTACCTGCGGTTGGATGGGACGCGGTGATTCATGAACCTGCAGTGAGAAGCAGAGAGAGAAACACCCTCAGGCTGTGGGGTCTGGGGGAAATCCCCTTTGGAGGGGTCTGCACAGGGACACCCCAGCACTGGGCACAGCTTGTCCATCCAGCTGGCCCCAAATGCCAGGACCCCAGGTCTTGCTCAGCTACAGCTCAAGCTGAAGCATTTCCTGGTAGCTGCAGTTGCTTGGAGAGCAGAAGGCAGGAACCAGCTCTGTGGGCAGGAGAGAGCAGACAATGGCAGCGGTGGGAAGAGCCCCAGCAGTGAAGAGGGCACATGGGGCAGTGAGGAGACCTGCTGTGGGTCCCCAACCCATCTGGTGGTGACACCCTTATGTCACAGCAGCATGCCCGGCTCTGAGGAGGGCATCCCCATGATGCCTTTGGTTTCTCGGTAGCACCAGCATCTCCCTGGTACCCACAGAGGCCGCACATCCCGGCAGAGATCCCTGCTGCGTAGGGAAACCCCACCACACTCCTTGGGAAACCTGTCTCTTTATTTCTGTTTCTCTTAGTCTGAGGCATCGGCTTGCTCTTGGCGTTTGGAGGAACCTATCGATTTCCTCTGTCAGATCAACACACAGCGATAAAAAATAGTGTCAGGCTTGGCTAGTCCCCTGCTAGGTCCATAACACTGTGTTAAGAAGCAAATTAAATGTGCATCCGTGATAACAGGTCGGAGCTAAGTGGTGCCTCGCCCAGTGTCCTCTTCTGGCAGGTGCCAGCAGCGGAGGCTGAGTGGAAGGGAATAAGAAGCGGGCAAATAGAGAATGATCCTTCCCTGGATGCTCCTGGTAATGAGGGGTTTAAAGACTTTTTCTGCCGCAGCTCAGATCAGGATGGCCAAGCTGAGTGGGTGCTGGTGGGGCTGCCCTGCAGGACCTGGGCTAATTGCTTTCTGACCTCGTTTGCTCTCAGCTCCAGCACCATCTGTAGCATGTTTCACAGCTGAGCTGCGCCCAGCAAAGGGGCTCTGGGGGCTGGCAGGACCTTGCCGCTGGGCACAGGGTGACCCCTCGGTTGGGGGCACTGGGAAAGGAAGTAAAAGTCCCCTTTCCACATCCCCAAGCCGCCCACGCTCATGCGGGCTCCTCTGTCATCTCCTGCCTGCTCAGCCCCACCACCCGAGACACTCAATCCATTAAAATTGAGCCAGGACAGATTAAATCGCTCCAATGACAAGGATTTGAGCGTGGGGGGAGGGTGGCCATAGCGGGCCTGGGCAGTGACAGTGCCAGCCCATGCAATGACCCTGTCCCCAGCTCCTGCCCTACCTGCTGCCACATCCCAGCACTGCGTGGTCATCATCACCAAAAAATGCCTGGAATTAAGAGGGGGAAACAGAGGGGCTAAGCTCCTTCTGCTCCGCAGGTTGAGGACCTGCGCTGGGTAAAGCAGGGCTGCCATGGCTGGGAATGAGCCGGGCATCCCTGGGGATGTGGTCATCGCCCCCATCTCAGGGGACACCAGGGATGCCCTCCCCCAACCTGTCCCTCCAGCCACGAGAGCTGGCCGGACTGCCCGCGCTGGAGCCATGTCCCCTTGGCAGGAGAATGTTTCTGTCCCCAGCGTTGCCAGGACACTGTCCCCAGCTTCCCTCCGCTCTCTGCTTCCCTTTCTTTTCCCTTTCAATAATAAGACGGTGGGGGGGGTGGGGTGGTGGGAGGCCAGACGTCCCGCGTGACGTCATGGTTGCTGAGGAAACACATTTGAGGCCTTTTACTTGAATGTATTTGTTTTAACAAAGCCCTGCACCATCTCCCCTCCATTCTGGTGGTTGCTGTTGGGAGCAGTAATGGGGACCAGTAGGGGGGCCAGTTCCCACAGCCCCCAACCCCAGGTCCAAGGGGTACTGGGACCCTTTGGGAAGGGATCCCTGAGGTACAAATATCCTCCCTAGCTCTGCTACGGGGATGGAGAAGCCAGGAAGGGCCACCACATGGGATGAGGTCAGACAGCATGTGTGTCCCTGAAGCCCAAAGCCCAACACCTGCATTTCCCAGAGGGAGAAATAGCCTTGAGGAGGAACTTCTTTTTGACCTGGGGAGAGAGACTGATCTTCCTTTCCTGCCTGGCTGTCTAATAAGCATCATCTCATGAAGGACAGGAAATGGAGCATCACAGATGTGGGACCTGGCTGAAAAGTGCTGGGCCAGCCTGGGTACAGCGGGGCCCTCTCAAAGTGGCCAGCACTGAATTTTGGGGTTAGTTGGGCACATCTTCATGGTCCTCTGTGCTCAGGAGCAGAGCTGTGCCAACAAGCACAAGAGCAGCTGTGCACATCTCCTGGCCAGGCAGGATAAGTCCCCAGCTTCCCTGGACCCCAGGGGTGCGAAGGCCATCTCCCCACCTTCTCTTCTCTCCTGGAACTTTATCTACCTCCCAGATGATCCTGGGATGCCACGCAGCTCATGTCATCTCTGTGCACACTGGCATGGGTGCAGGGAGCCCTGCATCATTCCCAGCCTGCAGAAAGTTGCCATGCCAGTGCACAAAACCAGCCTCAAGCCTGATTTCCAGCCTGGACAGAAACACAGACATGCTTGGAGAGGGCACCTTCAACTCTCGTTAAAGCTGATGAAAGCCTAGAGCCCCAAAGGAGGCTGCTGTGTGTTTCCCAGCCCCAGCTTTGTGCAACTGGGTCAGGACAAGGGGAATTGCTGGCAGCCAAGCAGAGCTCTGGGTTTTTCAGTGCAAGAAAATAAGGAGATAAAGGGATACACCTCTCCCAACTTAGATCTGATCCCTGCAGCAAAGTCTCCTGCCCAGCTGGCTGAATCCACGATCATCACCAGCTCTGTGTCATTGCACCCGTATGCTTGGGGACACTCTGGCAGTGGCCCTGGGGTGGGTGGAGAGGAGAGCCGCTTGTCCCCAGCAGCCTCCAGCCTACGCTGCCATCCACCCGGGGCTCCAGCCAAGCTGTGGTACAGCGGCTCACTTGATACGGCGGGTCTGGGCAGTCGCGGGCAGACGATTACACACTTCCTGGGTGCTCCAATGCATTTTAGCAGGTGCTTTACGATTGCAAAGTCCAAAAGACACAGAGAAGTTTAAAACCTGCCTGGCAGGAACATGAGGATGTTTAGGAATACTGTGACCAGCTCTGGAGTCCTCAGCACAAGAGAGGCATGGACCTCTTGGAGTGAGGCCAGAGGACACCACAGCAATGATGGGAGGGCTGGAACCCATCTGCTGGGAGGCCAGGATGAAAGAGTTGGGCTTGTTCAGCCTGGAGAAGAGAAGGCTCCAGGGAGACCTTCTTGTGGCCTTTCGGTACTTCAAGGGGCCTGTCAGAAAGATGGGGACAGACTTTTTTTAGCAGGGCCTGTTGTGACAGGACAAGGGGTGATGGCTTGAAACTAAAAGAGGGAGATGGAGCCTAGAGAGAAGGAGGAAATTTTTTGACACTGAGGGTGGTGAGACCCTGGCCCAGGATGCCCAGAGAGGTTGGCCGGGAATCTGAGCAACCTGCTCTAGTTGCAGGTGTCCCTGCCCAGTGCAGGGGGGTTGGACTGGATGACCTTTAAAGGCCCCTTCCAACCCAAAGCATTCCGTGATTCTCCATTCATTTTTGGGCATGGTGCATGGGAAGCAGAGACCCGAGGGGCTCCCAGGCACCTTTTTCTCCTGATGCTCTTTCTGGCAGATGCTATACGGACTGGCTGTATGAAGATGAAGGTCCTGATGGGGGTCCGAGTGGGGGTTATTCACTGCAGCCCCGGGGTTTTTGCCTGCCCTGCTTGTGCCTGTTTCCCCCTGGCCCCTTTCCCAGGGAGGGAGACTGAAAAGGGCCAGTGCAGCAGGGGAAACAAAGAGCCCCTTGTCCCAGGCAGTCAGGGCAAAGTGCAGAGCCGGCTTCCCAGGCTTGTTCCTTTCTCCTTCTCTTTCTCCCACTCTACTTTTTTGTGACTTTCAGGGGTTTTTTAGAGTTTTGATGTTTCAAAAGAATTTTATCCAAGAACAAAGTTCTCGCCTCAAAAATTACACAGATCTGCCTGGCCCTTGCTTTGCTGGAGTCAAGGAGAAGAAAGTAAAAAGGGGATTAAGATAAATTATTCCTTGGCATGGTTCATGTGTGAACATTTGAGCATCTGAGGTCTGGGGGGAGCACCAAGACAACCTGCATCAACCACTCCACAAGCATCACTCACTCACAAGGGCAGAGCATCGGGACTCTGCAGGAAAGCTGTCCTCTCCATGCATGGTGGGGAACAGCTCTGACGGAGACAACAGAGACCCAGGCCAGGCTCTGATTCCAGAAAGATGGAGTTTAGTCTTGCATTCAACACTGACTCTCTGGCTGGCCTCTGCCACGTCTCTTCATGCCCCTCTCACCCCCTTTTCCCCCTCTCCAAGTGAGTGTAATAATCTTAACATCCTTCTGGATGGTTAGGATAATATGAGGCAGGTGGAAAATCACCACTAAGATATGGATGGGGAGGTGTGAGCTGAACTCCCATAGAGCAGCTCATCCCTGCCCTTGGAAAGTACTGGTCCAACACCTGGGACCCCCAACCTGCTATAAATCAGGCTGTAGAGGTGACACGTGGCTGTGTGACTATGCATTGAGGAGCTGGGTTCCCTCGGCACGTTGCTGAGGTCGTGGCCATGGCTGTGACACTTGAAGAGCCAACACATCCCCTTCACAACCCGTGAAGGACTCAATTGCTAGAGCCATGTGTTGCACCATGGGCTGGGTGCTGTGGGGACAAAGGACCAGCCAGCATGGCCAAGGTTGCTCCCAGGTGATGTGAATCTCCCCAGACCAGTTAATGTCTACAGGTTTCACCTGCAAATGGCTTATAAAAGGGCTGAGCATGCTCAGGAGCTGGCCTAATGTCTTTGGGAGTGGGGTGCTGGTTTGCTGGGCATCTACTCTCCTGCCCAGGGAGCTGGGCTGTTCCCAGGCTGTGTTCCATGCTGGGCAGCTCTTGGGGCTTTGACTGCAAATTGAGGGGATTTCTCCTTGTGGTCGGGTGTCACAACTGCTTTTAAAGTAACAGAGGAGGACTGTATCCTGATGGTGGTATCTTTTCAAAGAAAGAGGATGGAGAAAGCAATTGCTGGATGCTGACCAGCAGTGGGGGTAAGTCCTGCTGGGGCTCTTTGGGTTGTCCCTTGATAGAGCAAGTGTTGTGATGCCTGAGGTAACAGCGATGGAGCAGATGTGTCCCTGTAGGGCAGACTGGCTCCAGACGCAGCTTCAGTGCATGGTCTGGATTTGCCCTAATGAGCCCAGAGGCTGCACACCCAGTGCAGGTGCCGGGGTTTGTCCTTAAGCTTATGCCTGTGTGTGAGCTGAAGCCACAGCATCCCTGCCAGCTGGGGCTTGGCATGTGCTCTGCTTCTGACCCGTAATCTGGTAATGCTCCAGCTGTGGTCCCTGGTAGAGTCTTTATCCCATTGAGCTTCTCTGTGGTTCAGAATGAGCTCAGTCCTGGGGAGCTCCGTGTGATGGTGCAGCGCAGGGTCCTGATTGCTGCTCATGGATGGGACATAATCACAGGATGCAGGAGACAGAGTAAGACCACAGGGATATACTCAGGGTCCTCCCTGAGTCCAGGCCACCAATTCTGCAACTTGGTAGCACAGGAAAGGTTCAGCAGCCCTTCCCTCTGCTCCCATGGCTGGAGATTTATCCAGCCCAGGAGCACTGGAGAAATCCTGCCTTTCCCTCCTACCCACTGCCACAGGGATGCGGAAATGTGAAGGCTCAGGCTGATGCTGCCCAGCACTGCCATCTGCAGAGCCACCCACATGGGCTTGTGCATGGCTTCGTGGCACCCTGTTAAGAGCTGAAACCTCTATTTCCTTGTCTGCTCCTCAGTGCCTGCATGCTCCTACGCGAACATATGGTGCTCCTGGTTTGGAAAGCTGAGCTCTGTGTGCTGTGAGCTTGTGGGCTGGTTCCCTGGGTGGGGGGAGAAGGGGCAGCTGGGCCAAGCCTGCTCCATGGGCTACTGCCCTGACTCCAGCCCATCACACGTGAGAAGGGGCAGGCGGGCTGGCAGGGCAAGACAATGAAATGTTTTCTTTTGTACTGCTTGCTGGCATCGTGCAAAGAGCTGTCAGCTTGAGTAGAGAGCAGAAAATGAAAGGCTTTTCATCTAAACCAGCATTTTTCAACCTTCCTTATGGATAAATTAGATGACCAGATTTATGGAGTAACCTGCCCAGATGCCCCAGTGCAAGCCTTGCTTCTACAAAGCAAGGCAAAACAGGCTGCAGATTGAATCGTTATTCATCACCTCTGTTTACCCTCATCCCAATTTACTTGTTCCCAGCACTCTGACATGTGGTAACACCCTGGGCTGGCTGTAGACCATCCCCTGGCACTATACAGCCTGCATGCCATGAGAAATGCTGAACAAGTCTGCTTGCCAGCTTAGAGATGCTCCCAGACAGGAACCATGTGCTCAGCCATGTCCATGCTGTACCTGGCTCCCAACCACAGGCGCAGATGTCTCCCATGAAGGGACAGGAAAGACAACCCCCTGGCACAGCAGTGGGACACGAGGGACTGAGGCTGGCAGGAGGGAATATGCTGCTATTGCCTTGAACACCCCAGGGACCACACCAAGGGTATACCTGATTCCTGTTCCTTGCTCCTCACCCTAGCAGAGACAAGCACAGGAGGCTCCAAGCCGGGCTGGACACAGGCATAGACACTTCTGCACCCATGAGAGCCCACATATATCTAGCAGGGCTTGGTTGGTGGGTGGAAACTCAGCAGGTAATTCCCAGCAGGGTCATAACTGTCCATATTCCCACCCTTTGTGCAGGGATATTTACTTCTTTCCAGCAGGCTTCCTGCTCTTTATGTAGATGGTATCTCTAACTCTTCCAAGGCAATTCATGACCCTGTGACTAGAGCAGAGCTGTTTATTCACAACAGATGGGATTGGTGAGTGTTTCCCAAATTACTTTCTGAGCTGGGACTTCTTGTTTCATTTGGTACTCGTGAGACCAACAACAGCTGATTAGTCACAAAATGACTCTGATGTCCCAGGTGTTCTGTGAATGTTAGGAGGACTGTTTCCAGAACTGAAAATTCTCTATTATTTGCTGTTTGCCTGTTTGGAAAGTCATTGTGCATGTTCTTTGCTGCCTTGCTCTGAGCACAGGAGTTAGCAGGACAAATCCTGCTCTGCAGCAGCCCAAGGTGGGCAGAAATGTGTGACCACAGGCCCCTCTGCCTGCTGGCAAAGGATCTGGACAGTTTTAGGGCTGAAGCCTTCCCAGCCTCTAGCCCTGGCTGCTGCTGTGACTGAAATCACATGGGCAGGTCATGGTTTCTCAGGTCCATAAGGTCTCTCCATGGCATCCATAGGCTTTCATTAGCGATTTCTGGACACTACTCAAGTACAAATTATATCTATAAATTATTCCAAAAAATGCCTCTGGATAATGAAGGTACAGGAGCAGAATCATGCGTTTCACCAGCCGGGGAAGCACATACTAGGATTTCCATTCGTATTATTTGCAAG
Organism: Eurystomus gularis; assembly: GCA_013400335.1. Lineage (NCBI taxonomy): Eukaryota > Metazoa > Chordata > Aves > Coraciiformes > Coraciidae > Eurystomus > Eurystomus gularis. The sequence goes on along the minus strand of VZZY01010437.1, from coordinate 111,550 downwards.
AGAGAGCAGGGTTGTGTCTGATGCTGCAGTACCAGCCATTGCTGCTCAGCACAGCAGAGGAGGTAACTCCTTGCCCTGGACCTGCTGATCTCTCGGCATAAAATCCTTTATTCAGCAGCAAGCCTCGACCATAACCTTGAACTGGAGTACAGACTTGGATCCAAACTCTCCTGAAGGTCAGCACTGCTCAGCTCAACTGGCATCTGAAGCAGACATCAGGAATACGATGCTCATGTTGTCATGAGAAGTTGTGATGTCTCACATCGAGCCCGTTGGACTCTGGATTTTCACTGCATGAAAACATTGAATTTCACTTATACCTGGAGAAACCCAAAGGGAGACCTTAGCTCTGTGTGTTTGGTTGCGTCTCCTCTGCCTTGCTCGGCTCCTGCTCTGAGCATTCATCCCCTTGCAGCATCTCTCTGGGTACCAATCTCCTTTGGCAGCTGCGGCCAAGCACCCCCCAAGGGCAATGAACTGAAATAAGTCATGCTTTTTTCCCTTCCTTTCTGTAGTTGTAGTTGGTTTGTGTGGCTTTGTCTCGCTGTGGAGCTGGGGGTGTGGGAAGGGAGGAGGAGAGGAAGGAGAGCCCCGGAGCAGTCCTGGCAGAGCCCTGGTTCTCATCCACTGACCTGCCGTGCTGGGCAGTGGCTTGAATTTCCCATGCATGGTGTTGGCTGCTACTTCATGAAGCTGGCCATAGTGAGCTGTGCCAAAGAATCACATCAGGCTGACATCCAACACCAGCTGAAGAAGGGAAAATACCATTGTACAGCCACTTCCCTGGCAGCCAAGAAACCGTCCTTCCCCTGAAACCACAAGGCATGGGACTCGGCTTGCTCACTGCTACACATCTCCAGTGTGGTGACTCCCACCTGAGCCTGTCCTGACAGATCCCTGACCCTCCTCAAGAAGGAAAAGAGGCAGTTTGAGGGAAGATTCCATTGCTAATGATGCTCTGAGTACTTGTTGACTTCCAAATACCTGGCTACAATAAGTGCACCTTGGTTATCTAAACCTACATGAGATGAATCCTACCAGTGTTAAGAGGGTATCTGAGTCAACCTGTCCCTACAGAGCAACCAGTATGGAATTGGTCAGTGACATCCAGTGATACTTGTTCTCCCAAGGTATTTTGGGGACCTCCTCATCTCTTGGAGAAGTGCCTTTTGTAGCAAGGGGATCTGCCTAGCTGGGGGTAACCTGGGAGGGGATGGTGGGATGGGGCAGGTGCTTGTGCATTAAGGAACCCTTGCCCCAAGCCACTCCAAGCTGTGATATCAATGCTGAAAGCATTTCCCTTCTCACCACTTCATCCCACGTGGGCTGTGGGGGAAGCAGAGCTCTTGGAAAGCATCTTGGTGTGTGTGGGAGCAGTCAAGGGCTGCTTGCGCTTTCATCACAAAGCAAAAGGGGACCAGATCTTCCCAATGCAGTAGCTCTGCTCAGGCTGCCGCCCTGGGGCTGTTTTTCTTGTGTTTGTGGTCCATTGTGGCCCAATGCTTTTTCTCCCTCCTATATTCCTGCTGGTTTTCCTCTCCCCCTCTTGCCTGGACATGCTGGAGGAGGAGTCAGCAAACATCTTCCTGTGCGGTAATTACAGGTGCAGGGAGCAACAAGGAAGGTCTTTCCAGCTGTGTTTTCCCAAACCCAGAGGATTTGTTGTTGAGCAAGTGCAGAGTTCATATCTCCATCCCTTTGTGCTGGTGAGGAGGTGGCAGTGTCTGCATTGAGGACACTGGGCAGGTGAGGACAAGCCTGGACCATGCACCTACAGAGGCCTCTGCTCTCCCTAACATCCTGCTTTTGGGCTGAGAAATTAATGTGGATTTTCCTGGCTGCGCCTCTCTCTGTTACTCTGTGCAGGGCAAGACAAGCAAACGCAATAAGATTTAGAGCCTTTTACGTGATCAAGTCGTGAACTTCTATCGGTTTATTAGGATGATTCAGTGCCCTGCGCAGCCTGCAGCTCCCAGCAAACCCCTCTCCACCAACTGCTCCAGAGCTGCTGAAGCCAGCCAGATACAGCAGCTCCCTGCTTAATCATGTTTCCTTTCAATTATGGCTCTGGATGGTCAAAATCCGGGAAGCATTTTGTGTCCCTGCAGGGAGATTGGGGCTGAGCTGCAGCTACATGGACAGGAGGTACTGGACCACATCTGAGAAAAAGTGGGTCACAGTGAGGTCAAAGCTGGTGGTGAGGTGGAGGGAGGTGTTGGCTACTGGCTTGGTGTAACCTGAGTTTGTGATGAAGATGCAACTTGCACTGATCTGTTGCACTGGGAGGAAGGGTGGAGGAGAAGGAAGGATGGTTGGATAGAGCGGGAGGAATCACATCTGCTGACACCCTGTCACTGCATGCTGGTGTCATGGCTGAATTTGGCCTGTTGGGTGGGTGATGGATACCACTTGCCACGGTGCAGGCTGCAAATGACAGGGAAAGCCTTGCAGCAACTGTGCTGTTTGACTCCCTTTCCCTGGATGGCAGATGATGGAAGAGCCCCCTGGGCCCCGCAGCAGAGCAGAAACCACAGAGAGCCCCATTTATCACCACAACCTGCTCAAACACCATTGCCATGCATCTCCATTACCACCATGGTGGCACCCTCCTCCCTTTGTTTTCCATCCCTTCTGCCCCAGCCACACTGCTCCATCTCCAAACATCAGCCAGGCGTGATCTGTGGACACCTCAGTGCCTGTCTAGCCCCAGGTTTTCTCCTGATAGTTCATGAAGTGCTCCCACATTGATTGCTGCCTTTCATCTCTTTGTTCAAAGCCTGGTGCCTTCACTGAAGCTTTCACACAACAGGTCTTTCATCAACACGCTGTATTTTATGTATTCCTTTTGGCGGGTGTATCAATAGCTAAGTTTCTCCTTTCTTGGTCCTCACTCAGATAAAACAACATTAAAAGCAAAGCTGTTCCAGGCTTTTCCCACAAAGAAAACTTTCTGATTTTTTTGTTTTTTTTTCAAGGAAGGCCACAAATAAGAAATTCTCATCCTCTGAAAAGATGTTGCACGATGCTTCTGAAGCCTTGAAGGATGTGAGCCCCGTGGCTCCTGCTCACCCCAGTCCCCATGGCAGGCACAGTCCCTGTTACTTGCAGCCCAGGGAAGCTGAAAGAGCATCCCCATCACAAAGCCAGGAGCAACTTTTAGGTTTTTTGGGGACATGCCACAGCAGAGTATTTATGTGGAGAGGAGATCTGGTGTGTGGAGTTTGGGGGGGG
>VZZY01010437.1:80119-106079 GCA_013400335.1 Eurystomus gularis | reverse complement strand
GGAGGGAGAGAGGGAGCGGGGGGGGGGGAAGGCAGCTTGCCCGCCCTCCCCCTGGGCTCTCCAGGAGGGGCATCGAGATGTCCCTGCCTGCATCCCTGCCTGCCCCAGGGCAGGGCCAGTCCGCCCCGGCATCCCCAGGGAGCTGCTTTGTTTGGCTTTGCTTTTATTTATTTTATTTTAATGATTTTTTTTTTCCTATTCTTTTCCAGGGGCCCCGGCAGGGGTGGGCAGCTCAGCCCCAGCCCCATCGCTGTGGGATGCCTGTGGGTGGGGGCCCACGACTTCCACCAGCATCCCACCATCACTCCCTGCTCGGGAGAAGCAGCACAACAATAACGCAAGGACTGGAGACCCCAGGATCCTCACCCCATCTCCATCTTAAGCCCTCAGCCCTCCATCCACTACATCACCCAGGGAGGCTCTCACAGGAGGTGAGATCCCAGTGCATGTCTGAGGTTGGGCAGCTCAGAGAGGGGCTGTAAAGGGCAACGGGGGCTTGTCTGCAGGCAGGTGGGCATCACCCATGCCTACCCTGTGCCAAAGGCTGCCGGCACCTTCAGGCCAGCAGCTAAGGGTCAAGAAAGGTGAAATAAGACTGGCAGCAACAGGACGAGGAGGGCTCTGGTCTCCCCAGTGCAACTTCTCCTTGCTGATGCTATAATAACATTGATGGGAGGAAGGCGGAACAGCTGATGACATCTCAACACAAAGGGTTGTGCTCATATGGCCATTTCCATGGGAAATTGCACACTCACGTGTCCAAGATGGAAAAAATTAAGGGTTCCCTCAATTCAAGACATTAATTAATCTTGGCACCCCCTGCAACCCCTTCCAAAAGCAGCTCATACCCTCAAGGGATACCGAAGGGGTGATGCTGCGGGTGCGTGCTGCATTGTGGGGTTTTCTCAACACGCACAAGAAGCACCCGTGTTCCCCAATGCTGGGAGCTAGCAGCAGGGTCAACCTTCCTTCACATTTTCCATCATGGATGAAAGATGTCATCAGGGACCAGGCTGGCGACAGCAGGACCCAGGAGGTGCAGGAGGAACAAAACAAGCCCTATCTTTGGTAGGACCTTCTCAGCATATCTGGGACAGCCAAGCCTGACAAAGAGCGGCAGGTCCAAGCTGAGATACAGAGTGAGATCTTCTCCAAAAACCTCTCCCACGCTCTGCCACATAGCTGGGAAGATTTTTTTCAAGTTCCTTCCCCAGCCTTCTAGATGATGAGGCTTTGGCAAAAGGCTATTTTATGATGCCTGTGCCCTGCTTTGCCTTTTCTCTGGGCCTGAAGAGGGGAAGGAGAGAAAACGGTGATAAACCACGTTTAACAGAATAACCTCCATCCCCAAAGCCCCCAGCCCGCAGCTGGGGATGCTGGTGAGGGACACCTGAAGTGAACCATCAGTCCCGAAATAGATCTGTCTCAGAGGGCAAAAGGCAAATTGAATGAAAAATAAGTTACTATTTTTGAAGCCTGAATCCAGTTGTTATGGCAACCAAAGCCTCGCACATCGTGCTGGGGAATGGCTCCAGCCCCAGCGCTGCCTCCAAACCTGGCAGCCAGAGCATCGCAGGCAGCCAGGAGTAGCTCGATGGTGGGATGCAGAGATGTCCACATTCACCCCACCCATACCCTGCCAGGATGGGTCTCCTCCCTGTATGGCAGCTCCTCTCATGTATTATCTGGCTGTGAGACCACCTTGCTTTTCTTTCCTCCCCCATTCCTGGTGCAAAGCTCTGAGTAATTGTAATGATAGAACCACAGAATCATAAAACCATAGAATTGTTTGGGTTGGAAGAGAACTTTCAGATCATCGAGTCCAACTGTTAACCCAGCACAGCCAAGTCCACCACTGAATCATGGCCCTCAGCACCACATATCCAAGGCTTTGAACCCTCTCCAGGGATGGGGACTCCACCGCTGCCCTGGGCAGCTGGGGACAGCCCTTCACAATCCTTGCAGGGAAGAAATTTTTCCTCATGTCCAACCTAAACCTCCATTGGTGCAACTTGAAGATGTTTCCTTTCATCTTACTGCTTGCTCCTTAGGAGAAAAGCCTGACACCCACCTGGCTCCAATCTCCTTTCAGGGAGTTGTGGAGAGCAAGGAGGTCTCCCCTGAGTCTCCTTTTCTCCAAGCTCAACAACCTCAGGTCCCTCAGCTGCTCCTCACCAGACTTGTGCTCTAGACCCTTCCCCAGCTTCATTGCTCTTCTCTGGACACGCTCCAGCCCCTCCATGTCCTTCTTGGAGTGAGGGGCCTAAAACTGACCCCAGGATTTGAGTTGCAGCCTCCCCAGTGCTGAGTCCAAGGGGACTTGCAGAGTGTTCCTTTAGAGGAGGAATGGGTCATGAAGCCCAGGGCTGCTTCCTCCCCAAAATATTCCAAGTCCCAAACACTGCAGGAGTCCCATATCTGGGGACACCTCTGCGCATTGTCCCTCACTCCTGATGATGTGTCCCAGTGGGATCCCAGCTGTGAACAGTGTGACTATCCACCCCTTTGGGTGCTATGATGGAGTGTTGGACTCTCTTAGCAGCGCACGCTGTAGTTGTATTTCTGCAGGGAGGGAGGTTTTCCTGCACATTAAGTTGCTGGAGCCAGAAGGTAAGAGAATTTGAGATTAAAATCTGCCATCTCTTGGCAGGAAAAACCTCCCTAAGAGAGGAGAAACTTTGGATGGGTAGAAGGAGTTGTGGGACACATGGATGGGTTGGCAGCAGCTGTAGGGGACGCAGAGGCGAGTATGGGGGACAGTGTGTGGGGCAGGACCTGCTGGGGGTGGCCATGGGCCACGGGCAGAGTAGATGCAGGGCAAGCAGGGTGCCAGGACAGGACCACTTGGGCTTAAGCCCTTTGGAGAAGTCTCCTCAGCAGAAGCTGAACGGTGGTTAAATATCGGGGAGCCCAGAAGGTCACTTATACATTGGGGGCTGCTGAGCTGGTGATGGCTCCATCGCTCCTCACCGCTGCATGTGCATCACTCACGAACCCTCCCGGACAAGCTGGCCCCAGAGGCATGAACCCCAACACCCTGCGCTCCCCACGAGGCTCACTTCCCCACCATTAACTCTCTTCAGGACCAAGCCCTTCATTTTCAGTCCGCTTCCCAGACATTCCTAAGCCAGTTGCCTTGTGTTTTGCCTGCAATTTCTATAACCCGCCAACAAGCTGCTCCCTAAACCTGGCACCTGGGAGTCCCCTCGCTGGGGGATTGCCTCCTGCCCATGCCTGTCTGTCCTGCAAGCTGGGGACCCCCAAAGGCAGATGCTCCCCTTGGCCATCGCACCCCATCGCGGGCTCCCCAGAGCGGGCAGTGCCCGGGAGCAGAGCCCGCTGTCCCATCTGCTGAGCCTTGGGGACCTCCCGTGGCACGGAGCAGAACTGCAGAAGCGGCGACCTGTAGGGACGGTGACAGCAGCGCGGCGGCCACGCTCCGGGCTGGGGACAGCAAGGAGCCGCCCGACAGAACGAGCATATAGTCCCCCATCCAGCCGCCGATCCCAAGGGACCCTGCTTAGCTTTAGAACGCCGCCGCCCTCCCGGCCCGGCCCCGCCCTTTTCCCAACCGAGTTCGGCGCCACCGCGGNCCTCTTCCCCCGCCGGACGGGGGTGGCGAGGGCCGTCCCGCCATGAACTTGGCCAGCCAGAGCGGCGACGCCGGTAGCGGCCATCTGCTCTTCGCCAACTTCAACCAGGACAACACGTAAGGGGGGCGGCGCCCGGGCTGAGGCGGGGGCCCGGCCGGGCTGGGGGGGAAGCCTGGGCGTGGGGAGCGGGCTGCGGCCTAGGGACGGTTGCTGGGGGAGGCTGGAGAGGCCTGGGCACTGTGGGGGGCGTGGTGGGGTCGTTCCCCGCTTCCCCCATCCAGGGGTCACCCCTTCCCATGGCGGGAGCCTCGCTGCAGCCTCTGCCCTGCCTGCCACAGGCAGGGGCCGGGGTCTCCCCTCATCCCCGCGGCGAGGAGGGATGGGAACAGGCCGCCTCTCTCCTCCGGCTTGTGTGGGGAGATGCGGGGCGTGAGGCCGCTCTGGCAGGGACACGTAGCAGTAAGGGCCGCTTGAGCTGTGGTTGCAGCACGTTGTCTTCTCCCTCCCCCAGACTGTTGCCCTGGGGGAGCTCTGAGTCCTTGTTCTTGCGAGGCATTGCTCCCTCTTGCTTTGGGAAAGGGAGGGAGGGCTGGTTCTGCTGCTTGGTGATGTGCAGGTTTTAGGAGGGCCTGAGGTAACATGAAGACCCAAGTCTGCCAAGAGGTGCAAAGAGTTCATCTGGAAGCTCGTTGTAGTTATCTTTTCATACAGCTTTTTATTTTCGCCTGCTGTGTGTGAGGAAGCAGTATGCCTTAGGCTTGAAGGTATTTTTATAAGTCCGTGCTTCTTTTGGTTTCGATTTTGAAGAGAGAAGCTTGTCTCATAGAGTCTTTGAAATCGCGTTTTTTTATGTGTTGGTTTTACAAACAGATAGTTCAGTTCAGGAAACGGTCAAATAGTTGATGCTGCACATCTTGCAAATTCTTTAACTGTTGCAGCACATTTAGATTAATTAGTGAATATTAATTTTTATATTAAGTATTAGAAAGCAATATTTTTCCATTTAAGAAATGTGTAATAGTGGGAATTGGAACACTAAAGATCCATTAAAGAAGGATTTAGCTCTCTTAAATACCTAAGAGATGAAACTGGGGGTCAGTAACCAAAAGGACTTGTACTTGAGAGAGGAGGAGTTTTGTTTTGGGAAGTGAGTAAGAGGAAATGATCTCAGATTGGCATCATGGAGCATAATCCACGTGTGTGGTGGTGGTTTTTTCTTTTAACAGCTTGTTTGTTTTACAAGCAGTGATATCTTGTCCTCACAAGAGAGATCTTTGCCTGCCTCCAGCATGTACTGTAGCACGTGGGAATTGTGAAGGAGAGAAGATTATTTATGGTGGCTGCCGAAATGGGGGAGAAAGGTCATGTCACTGAAGGACCTACTGTTGGCTTTTGTAGGTTTTGCTAGGGGTGAAGAGATGAACAGATGGAGCTGGAGAGGCTTGAGGCAAGAAGTTTTAACAGAGAATAGCATAAATGATGGGGGGGCAGCAGTAGTCTTCTATGTATTTGTAAGTAAATAATTATCCATACATTGATTTGAGCCAGAGACTTTTGCAACTACTTTTCACATTTTTTTCATGGAGTACCATATAGAGCTTGCTCTGTCACTGTGTGTATAAAACAGGCCCACACCATCCATTTTTTACCTATTGCTAGATAAACCAAGTCATAACAACTAAGAAATCTGTCAGCTCTTTATTTTGCAGTTTACAAAGGTCATTGTATATGTTTTTGAAGTTAAACTGTGCTGTTCAGTGTGGTAATCTAAAAACATTAGTATTTCTCCTTCCATAAAGCAACTGCCCATTTTCAGCTGCACGTTATCTTTGTGGAGAGCTGTGTATATTTAAAGGTCACCAACTTGTGACCGAAAAACCCTTCTTTTGAACAAGAAAGCTGCAGACTTGACTTGAGAACAAACCCAAGGCAGAAGGAAAAAGAAAGCAAATGTGATATGAGCTTATTTAGGTTTTCTTTGCCTTGTACGGCTTGAAATCCTTCTTCAAGGAAGAGTAAAGTGTGATTCCTTTTTAATGTTTAGTTTAGGGATAAAAAGGGACAACTGACTAATGATTTGTTGCCTCAACTGTATATGCTACTTCACTATTTTTCCTGTTTTCTTTTTGTAAATATCCAAAAAGTTTCCTTTGATTTCTGTGCTATAGCTGATTTTTTTGGCATTCAGCATTCTAATGTTCGTTGTGCAATTAGATGAATTTTTTTAAAGTATTATTTGTATACATAAAGCACCTTGAAATTAGCTGACAAGAGTTTTGGTGGTGTTTCTTTTTATGTGATCCAGACCTGGCTTGTTTATCTTTGCAATTCAAAGTCTTGGGATAGGTCTTTTGTGTTATTTTTGAATATTTCTGCATTTTCAGATATCCATTATGGAAATGACATAAATATAAAAAGACTCCTGTTATAGTTTTGTCTCAAAATTATAAGAATAATTTAAAAGGCTGCTTACTTTGAGACAAATGATGCCAAATAAGTATTCCTTTGTTCCAATGGCGTCTTGAAGAACATTCTAAGCAAAGTAGTAAGTATAAAACAAATCTCGCAGACGTCTTTGTGAGCAGCTTCTTACTAAAACACTTGTCTGATGTGGTAAGTGAACCAAAAAACCAAATTGCATTCTAGTTCTTAAACTGAGTAGGATTTAGTGGTTGTGTGAATTCTTTAAATAAACTCCAGTTTAATTTTTTTCCTTTTCAAAAACTTTTTTCACCACCCGTGATCTCTCTTAGTCTCTTTGAATGGCAAAACAAGCAGCCAGCTCTCTGGGTCGATTAGTATCCTATTCTATACATCTAGAAGGTCACTTTTTACCAGGTGAGAAGAGCTGCAAAGAACTTATTAGGAATGAATTAAGCTTTCCCACGCTGGGCCTCAGAACACTTACTTACTTACTTACTTTCAACTTACATCAGAAGTAACTGGAGTCCCTCTCCAGACTGGCAAGGTAAACAAATGCATATTCTTTCAGCCACTATATGAAAGACAAGCTTTGTTTATGTCTTCCAAGTCAGCAGAGCTCGCATCATGTTTTAAGGTGCGCTTCAGTAATTAGAAAAATCGCTGACAGACAAAACTGGAAAATGAGTGGCATGGGCGCATTGTTATTACATTTAAAGCTTTTACCTTTAAAGGTGCTAGTTGCACTCGTGCTCAAATGTGTGGTGCTGACCTAGACAGCAAAGTCAATTGCCTTGTATTAGGGAAAGATGGTGCTTGTTTCTAGGAAGAATAGGTATCGAGCTGACTTACCTAGGCTTTATGAAGGGTTGGTAATTAATTACCTGTATGAGCTTCACGGTGACTTTTAGTCTTGGAAATTGGATTGCTGGTAGTTAGTGTTGTCAACATAAAAGGTGCTCTTGCTTTTCCCAGTTCTTGCAATCCCTGGTGCTGAAGCAGATAGTCTCTATCTTGCTTTTAGGTTTGTTTCTTTTTTTCCCCCAGACTTTCTTTTATTTAAAGTTCATTCTTGGATACTGCATGTAGTGACATTGTCTCTTGGAATAGTATCTACGGCTTGCCTCTTTATTCCATATTACCCTAAGCTTTATTTACATGAGAGTTTTGAATTATTGGCTGGGACTGGAACTCTGCCTGAAAACACTCCACCTATAATGCAGCTGAAGCAGTTGGTTTGTGGCTTCTCTTTGATATAATATGTTTTCATTAAGTAAAAACATGGAGAAGGTCATTTTCCAAAGATGTTAGTGTGCTTGTTTTGGACCTAACCCTTTTCCCCAGTGAATCAATGATTGCACAACTGAGCATGATTGAGAGGCAGAAGCTCCAGCTTGCAGATGAAAGTGAAGTAACCGATCAGAATTCAGGTATCCGGGCAAAACTGTGCAGTAGAAGCTCGTGGGTGATCTCAGTGCTAGGTATGTTCTAGCAGCTGGAGAAATCTAATGATAGGTATTTGGTACGAAGTGCTGCTTAAACCTGAGTGCCGTTTGTATTACTTCTAGGAGAACTGCTGAAACTGAGCGCAGATACATTTATGAAAAATGAAACTCTCCTCACAAGCTCCTTGAAGCTTTAAAACCTGTAAGGAAAATGTGCAATGTAGTAGAAGTTTGTGACTTTTTAAGCAAAGCATAACTTCAAGGTCTCAACCCTTATATGGATCTATAAAATAGGTAAAGCTTTCCATCTTTAAATTGTTACACAAATATTCCCAGAGAAATACCTTTGGAAGAACATAAAAAATTGACTTACGGTGTTCAGATTCAATTTACAAAAACAAAACAACAACAAACCCCAAACCAAAGCACCTGCTTGTGAAATAGTGCGAGTGACAGACTATAAAGAAGTTTTAGTTGCCTTTTAAAAATAAGTAATCACGGGACAGCACTTGGAAACGAAATAATCACCGTAGTTTTGAAAACAGAGTCCTAGTGAAAGGACAAAAGGAAGACTTGCGATTGGGCTTTTAACGAGAGTGCTGGCGAGCGCCTTATTTGCAAGATCTTCCTTCTCTGCTTTCATTTGTGTGGGCTTCCGTGGGACAGGTACCAGTCCCTGGATCTATTTTCTCATTTTTAATTCTGCCCCTTTTTTCCCCAGATAGATGAGTTTCATTCTGTATTCTAAGCAAACGCTCGTGGCTCTACAGTTGTATAGCACGCTTCACGTTGTGGAAGTTATGTTCCAGTTCCTTACCATGTGATGATCTCTGTAGTGAACTGCTCGTGGTGAGAGGAACAAGGGTTAGGTGCGGAGCATTCCCCTCTGCCTTTGTTTCTCCTAGGTTCAGGGGTCATTCACCTGTGATCCTTGAGGACAGGAGAGCTCTTTGTTCTAAGGAAGCTTTGAAGCTAAACAAAAAGAGGAAGGAAAGAGTGATCACATTGTTCACGTGCTCAGGGAAGATAAACGATCGTGTGGCCCGTTACTTGCTGTTGTTGCGGTGGAGGTGGCAGCAGAGGTGGGCTTCCAGAGGCACTGTCCTTCACCGTGTGACAACTTGGATGGGAGTTTGGCCTCAGTAGCAATGTTTGCTTGGCTTATGAGCTTTCTGTTGTCCCAGCCTATGGCTGCGTGTTAAGTGATGAGCAAGTGCAGAGACCTTTTGTAGCAGACTTAAGTTTGTGGTGGTTTTCTTTTAATGGAAAACAACTGGAAAATCTGCTGTGGGTTGTCAGAGTGTCGCTGACAAATCTGTTGAACGTGTGAGTTTCTGTATGTAGCTCTCATCCGAAATAATGGCATTCCTGACCTTTCTGTTAAGACGTGTCTGTTGGATGGTATGACTTTGGTTTCAGCAGACATTTGGGACTGGGAAGTAAAGCCAACTAAGTTCTCCAGTAATTCTTTTCTTATGTCATTTAATTGATTTTTCTTTTTATTATTATTTTCTGCCTCTGCATTATAAGCCTTTGTTCGCAAAAGGTTTTGTCTTCAGAAATTTACATTGGTTTTGAAATGAGGCAGAGCATTAGTATAATGAGACTGTATCATAATGAAAGTAGGTTTAATTAACTAGTTATTTAAAATAGTAATGACTGCTGGAGTTGTGTTTATACTGCAGCTGCAATTGATTTTAATCTTTGAGAGAGGTGCCCTTAGTAGGATCCTTCTGATTAATGTAGAGTATTTCTGATTAATAGTTAAGGTCCTCTATGATACAGAAAGGGAAAAACTGGTTTTCTTCCTTCTGATGTATATTAAAGAAGAAAAAGAAAACCTGTAGGATTCTAACCCATCTGAAAAAACTTGTTTCTAAAGAGCCAGGGAGATTGAAGCAGCTGATTTCCCGCTCTAGGTGAGTGCACTTACAGTCAATGTCAGCTTCTTGAAACGAGCGTGTGAAATGTCTCATAACCCTGCTTGTTTGATGAGGTTAGTTTTAATTATTTGACAGCCACTCTTGAAAATACTCTTAAGGATTTATGTAGTCGTGGATCAGGCTACAGCATTATCTTTGAAAAAAGCAGGTAAACGCAGTTTCATAAATCACAGCTATATTGGTAATTTTGTACTGACTAGACAGCCTTGATGATGAAATAGCTCAAAGTCTAAGGTTTGTAATAGAGGCTACAATAATAGAGCTAAAAACCCACTTGTGTGTGGCATAATGTTAGCAGAAAAAAAGCAATTTTTTTGGATATTGATTTTATTTTCAATTTCGGTCTCTCATCAGCTTCTGTAAATTGGTGATAATAAAGCATAACACTCATGTTGTAAAAGGAGCTTCTGATAAACTGCAGTAGCTTCTTGTTGGCCACTGTCTATTTGAGCAATAGCTGAATGGCTTATTGATCATATTTCTTCCCCATATGGTTGCACATTTTTTCAGAGATGAGGTAATTTTGGCTAGATACTTGTTCTGTGGATTTGGTCATTTAGATAGCTATCAGGTGTCTTAAGGGCTTAAGTGTAATATCAGTGCGGGGGAAGATGGGGGATTTAAATCATCATGATTATGCTGGTATAACTCAGCATAGTGAGTTCTCTTATTACATACAAAAAGCCTTTTTCCAATAGTTTCATAAGAAGTAATTTGAAAGTACATTAAAAAAAGCCCAAACACAAAACAAACCCAAGCCTTCCAAACCCAAGAATGCTGTTCTAGAAGACAAATGGCTTGTTTTGCAGTTCTGCTTGTATACTGAAATGGGTTTAATTAGACTGGCTCAAACTGTTCTGTGTAAACAAATGATTTGTGACTTCATCACCTTGATCCTGGAAGAAAAAAAACAGTTGCCATGGATGGAAAGATCCATTCTGTGCTTCTTCATTTTGGCTCCTGCTCAGTCTCGTGGTTTTTCTCTTGTATACGACTCACTTTCATTGTCTGAAGCTTATTTTAATGAGGTATATCTATACCTTGGTTAGGTGGGACAAGAAAAATGGGCTTCCTTATTGGTTTCAGTGGCACTGTCAGTAAACTAGTGGTACAACAATCTATATTTAAAGCTGTAAGTACAACGCAGGAATCAGTTTTGCCTAGTAATATGTTCACGAAGAGCTGCTGTGTGGAATTCTCCGTGAGGAAATCATCTCGTGTCTTGCAGATCGTTTATATTGCAGGGCGTCGTGTGACTCCCATTTATTTTTAACTCAGTTGAGTGCTTGTTTACCTTTGTGAAGTGACAGTTCTGATGTAAATTCTTTGTTAAACTTTCTTTGGAGCAGTAGATGCTCGAATAAAAGCTAACTCATAACTTTCCTCCAAGTTATGGTTTTATGTTTTCCACAGAATCTGGATTCTTATTGAGTTGTACAAAAGTGGTTGAGGAAAAACACGGAAGCATCTTTGGCGACTAATCAGATTCATTCTTCTGAACATTCTGATTTTGTCTGAAGTAAAATTAAATTCAGTATCTCTAAGGTGACTCAGAGGAGCAGCAACAAAATTTTGTTTTATAGTTGCTTCTCTGTCTCTAAGCCTAGTATATTCTTTTTTTCTTTTTAATATCTGTTTATTGAATCTGGGGAGGCTTACTTCTCTTGTCTGGATGGTGCATATTTTAATTTGGAGGCTTAAACCTTCTCAAATAACATTTCTTAACCAGACTGTGCCAGTTTGTATTTTTTTTTCTAGAAGAGAAGGTCATACCATCATACAGAAGTTGTTTTTCTAGCTTGGGATCTTAATTTCACAGGGTAAGATGTTGGAGGAACAATTTTTAATCTGGATGCCTTGAAGTTTAAAAGAGGCTCACTTTGGAGCCACGAGAGGAAAATACAGAAAGCGCAGGAAATCTAGGAATCCGTCTTGTATTCTAAATGCGGAACTAATCGTTGGTGCATCCAAATTCTAGAGAATCATCTTGCTGAGTCCAGAAGGGCATTTTGGCAGGCTGACTGGTGGGGTTGGGTTCGAGCCTTGCGTTGAATGACTTGCCACAGTTTGGCAGCATATCGAATTTTTTTTTTTTTTTGGAATTTAATTAGTTTTTCTCCATGTGTCCCGCCAGTAAGAAATGCATGAGTTGTAGGCGTACTAATACACTTCTGCACAGCTGAATTGACTGTTAATTTTCCTTTTCTGTGCTGTAAAATCATCCTCCACATGGGGAGGGGAAAATAAGAATGTGCCATTGTCTGCTGCCTTGATGTGTAAAGACCAGCAAAACAAGCCTAAAGGTTTTTCTGGCTTAAAATTTAAGACCTGTCTTTGACTCTGACTGGAAAAGCAATTAAATGGTCTGTGAGCTAAGTGTGAAAATGGAGTAATGGAGGCAAGAAGGGTTGGTAGTCAGTTTTTTAATGTTCTACTATTGTTAAAATCTGTTTAACATCAGTGAGTAGCATTTTTAAGAGGGTGCCTCTGATCAAAGATTTGACTTGTAAGACTGAGACCTAACAACGCTCTAGAATATCACCAAATAAAACCAGAGAAAATTAGAGTTGGCAGTCTTTTAATTCCTTTTTATTTTTAATATGAAAGCTCTTCTGGGGTGGTAGGGGGAGGTTACAGTATGAAGGCGGGGGGGGGAAATTCCCCAGACAACCCAGTTTAAAAGGTCTTGGAGGTCACCTCTAATGATGAGGCAATGATGTAATTGGTTTGCATTACATTATTCAAGTCATCATCCTTCCTCCACACTGAAGCTTTTAGTTTGTGTGGAGAAATCCCAGGTATGAACTGGGCAGCAGGCTCACATTAAGCTGTGAACTCGCGTTTGTGAAATGTGAAGCAGGATTCCACACCTGGAGTAATTCTGAAGCCGTTTGGCCTTTTCAGAGCGAAGGAAGCTGTCTGTGTCCATCGTGGCTTTTTCAGCCAAGCTTTTTATCATTTTTCATACTGAGCTCACCCAACTGGAGCTGTAGAATAGGGTAAGGATCTGACTAAGGGGAATCACAACTGATTCAGTTTATGTTCCTGACTGGCTTGTTTCTCTTTCAGGTCCCTTGCAGTTGGCAGTAAATCAGGCTACAAATTCTTCTCTCTTTCTTCTGTGGACAAATTAGAGCAGATCTATGAATGCAGTGAGTATTTTCCTGTTTGTTTTTTTTCTTTTTCTTATCCCTTCAGTTGGCTTAATTTGGGAAGAATAAGACTTGTTTTATTTTTTCACAGGTTGTTCCCCTTATGCTAAATTCAAACCTTAAGCGTATGATGAAATATCACACAAATACAAACCAATTGATTGCTGGCAGGGCAAAGCTATTTGTTAGTGTTCTGTATCAAAATTGAGCTGGTATGTTGTGAAATTTGGTAATAGCTGTGAGGATAACTCTTTGCTTTTCTAATTTTATGTCCAATAGCCAGGTTATGTAGCAGCTGGGCATTAAAAAAAAAAAGATAATTCACTGGTGTGAAATAATGTCTTGCACCCCCAAAGAGTCTTTATACTGTCTACTGGGGCAGGCAACCACTAATATGTATTTATCAAATGAGAAGAGAAAGCCTTGATTACCTTTTTCTTTAATCCTAATATTTCCTGTTTTGTTAGAAAAATACTTTTAACATGATAGCTGCAGATTTACTCATCCAAAAGGGTGAATAATCCGAATTCCCATAACTTCTCAACACTGATCATGGTTGACTAGGATATAAGATGAAATGAAGGGAGGCTTGGGGGAGAAGTGGTATCCCCTGTTTTGCCAGCAGTTCACCAGCTTCCCTTTTTTGAGGTGCTCATAAGTAAACTATGAAAGCTATGCATGAGTATCCTTGCTTTCACGTAAACTCCATGTGAACAGACACTACCAATAGCTATGATGTCAGCATTTAGGGTAGGATCCTGGTCTACCGTGCTACACAACAGACTTGTCTTGAGACTCCCAAACTGACCTGACCCTGTGGCATCTTAAGTTTGAAAATGGTGTGTGATTCAGATCGCCTATTACCTGTGGTGACGGGCTGCTTCTGTACACAGTGCATGGAGAGGAGTAATTGGGAGGTTCCAATTAGGCACCCGTGGTCAGGTTAAGCTGTGCTGCAGCTACATCTGCCTGTTTGAGTCATGGTCTGGTTGTACTGGTTAATCGGTGGCTTGGATTCCATTTTATGCCATTGAGTTTAGGTACCTGACCTCTGTAGTATGTCAGGCACTCCTAGTATCTGGCCTGACAGCACCCCAGGAGACTCAGTGAAGATGACTCCTGTTACACGAGACACTGAATCAACATGCTGAGAGAGACTCAGCTGAACTTTGCAAGGCTGCTTCTCCTGGGTAGTCCTTGAAAGAAAAAGTACAGATTGGATAAAGTGCCTTGCTCAGAATCTTGCAATAAACTGATAAAGCAGCTGGGATTGGAATTCAAACCTGCTGATTCCAGCCTTGTCTTCAAACTGTTCTAGGATGCCCGGATTGGCTTAACCTCTTTAATACTGTCAGTTTTCCTCCATGAGTGTTGAGTCTGTAAATACAGAGCACAGAGCGTGAGGTAACATTTAATACAAAATTGGATTGTTTGCCCTGTATAAGCCAACCTGTCTTGACCTTTGCTCGTGGGGCACACGGTGTCTGCAGCAGATAGAAGTATTTGAGATCTTCATTTCTTTGTACGCAGTTAAATAATTTTCAGTCTTGTGCTTGCAGACCATGCCCGTTTAAAACTTGCTATGAGGGTGGAGGGTTTCCTAGGTTTTGGGTACTTCTTTTCTGCAAGGAAATGTATCTTGAGGCCTCCCAGACACATGCCTCCTGCTTCCCAATTTCGTTTAAGTGGGTCTAAAGACTTAAAGTGAGCACGTTGAAGGACTTCTTCCTCTCTTCTGTAAGACCGATTTGTGTAGGTGTCTGAAGTAAACTACAGAATATGCCCCAGCTGTCTTGTTTGAGAGAGCAACTGAAAAGAATGGGAGGTTCCTTTGTCTGCTCCCATCACTGACTTCTGCTCTAGATCTACAAATCTCCAAACTCCCTGCTTGGTTGATCCCCCTGTAAAAATAACGATTAGATTGAAGGGTGCTTTAAGGCTTAATGAATGCTTATGACATGCTCCGTGTTCTTGGATTAAAAATGGAATAAAAGTCCAGCTGATCATAATCTAGCCGGTTTCAACCAGCTCTCGTCTGCGATGCTACATGCTCGTGTTTATGAAACTGTAATCTTGTTATGCCTTTGCTTGTTCTTCCCTCACTGCTGATACTTAAATTGTTTTGCAGTTGTTTTTGCTCTTCCTGTAGCTTGAATCTGAGTTTCTGGCAGTGCTTGCTTGTGCAGCACAAAGGGGAAAATACAAATAGAAAAAAAATCCCTGTGGTTGCCAGCATTGTTGTAGGACTTCACTAGTGCCCCTGAAGATACAATGGATGCAGGATGTGCAGCAGACCCTGGTTCTGGACTCAAATGGTTGCTCCTTAGGAAGTGTGTATATGACTTGGCAGCTGTGAAGAGATGTTATCACTTCTCCCTGTTAGGGGAAGACAAAGGAACGGAGATCCATCTTGTAGTTTTTAAAGTTAGCTTAATTAAAAGGCCATCACAAAGGCTTCCTCTAAAGGTAACTGTATTATAGTAAGTATTTTTATGGTGACACTGAAGGATTGTCTAGATATTTTTAAGCATTTTCCTCGTAGAAAGTTGTTGGGCTTTTTTTCTTCTATCTGTGACTGCTTAGTTCTTGATAGTGCTCTTCCCTGTGTGCCTTCCCTGCTGCCTGCGCTTCCCATCAGCACAGCACTTCTTCCATTTGAATCTCTGCTACTCTTCCTCCTCTGAAATACCCGTTCTCCTGCTGCCTGGCAGAGTAACAAAGCCCAGAAGTATCTTTACACTGATGGCCCCGAACGGAGGAAGAAGCTGTGCTCGCCCGGGAGCAGGCGGTGGTTTGTGGGTCCCTGTGTCCTGGTCTTCTGACTCTTGTCAAAGGATGGCATCGTTATGAGAGACCCCAGGCTTAGCTGGAAAGCTGATAACCTGTAATGAAAAACGTTTGAGAATATTTCGTGGTCTGATTCAAGGAACATGGGCCTTTGCATTTGAAAGTCTATGCATAAATTTATGGAATCAGAGTTTTTATATTCCTTTTTCATGTGTCGTGTGCGGCATCAGGAAGATGGAGAATGCTAAAATGCATTATCTCTGTTGTATGGGGAAACTGAATTTTCAAAGCCTTGTGAGCTGTTTTATCTTCTGGAAGAGTACCATATTAAATATGAGATTTAGATAAGTCAATTATGCTGCATAGACGACTGAAAACGCTTGATATAAACCTGCTTCTTTTCCTTAAGAGGCTATTTCTCTCTCTCTCTCAAAAGAATGCAGAGCATTAAATATTTTCTGTTCTTTTTCTTGAAATAACTGCCCAGAAAAAGCGCTTTCAAGCAGACGTGTCACACAGTGATGACATTGTCACATGCTGAGAATATTGGACTGGACTTCTTTTTTTCAGGGAATTTCTGTCATTGTTGATGAGAACAGTGCCAGTTAATTATTTAATGTGTCTCTTGGCCAAAACAGAAGCCTTCAGAAATAAGCTTTATTTCTTTACTGGCAGCTTTACAGCTTGGAATGTGTTGAGCTTTGAGCTAATCCAGATACTGACTTCTGAAAAATTTGGTTGTTTGGATGGATCAAGGCCAAAGGCCCCCATCACTTGTCTTGGTTCAGTCCTGTAATGGAAGGGCAGGCGTAGCCAGGAGCTGTGGGAGAGCTGCAGCAAGTGATAGAACTCTCCACATTTCTCCTGCTGTTGAAACCATGTCCACTGCATCTCTGGGGTGTTTGGGCAGGAGCTTCAAGGGGTGGGAAGGAGAAGCACACACGCCGAGGTAATGGATGGTGGGACCTGGAATCTAGCAAGTCCTCCCTCCTGCTGCCTTCCCCACGTTTTAAATGATGACTCGCGTCCATCCTTTGCCTCCAGTACTTCCACAGTAGAATGCTGGACAAAAGCAACGCTCTTCTATGGCCATGTGTACCTGCTGGGCTTCATGATTCCTGGATGGATTGGTTATAGGGACTGTCAGGTCTTTTGGTAGTATGTGTTGGAAAAAAAACCCCAAACAATAGATCAGTGGTTGAAGCGGTCTTACAACAAATGAGTCTAGAAGCTTCTTTGAGTACAAGAATCTTTCTTTCTTTCTTCATAGAGAGGTGTGGAGAAGCTCCAAGGTTTTTTTTGGCCATCAAAACCCCTTCCATGCATAGTATAGCTTTAAACAAAACAAACTACACACACACACAAAAGAAAACCCAAACCTTTTGCTTTCCTGACTTCTACAGAGGTAAGAAAAGGTGGTGAAATTCTGGAATTTGACAATTTGCCATTTTTAGTATCTTTGGGATTGTTTTTGCCATTGGTTCTTGGGCAGAGGAGAGTAGATGCTCTGTTCTGAAGTGTAAACTTGCAGGACACCTCAGGAGGGTAAGGAATCTTTGTAAATCAGCATTTACCGGGTAGATTCTTCTGCCTTAAAAACCTATCCTGCATCCCACCTTGACTGTGAGCTGTTGGGGCAGAATGTTTGTGCTGTTAGACTGTAGTTTTCTTAGACATTATTTCCTCTTGATGTGCATTTCCCTGAAATTTCCCTCTGTATTTTTTTCCCTGTTCCTGTGCTTCCTCAGCTGACACAGAAGATGTGTGCATTGTGGAGAGGCTGTTCTCCAGTAGTCTGGTGGCCATAGTTAGCCTTAAAGCTCCACGCAAGCTGAAGGTTTGTCACTTTAAGAAGGGGACGGAGATTTGCAACTACAGTTACTCCAACACCATCTTGGCTGTCAAACTCAATAGACAGGTGAGTAGTAATTTTGACGAGGTGAAAACACAGGAAGGGATTGTGGATCTTCTGGCACTTCCTCTATTGGTTGATATCTCCTCCTTTGGTGACAGAATTGCTATTTGAAATAAACTTGTACTTTTCCAACTGTAGCTTCTGTATGGCTTCTCAGTGCTCATATTTGGTTAAGTATTTGTGGTTCTGTGTCTATGTATTTACTTGGGAAAATGCCCTGACTAAGCTGGGCACGCTTGGAGTGGGAGGTTGGACTAGAGACCTACCGAGGTCCTTCCCAATGTGAATCATCCTGTGGTCCCAAATGTCAAAGTATGTCGAACTGACACATTTAGAAGTTATCTATTCACTTTTTATAGTTCTTTTGTTCGTTTTATACACTTTGCTGAATTCTTTAAAAAAAAACCACATTAAAATCACTGAACTGGTGAAGGTTTTTTAGTTAAGTCTCTGGAACCGTAGTTTTCTGTGTTACTAAATCATTACTAGGCTCTTCTGCAAATACAGACTTCTCTGTCTTCAACCAGTTCAGTCAAAGTAGAGGGAAAGTCTTAGTGTCCATCTTTGCCCCCAAAAGTCATGTGTAGGAGGATGGGGTTCCCATTTAAAATCGTAAGGGAAACAGTGTTATAATATCATAATGGCATTAGATGCATAACATCTTGTTAGTCATCCAGATGTCTACAAAAGTGTAAATGAGACGTTGAACTTAATTTTTTTTAAAAAAAGCCCCTCACAAATGATTGAGCAATAGACTCTATAAATGCTTTAAAAAGGCTTGTGTGGTTTTTTTCCTCTTCAACCAAAGCAGAAAATTATTTCCACATAAGTATTGGCCTCTTGGTGGGGGGGGGGGAATATATCAGGACAGGCACAGAATAAGAATTAAGTAGATTTCAATGAAGGTTTCTGCCTTGCTGACTTAAACTAGTAATGTAAATCATTTTCATTTAAATCAATTTGCACTAGCGTGGTTGAGAGAAGTCAAGTGCACTGGTCAGTTCGAGTGACCAGGTGTAGTATTGCACTGTTGAAGCCTTGTCAAGAGGTATCTCTTGTGTATCTTCTATCAGACTCTTGTTTCTTCCCATCAGGTAGGTACAACCTTTTCTCTGTCAGAAGGTACCTACTGCATTTTTGGATGCCATTTTTTTTTTTTAGGATTCATAAAATAATAAAAACTTAAGCTTGATGTCAGCATTTCATCCTCTTTCCCATGTCTAGAGGCTGATAGTATGTCTGGAAGAGTCTCTTTATATACACAACATACGAGACATGAAGGTATTACATACAATCAGGGAGACACCTCCCAATCCTGCAGGTAAGTGTGTGTTAGAAGCTGGTGTAGCTCTAAAAAGTGCCTTCTGTGTCAACAAATGGTGCTTCCCACAGGGAACTGTAGCGTGAGTTAATTCCACTTTCAAATTAAAGTAGCAATTAAATACGTGAGTGTTGTCTTAAAGCCTACCAGCTTAATCCAGGTGAGGTTTTTGAGGACAAATAGAAGGTTCTGCCTTTAACGTCATCTTCCCACTATTTTAGTCTCCTTGAGTGGATGTGTTGATGTATTAGAAAGAGGTAGCAGAGAAACAAACTGGATTTTGCCAGCGCTTGGTGTAGTTAAAGGCTTTGTCAGGCTAATGCTTTAATTGTACCAGACATGGGAAATTCTACTGCTCGGTCAGTTATTGTAGCTCTATCGGAATTCCTCCTTTTCTATACATTAAACTTCAAATAGCTGAGTATGATTATGAATAGTTGAATAGTTGACTATATCGCAGGTTGACTCTGGGGTTACTCACGCTTGTTCTGTTGCTGTTGATGCCTTGTGGGGATAACTCAAGTCGTCTTTGTGACATTCAAATGCAGAATCAAAGTTTTGCTGCCGAAGTGTTGGAATTTGCCTCTTTCCAATATTTTTCTTCATCTTTTCTAGGGTTGTGTGCTTTATCAATAAACAATGATAACTGCTACCTGGCCTATCCAGGAAGCGCAACTATTGGAGAAGTACAGGTCTTTGACACCATCAATCTGGTAAGGATCTTTGTGGATGCTCAGTTTTTGGAAATGAATTTACTTGCTCAAGAGAGGAATCACTAGACACTCAGGTTCCTCTCCATCAGTTTGCAGTATCTCTTATAGCTGGGCTTCACAGTACATTGGCAAAGAAAATGCAGATGCTAATATTAGATTTGATGAGTAGAGTTGGGCAAATGGGTAGAGCAAAGTAAAGTTATTTTTCTATTTGAATTGTATTTTAAGTGTCCTTCTGCTCGTACTCTCTATGCACATGCATCAGTGAGAATTTTATGTACTTAGCAGTTACTGAAACAAATATTGAAGCTATTGTCTGGAAAGTAAGACCCATATTTGCCTCAGATGCTTTTAAACACACAGTCTTAAGCTGCAAACATGTAGTTTTTGAACTGTACTAAGGCTATATTTTGATTCACTCCTGCAGAGAGCTGCTAATATGATCCCAGCTCATGATAGTCCCTTGGCTGCTTTGGCATTTGACGCAAGTGGTACTAAACTTGCCACTGCATCAGAAAAGGTAAGGGAGCTTTGTGTTGACTTGCCGACAGTGATAGAAATGAAATTTTGCTTCTAAGCATTTTAGATGTAAGCGTGCACAATTCCATGCGCGAGTGCCAACAAAGAGGACTTCCAGTTAAAATTGCAAATCTAAGTTAAGAACTGTTAATGATATTTGACACAATTTCCATGCTGTGAATTGTTGGATAATAAGGTTATTGAATTAAACACATTTTAATCTGGCGGTAATTAGGGCAATCCTCTAAATGTTTCTTCCCTTTAGTGCAGGATACTTATTAGAAATTAGTTGTCTTGTTTTGATGCTGTCTTCTTAATGAAAACACGACAGTTAGAGTCAAAACAGAGAGAAGTGTCGTGCCAGCCTTTGGCACATGATAAATTGTCCATCTGAGTTGTATAAATTAGGGAATCTGAAGCCTCTGATTTTAATAAGATTAGAATATAAAGGTGCAACTGATTGCATCTGCTACAGATGAATGTGCTCGTGGTACTTGTCTAGCGTGGTCATTTTCACGATCAAATACGATAAGAAGGGCTGTTCTTCACGCATAGCTTGTTCTCTACATTAGTAGCTCCCACCTCTTGTGGTTTCTCCGCTCTTCAAACACATCCCACGAACAAGCCCCATAAATATTTCACGCTAGTACGTGGTGTGCGTCAACAGCAGTAAGTTAACAGCAGAATGGTTTGCTGCTTGGAGTTGTACTCTGCTCACTAGAGCTAATACATAATGGAACGAACTTGAAATGAAAAATTCTGTGGTGTTCTGTTTTTTTTTATTTTTACAGGGGACAGTGATAAGAGTGTTTTCCATTCCAGAGGGGCAGAAACTCTTTGAATTCCGAAGAGGAGTGAAGAGGTAAAGTTCAACTGGGCTAATTATCCATTCCATATCATAGATCTCCAGTATATTCTGCAGCTGAGCTGGCATCCTGATGTTTGCCTGTTTTCATCTTCATTCATTCCTGCCTGTACCCTTATAACAGTTCCAGCTTCAGTGTCTTCCAGTTTCACTCCTTTGGACTTTTCTACAAATCAGCCTTGTCAGAATTGTACTCCCTCTTGCCTTTTAGAAGTTGATTGGTGAGGGAACTTGTTTAAAGTGGGTCACCCTTAGCAAGATCTATTGTATTCTTACGGCAACTGGAGGCAGTACATCTAATATTTTTGCTCTCCAAGTCCTCACCAGTGTGCAATGGTGCCGTGACTTGTGGCAGTAGAAACTGTAGTTGTACTGTACTTCATACAGAGGTGAGGTGGAGTTCAGGTTGTTACTAATTGACCCCCGTATCTGGAACACATCGGAGTTGAACATCATTAATGGGGATCTTGCTCTTGAAGTGCTTTAAGAAGGTATCAGAAAATTCAGAATGCTTACTATGGAAATGTTCTTTTTTCTTATTTGCAAAGCGGTGACTGAGGAATCTGCTTAATTATTAATTAAGCCAAATACTTGGGCTTAATTGCGAGTCACCTGCAATCTCTGACAGGAGAAGAAGCGCGGGTGAGTCTACCATGCAGCCAGAGTTCTCCCAGCTCTCACAGTGCAGCTTATGTCAATGTTAGCTCATTAGTGGTGAATGTGCAGAAAGGCTCCTGCCTACCAAAATGGAGAAGTAATATTCTCATTTAAGTCAGTTCCCAGGAGTTAGTTAACACTAGCTTTCTTCTTACACCAGTTGGTACAGTACTAGAATATCAAAACTAACACTTCATTGAGGTTTTTGGTGTTTTTTTTCCCTAGGTGTGTGAGCATCTGTTCGTTGGCTTTCAGCATGGACGGCATGTTTCTGTCTGCATCCAGTAACACAGAGACAGTGCATATCTTCAAACTCGAGACTGTGAAAGAAAAGTAAGTTTCAGAGGCGTCTTAGAGTTGTTTGGTTGTTTTTTTTGTCAAGCAAAAGGCTTTCAAATTGATTATACTCAACGGGATGAGTTCTCCAAAGTGTGGACAGACTTCTTTTGAACGCTTCTCTAAAGTAAAGGGCATAAGAAGTCACTTAGGAATCAGCAACTGTAGCTGAGCTATGTACTGTTCTCCCAGAGAACAGAAGAGGTATTTCTGGCAAAGAGAAACTGCCCATCCTTGGCAGCGTGGAGCAGTTCTGATGTTTTCATTACATTTGTATTTCACCTCTTCTGACATCCGCGTGGGAAGAGCTACCTCAGCAACGCCTTCCGGATGCCTCTAGGGCTTTAAAAGGCTCCGAATTGTAAAATGTTCCTGTTTATTATTTGAGAGGACAGTCTTACTTATGTTTTGGTGAAAGTTGTTGGAAACAATGATTTGGTTATTGATAAACAGGTGAATAAAACCTTGAAGTGTGGCACTTCCCAGTAGACCTTGCTCTCATGTAATGAACCTTATGAAATGCCATTTTATAAGCAGAAGTATCCGTTTACAACCAAACATGCTTAAATAACAGACTGAGGGTACTGTAGGACACATTGTGCCCTGGAGCATAAAATGGAGTGCATTAGACTTCTTGAGGGTATTAGTTATTTCTGAAGAGACACAAATAACTGGTTAATATCTTTAAAAATAAAGAGATACTTCAAAGTATTCACTCAGCTTTCTCTCTAATGTGAAGGCAAAGTTAGTCACTTTTTTTTCTTCTGCCTCGTAGACCTCAGGAAGAGCCTACAACCTGGACAGGTTACTTTGGAAAAGTGCTGATGGCCTCAACAAGCTACCTGCCCTCTCAAGTAACAGAAATGTTCAACCAAGGTAGAGCCTTTGCTACAGTCCGCCTGCCGTTCTGTGGGCACAAAAACATCTGTGCACTTGCCACGTGAGTAAAGGAATTGAGATGTCTTTTAATTTTAGGAGAACGTTGAGAACGAACCCCTGGGCATACGGCGTTTGCTTCCATTAGTGCTGGGGGGAGTGATGCTGTATCGTGTAGTAAATTGCAGAATTAGGCAATCTAGACTAACCATTAAAGAGGTCTTTGAAAGCAAGTTCCTATTATTCTCGTCTCTAAAAGAGCGTAGCATTCATTAAAGTTAATTTTGAGGAGTAAATCTAATATTTATTCTGTCTTCACCAAAGGCAGGCCCCATTTCACACAGCTACCAAAGCAATAAGCTGAGCAGTAGTAAACTTATTTTGTGGGGGTTTTATAGTTTTTATGCTAAATTGACTTCGTGTCTGTACTCCTAACTTCTCTGATCTCAAAGCACCCTTTAAGCCATAATTAAGCCTTGTAACGTTTCTGAAATAAGTAAATACTTCCCATTAGAGTATTTGTCTCTGGAGTTGCACAGAGCTTGATAACAGGATGGTCACTTCTGAATCTGTTTTACTGGGTTATACAGAGGTTGATTCCTGTGGCATCCCATTAGCCCCAAACTGTGGTTATGCCTTACACGTTCTACACGCAGCTCTTTGCTGGGTGCTCTAACTGGTTACAATGCTCCTTCTCCAGAAGCAAGAGTGTAGAAGATAATGGCTTAAAAATCATGGGAGGGGAGGAGAGCGTACCGATACAAAACTGAAGTTCTTTTTAATATGTTGCTCTCTCCTAAACCTTTCCAGGATCCAGAAGATCCCTCGTTTATTGGTGGGAGCTGCTGATGGGTATCTCTACATGTACAACCTAGACCCCCAGGAGGGAGGAGAGTGCACATTAATGAAGCAGCACAAGTAAGCCCACACTAGCTGAGGACTGTTGTATTTTAATTTTATTTTTTTTTTCACAAAGTCCAGTTTAAACTTGGTTCTGTGTTATGAAAGTCTAACTTGGAACAGCTCATTTCTTCAAACTAATCTTTTTTTCCAGACCTCTGATGTGATGAGTAACTTCAGAATCCCCCTGTGCTTCCCTTCCTAGTATCTACTACTCTAAGCAGCACTTTACGAGCAGAAACTTAACACTGTTCTATTGCAGGGAAGGATCAATCGCAGTTAGCTCTGTGATCCTGTTTCTTCTTACTTGGCAGTTTGAGTTGAGTTACTTAAACAAGAACTTGAAACCTCTGACACCATCGTCTTCATCAATAAATGAAGAGGTTACAGAGATGAGAAAGATGTTGCTCTGACTTCACTGAGGGGAATCTGGCCTATGAAATTCTCTGTATTCTCTCTCTGCTGGTGTCCTTATTAAACTTTCTTGCGTATATGCCAACTGATGGTCTGTAGCAGTGCTGTAAAACACTTCAGGAAAATAGGACAGGTGTTATTTTTTTAAATAAGGTTTGATGGGAAAAGCTGCGATGATATAGTCAGATTACTTCTGCTATCCATCATAGAATGAAAGCTAGGAACTCACGATGATAATTCAGATTTGCAGCTTTGGTCAGTCTTTAGTACTGGTAAAAAAATTCATGCCTTTTACCTGACCATTTTAAGGTATGAGCTCTGGTTTCACTTGTAGATTAAGTGAAATCCCAGAGGGAAGTTTTTATCAAGTTCTTTCTCTGAAATGCTCTAACACCTTCATTAGAGGGTTTTCTAGTATATGGGCATGAAGTAACCGCTTCCGTTGTGGACTGAGCTCAAGAGACAACATGTAATATTGCTGATTGGAATGGTTATTACTTTTTTAATCACGCACTCTTGTTTTGAGTCTGAGACGTCTTCAGCGTTAAATGTGAGGTGTCGTCAGATGCCCTCTTGACAGCCCTCCAGAACGGAGGGACCAGCTTCCTCCTATTGCATATGTCCGTGTATTATTCTTGCACATGTAATGAGCGATTCTCCTGTAGCTATAGCCGCGTTACACCCAGGTAGATCACCTCTTCAACTAACCTCTCTCTACTTCCTAGGCTCGACGGCAGTATGGAGCCAGCCAACGAAATTCTAGAGTCTGCATCCCATGACCGGCCGTTGGTAGCGCAGACGTACAGTGCCGCTGTGACTAAAGGTACATACGTGCCTTCCTCACCCACAAGGCATGGTAAGGAGAAGGCTGGAGATGGGGCAGGGAGCACCTCTGCGTATTGCTTCATTCTAGATGGCTACGTGAGCTCGTCTGCTTCAACACTGAGCTTTTCATAACTGCGGGTGTGAAGTGGAGCATTGGTGAGCAGTAGGAAGAGTGCTCGTGATGTACAGTAGCCTCCTATAGATGGATCACTCATCTTTGCTACTTTCTGAGTAGAACGTGGTCTCTAATTGTAGTTGATGACTAGTGGTAGTTGCAGTACTTGCCAAATAGTTCTTGAGATGCACTAACGCAATTACTTCATGTGGTAGCTCCGCATCCAGAGCTCATGCAAAGCTTCTGAATTATAGCCCTTTTTTTTTAATAAGGTTAAGTGCTCCCATCGTTCCTTTATGGGAACAATGACCTTTTAGCCTGATTTGCTGCTCTGTTAAATTGAGAGGATGAGGATTTGGTTAGTGCTTCAGCTCTGGGTGGAGCTTCTCCTATCTTTGTATGGCACTACAAGCCAGTGTTTCAACTGCAGAGGAAGGACAGTCTGCATCTATAGCATCAAGGCTGAAGTTGCAGCTCTTAACACGTGGGTGGAGATTAAGAAAAACCTCAACCTGCCCAAAGCACAAGTATGCGTTATGCACTTGTTTAATTTTGCCCGTAAACTGCTCTTGGCTTGGAGAAACATGGTCATGATAAAAGCAAACATAGGGTGGCAGTGACACCGTTGTAGGTAGAGTCTGGTACTTCAGTTCTGATCGCTCGCTTTGGATCCAGGCTTTAGTTTGTGCTGCTGATTCCCCAACTCCCTTGTTCCTCTCTCTCCAGCCTATACAGATGACCTGGGTGCTGTGGGTGGAGCTTGCCTGGAAGATGAAACCAACTCGCTTAGATTGGATGAAGACAGTGAGCATCCTCCCATGATCCTTCGGACAGACTGAACTTTGACCTGTGAACTCACTCCTGAAGCAGAGAACACTGGCTTGATGTTTCTTGAGGAATCTCGTGTTATGCTGCTATGAACTTTGACATGAGTTGGGAGAGAGGATGACAGACTCTTACAGTTTTAAGTCGTAGCTGTAGTTCTAATTCTATACAATTGGAAAAATATATGGTTTTCAATTCAGTGGCTTTTAATCTTGCTTATCTATTTTAGCTGTGGGTTTTTTTTGTTGCCAAAACCTGCTGTCTGTGCAGCCCTCAGAGCCTACCAGCTTTGCATGCGTTCATGTGCCAAGCAAGCATAGGAGGGGGGGGGGGGGGGG
>VZZY01010437.1:64009-80101 GCA_013400335.1 Eurystomus gularis | reverse complement strand
AGAAGCCACTTTATAACGAACCCAAGTTTGTATTTTTTTTATATATGTATATAATATTTAGCTTATATAAGGAAGGAGTAAAGAAGTGGTTCTGGAAGCTGAGATGAGTTCTGCACTGACAAAGGTCCAAATGGTTTCCTGTGCATGGGCTTGCAGGCATACCTAGTGACTGACATGCAACCTTTCAAATGCAACGGCCCGTTGCTTCTTTTTTTGGGGGGGGGGTTCTCCCTCCCCCTTTCCTGGACCATTTTGTTAATTAAAATTCCTTCTGAATGTTGTGTATTTGTGGGACTGTTCTGTTTGTTGGGATGGAAAACTGGAAGTGTTTCCCTGCATAAGGATGTAGATTACAGAAAGTGCCTTTACAGGGGAGAACAGGAATTGCTGCAGGAAGAGAGCTGGAGCGAAGGAGGGATTGCTTGAGACGAGTTTGTACAGCTTTAGTACTTGGGTGTCTGCAGCCCACAGTGTATGATAAGCTCGTGGGGTTTTTTTTTGGAGAAGACTTGGAATGCACTTTCTTTCTCTCCTGTAGATTGTCTTATTTCCTTGGCAGAGTAGCAATAACCATTTTTTAATACTTTTTTTTAAAATTTATCCAAAGCAAGGATTCTGTCAGGCTGGAGGGAAGCCTGTTAGAGTGTGACAGCCCCACTCATGAAACAGCCTTAAGGTTTCCAGCTGGAAGGTGCAGCTCTCAATTCTCGCTTCTCTTTAGCCTGGGGCTGAGTGTCCAGCTCTAATAATGGAGATTTATGATTTTCTTTTTTTTTTTCCCCAGATACTGATGTAAATATAAATGGTTTTGAAAGGTTGATTTTCTTCTCAGTTCTCTTCTACTGGATAACAGTGCTTTGCTCTTTTTATTACTTCCCCTTTCATCAGAGTACCTCTTGTGATACCCTCC
The DNA here is from genome assembly GCA_013400335.1 of Eurystomus gularis. Classification (NCBI taxonomy): domain Eukaryota; kingdom Metazoa; phylum Chordata; class Aves; order Coraciiformes; family Coraciidae; genus Eurystomus; species Eurystomus gularis. The sequence continues at coordinate 79,191 of VZZY01010437.1, read as the reverse complement.
AAGGACTGGTTGTCTCTTTGGAATAAATCTGTAACTGCCCTGACCCTGGCTAGGGCTTTCCAAGGCTGAGCAGTGCTGCAAACTATTTTTAGGATTGTAATGTGCCTTCTCTTAAGTCTTGGGTAACAGTTAGTGAGCAAGTGAGTAGCAAAGTACTTGGTGAGTGTTACTTTCCTTTGCCAAAACGAGCCTGCTTTGCCTTTTGTGTAGCAATGCGGGTCGCTTCCTTTCAAAGAAGTAAAAACAGACAAGGAAATGGCAGATCCTGAGAGGAGGACAGAAGCTACGTGTGAACTCCCTACCACAGCTAGGCAGTGATGTGATTTTTAGGACTGGGTGCTGTTAACAAGGTTTCTCTCAAGCAGTAGCAGGCAGTGGTCTTTGTCCCCAAAGCCCTGTGTGGACAGGTGGGCTTCCCCATCCTCTGACAGTGCGGAAGGTGGTGGTAGCCCCTGCAGAGAGAACTGCCTGGGTCAGTAGAGGCTGCTGTTAGTCCGTGTGAGTGGAAGATGTTCTTACACGAGCACATGTGGGAGAGAAGGGACCCGGCTTGTTTATTTGCTGAAAACCGTTGGCTGCAGTGGCTTTTGGTGTCCTCTCCAGAACCCAGCGCATTCATAGCAAACCACCGGGCCATGCTGCAGTCTCACTTAGTCTCTTGACTTTAAGCACTGGCTGACAACTAAATTCCATGGTCTGGAATTTTTCTTTTTTTTTTTTTACTACAAGTGCTACCAGCTTTGCTGCGGCGCTCATAACTGCGGAGTAAAGTACAAGTCTTGAAGTAAATACAAGCTCAGTGAGTTTTGCTGGCAGACTGAACCGCCCGGGAGCTGTCAGATGTCTGCTCGTTCCAGACTAAAGCTGGGAACATTCCTGATAACGTACTTGGAGGCTTGGCTTAGATTCCACAAGCACAGTTAGCAGTAAACACGGATAAGCAACACAGGTCTGCTAAGCACACAGGTCTTACAGCTTCTGAGTCTACCACAGGCTGTGTTACATAGTAAGATTACCTCTTAATGTTACTAACTTTTACTGCTAAGAATTGAGAACAGTTACTAGATGAATTTTACCCCCTTAACTTCCCCACCTTCTCTTCCCCGGGTGAGTTGGAGACCCCACGTTCTCTGTATTCGTCTCTTCCCTGTGCTGTAGTGTTCTCCTGCTCCACATGCTGCCCGTGAATCGCTGTGCCCAGCTTGGTCCACTCTTGAGCAGAAGCTGGAAGCCAGTTAAAATATCTTACCTTTTTATTGTTAGTGTAACTGGGAAGATCTTTATTTTAGAGATATTCCAGGGTTAGTGGCCAGCACGGAGCTCATAAGTGGAGTTAGGTGGTTTCTGGTCGCTGCTGACAGTATATTTAAGAGCAGTGACAGTAGCTTTAAGTTCATTGCACGACGATATAAACTTTTTCTCAGATAAAATATGACTAATACCATTTCCTGCTGATGGCCTTAGGCCCTCAGTAGCCACCCTGTTGTGGTACACTACCAAAGTTAGAAGCCTTTCAGGTTGGGATTTCATCCCAAGGACACAAAGATGTATTTTAGTTTATTTTCTTCATAAACATACCAGAAACACTGTTTGCGGCTGCGTCCTCACCTGAGTATGGAGCATATGATCGCACTGTCACGCTCTGGAGGTCGGGTGGTGTCTATAAACATCTCTGTTCTGATGGGCTACCAGCCATGGCTTCCCCAGGTGAGCCAGGGAGGCTGTGGCCATGGACTTCTAGTCACACGATACGGGAACACCTCTGTGGCCCCTCTCGTTTTAGACTGACCTTCCCTGGAAGGACAGCGTTTGTTGTGTGACCGTGTCTCTCTAGGTAACAGACCGCACTTCTTGAGAGCTGCTTTTTTTTTAACTCCATAGAGGGTTGGGGGCAGAGATTAAACAATGGAAACAACCAAAGCTGAACGCTTATAAACTTGGAACGCTTATAAACTTGGAATCCTAAACTCAGGTCTTAGGTCGCGGTGGGATCTGTTCCCAGTGAGTACCGTAGGGAAGAAGCTGTTTCTCTTGATGTGCACATAGGGAGCGAGTGCGCAGCTCTGGCTGCTCTCTCCACATCTGTTTACCCTGCTTTGTGTTTCAAGTTCTGAGGCAGAAAGCTTTTATCTGCTCCGGTCTCTTCTTAGGTTGCTGTTTCCAAAACAGAAGCGATAGATACCAATCTAGCAGTTAAAAGGCTGGGTCTGGCAGAGGAGGAGGAGGAAGTAAAAAGCATCAAGAGGTTAGTAAAAGCTGTTTCCTCCGAGGCCCTTTTCGGCAGGACCTTGGTGCGAACGCTCCCTCTGGGAGCAGATGTGTGTGCACCTTGCTGCAGGTCCTATGCCAGCGAGTTTCTTGGGCCTGTTTCTGCAGAGCTGGAGGCTTCTCAAGTCTGCCTGGATGCAGAAAAACACCTGAGAAGGCTCTTAATTCAGTGACAGGAGGAAACTCGCACCTGACCTCTGCGTAATAGTAAAAAGGGAGGAATTTGAGGAGCCACCACCTCGGTTAGCGGAGAGTCCTGAGAAGCTGTCAGCAGCACACTCTCTGTCACATCCCGTGCTGTGCTTTCTTGGCTCTAATAATGGCATTAGCACCACAGCAACGTGCAGTAAGACGGTAGAATTTCTCTCCTCGTAGGTGGCTGAGCTATTCAATGTACCACTCGTGTGTGCAGATGCTCTGCTGCTGTTTGCAGAGCAACAGGAGGCTTTGTCCAAAGCGCTGCTGGGCTTGAATGGCTGCAGAGGTTTGGGGAGTTTTATTCTCTGCTCCAGCCATCCTGGTTAACAGTCACCTTGATTTAACCTGTTAATATCTGAGGGTGAGGCAGAGTGTCCTTTCCACATGTGCAGAGCAGGCCTTTCTTATTCTGGAGTCTGTGCTGCGCCACGGAAGGCTTGCAGTGAAGACAGCGTGGCTCTGACTGTAAATGAATCCTCTCAGATTCCGCTGGCACAACCAAAGGAATTCAGCAAATCCCTATTTTTCTAACCATGGCACATCTTCATTTTAACACTCTTCAAATTGGCAACTCTGGTCTTGCACCGCTTTGAAAATAACGGGCAAGAAGTTTTTGTTCTGGCTTGCAGATAGCTCCGGCTGTGCTCGCTCCCGGTGTCTCGGTGCCGTGGCTTCGGCTGCGGCGAGCTGTGCGCCGACTCCCCCCGCGCTGCCTCTGCATGTGTCCGACTCGTTTCTCAGGAGCGGGGACCTGTTCCCGAACCTGTAGCTCTGGGTTTCTATGGGGCGTTCATTCAACCCGTTGTCTACCTGGATCTATCTGCTCTCGCATTTGCTTTTCTCGCCAGGGTGAAAACCCAAACCCCGCATCCCGCAGCGCTCACTTTGTGTCGATAAGTGGAAAACTCTTGTCTAACATTCCACCTCACCGAGTGTCCGGCTCTCACTGCTAGCCCGTCGCTCTTTGTAATTTTATAACTGCCTAAGAAATTAAATCTGTGTTGTGATAAGTATCCTGTGTCGTCTTCCTTTTTGTTTGCTGCTTGGAAATGGGGCCGGATAAGATCAGGGTGACGCTCTGCATGTTCCGTGCTCTGTGGCCTGAACCGGAGCGCTGGCAGTGATAAGCCCTCAGCCCAAGCTGTGCTTGGTAGCCTCTGAAAAACACTGTCGGCTTGGGCTTTGCAGGGACTGGGAAAGGACCAGCTGAGTTTCTCCTGGCACATTTTGGTTGCAAATGTCCTTTTCCCTCTTGTTCTTCCTTTAAGCTGCTCTCCTCAGGAGCTGTGCTCGTGCGTTTTTCTCCTGCTCCTCAGGTGAGTTGAGATAATTTCCTTTATTCTTTGTTTTATGGGTTGCATCCCCTATCTGCTTTCACATATTCCCCCTGCTCACTGTGCTGGTGCCCCAAGCGTTTGTTGCTTCTCACCTTCAAGCCCTGGAGTAAGATCTGGAGGGAGCCCATGTGGAGGCATCTCCACTTCCTTACATACCCTTCCTTTTGCAAAGCCACGACAAACACCTTGATCGGGAAGGGGGGGAGGACAAAAAGCCTTTCTGCTCTTGCTAGCTGTGGTGGAGCATGCGATAATGAGACTTTCCTTGTTCTCCTGTCCTAGCAAGGCCCCAGCAGCGAAGCTGCAGCCATCTCCTGTCCTGATCCAGCTCCGGAGGGCAACGCTGTCCTGTCGGTGCCTCCGTTTGCTTCTGGCAAAAGCGCCTGGGTTAGCTCAGATAAGTGTTTCTAAACTGTTCATTCAGCTGCTGGTGACATTTCCCATCTTTTTGCCTGGAGCAAACTGAAGATCTCAGAGGAGCTGCTGGTGGATTCAGTAAGTGGCAGCAGCTTCCAGCCATGGTGGTGATGCCAGGAACTCTTCCGTCCCACATGCCCTGGGTGGATGTGATCATCCAGTCCCACTGATGTTCTGGGTGGGGTCTGACTCTTTACCTGCTTCTGCCCTAGGAGACCAAAGTAGAACTTTCCCCAGCAAGCATGGGAAAAATTGTAAATTATGGGTGAAAACCAGCCCTGTTGTGTTCAGATGGGCTGTCTCCCGTCTGTCTGCTGTTTGAGTCTGGCCCATTAAGCACAAATTCCCAGGGAAGGGACTGAGAAATCTCATCTCCAATTATTTATCTTATTACAAGGGTAGAGATGGACTCGTGCCCATGTTCATCCCTGGCACGCTTTCTCTTGCTAGTAGGCTTTTGGGTTTAGCTGTGCTGTGGTGGTCTACCAAGTGATGTGGCTCTGAGGCCCTTCACTATGGAGGACTCAAGTTCAAGATGAAGAAACTGGACAAGAGCACAGTTCTGGTGTCAACAGCCCACCCTGATGGGCCGTGGCTGTGCCAGGCGTGTGGCCAGGAGCAGAGGAAGGAGCAGACATGGGGCAGGATGGCTCTGGTGGGCTTGCACCCATTTGCAGCAAACCTTTGTTGCAGCATCACAGGGTTTTAGAGCAAGCAGATGCCGGGGCGATGCTGAGGTGAGCACCAACACTGCTCTGATCCTGCCCCTGTTTGGGAGCAGCTTGTCCCCCTGCAGCACCTGTTCCTGGCCTCGTGCTCCCCCATCCCTGAGCACGCACCTTCTGTGTACCCCAACTAACCTGGCCCCGGACGAGTCTTGGCCAGGCCCTTGGCAGAGACTTCAGCTAATTAACGGTGTAATGTGAGCTAATGAGGGCTTTCTGCCCAAGCTGCTGGACTTGGGGAAATCTGGTGCCTGCTTGTTCCAGCACCTTGTTATGTTTTGGGTTTGTTGGGTTTTTGGTTGTTTGGTTTTTTTTTAGCAGTGAGAGTCATTAAGTTACAGGTTAGAATAAAGGATCTGGAGACCACTAAGTCCAGGTAAGTCCGTAAAATAGGCTAGAGGCTTCTGGCAGTGTTTTAATGTTCCAGATACTGTTTTGCAGGGGCAAGGAAAGCCCTGGGGAGAGAGAAAGAGAGACTTGGCTTTTGCACAGGTCCAGGTTTGGGGGATATGCTGGGGAGCACCAAGTGACGCTGTGGCCATGGGCTGTCCCCTCTGGGTGTCCCTGGGGCTTGCACCTGCTCCACATCGCCCTCCTTGCTGCCCTCCCCTCGTCCCCACACAGGGCAGGTGAGCAGTGATTGCAGAACCCCTCCTGGCACTTCACCATCGGGTTCCTTGGTAGCTCCAGATCAGGGCTGGTGTTTTATCTGTGGAGGGCAGTTGGAAGCCTGGGCCTTCTGCTTGTGGTGGTGAGGGAGTCAAGGGGGCTGGGGGGGCCATGTTCTCCTGCCACGCAGCCACTCGATGGTGGTGTGGGGTGACCCTGCTCCTGCCCAGCAGCATCCCAGCTCCCTGCCCCTCCAACATCCATCTTCTTTCCTCCTTTCCCTGGGAGCATCCCTGCTCTTTCCTCGGCAGCATGCCATCCTTCTTCTCCTAGAACATCCATGTTCTTTTCTCCCTTCCCTGGGACCATCCGGGGCTTCTACCCCCAGAGCATCCCTGGTCTTTCCCTGGCAGCATCGCAGCCTTCTTTCCCTGGAACATCCATGTTCTTTCCTCTCTTCCCTGTGACCACCACAGCCTTCTGCCCCTAGAGCATCCCTGCTCTTCCCCCAGCAGCATCCCAGCCCTCTTTCCATGCACGGAGCATCCCTGCTTATTCTTCACCAGCATCCCAGCCCTTACTCCTCAGCGCCTTCCTGCTCCTTCCCTTGTTCCCTCTCGGAGCATTCCTCTGCCCACTTCTGCAGCTGCGACCTTCAGTGCGTGCCCAGGGCTCTTTCTCTGCACCGTTGCTCCATGACTCAGAGCAAAACAAGACAGAATTTAAAAAAAAAAAAAAAAGCTCTGTGTCTGCTCTCACCCAGCCACCGAGCCAGAGCTGCCTGGGGAGGCAGAGGGCTCTTGGCTGCTGATGTGCCACAAGCCTCCTCTGTGGACAAGCTGCTGGGAGGCTGGAGAAGGAGCGTGGCCACAGCTGTGCCAGGCTGGGGGGACGGTGGTGGGGCCAGAGTGGAGCGGTGCTGGTTTTGGCTGTGTCTATAAGCTAGGGACTCTGGCTTAAGCAGGAGCCATGACTCTGCCATGTTTCCCTGAGCAAAATTGGAAATTGAGCCCCAAAATTGAGTCCTGGCAGGAGCAGGCAAAGCTCTGGCCTCCCAACCTCTGCTGGAGGCTGGAGCAGGTCTGGTTTGTAGGGAAATACAAACCCTGGGCTGTGCCTCCCCCCCCTCCCTGTGCTGTTGGGGTACAGGGAATTCTGCTCCCAGCCTTTCGGTGCCCCATGCACACTCTGTACGGGCAGCAAGCGCCGCAAAACCGCAGAGAGCATCTCTTCTCTCCTCACCCGAAAACAATGTCGAAAACGAAAGCAAGGGAGGCAGAGCCTGGAGACGTTATCTCGCTCCTTTTCAATATTTCAGATAGGAAACAGCCTTTTTTCTCTCCCGGGGCGAGAGGCGAATTTGCATTTCAAGAGGTCAGGACGTACCTATTTCTTTTTCCCATCTGAAATCAGTTATTAAAAGTCTATTTGGAAACAAAACAACCCATCCCGGGGACGACGGCCTCCGCAGGCTCCAATTAACCTCTCCTGTCATCCCTGTTTTCTCTGGCTGCTGCTGGAGGATGCTGAACGAGGAGGTACAGGTACCACCGGAGCCACAACCGGTGCAAAACCAGGGGCTCCTCCATAGGGCCAGAGCTGCTGGGCTCAGGGGGACAGGAGTGTCCCCCGGGAACCGGGGTGGGGGTCTTTGCACAAGCTTGGCTCTAGAGCGGGCGCTGGGGCGAGGATAACTCAATAACCACCCGGCTCCCGCGCTCGCCCCGGAGCGGGACCTGAGCCTGGCCCCGGCAATCCAATTCTGCCTAATAAAAAGGCTCTGGCAGCCCCCGGCTTGGCCGGGCTTTGCTGGGCTCAGCTCGCTTTGTTTTCTCAGCTGCCGCCTCTGCCCTCCCCGAGCTCGCCGCTGCCGCTTATTTCTATTGGAGTTTGCATTAGCAGATGCACTCTGGGATATTCAATTACTTATAAAGAGCTGGAGCGACGCAAGCCTTCGCTGGAGCAATCAAGGGGGTTGGTTTCTTCTTCTTCTTTTTTTTCTTTTCTTGGTTTTGGGTATTGGTTTTGGTGTGGGTTTTTGTTTTTTGTTTTTTCCACTTGCTTTTAAAAGCGATGTGGGGACGGGTAAAGTGGTGGCATTGAAGGAAATAAAAAGTGGAGTAAAAAAGGGGGAGAAATAAATAAATAAGCAATCCTGCTTATGGAAGGGAATAGCAGGGTAGAAAAATGATCTCTGGGAAAAAAAGCAGCTCCCAGGGCTATTTTTAGCCCTTTTGTTTCTTTCCCCCCCCCAACCCGCTGCAGGCTGTGGGTTTGGTGCACGTCAGGCCTGCTGTTTCCCCCCTCACCTCTTGAGTGCCAGGTGCGGCCTTTTAAATTATTTATTTATATTAATATATATTTTTTTTTCATCTTATTTATAGCGTGGAGGCAGGGGGAAGGGCAGCAGCAGGCAGGAGAGGCTGCACAGGCATCACCCTCAGCCCTGGCCGGGGTAACTCTGCCTCTCCTGCAGGACCTGTGCCAGCAGTGGGGTTATCCCAGAGCTGGACATGGACCCCCACCTTTACTCCTTCACAGCTTCAGGGGCTGCTGTGACCCCCCCCCAAAAAAAAGTCCCCTTTGCCCAGATCCTGGGTGGTTGCAGTTGCTGTGCTCCCTGCAGGAGTCACCTTTGGGGTGGTTTCACCCTTTTTGAGCCTCACACTGTTGCAGCAACCAGGTCTGGAGATCCCTCAGGTCCTTCTCCTCCCCCTGGGTACCATCACTCCGCAATCCATCCCAGCAAAGCTCTCCTCCACTGCCCTCAAAGGCACTCGATGCTGCAGCTTCCCCAGTCATCCCTCCCAGCACCCGTGTCCTCCCTTGGCCCCACATCTCCCATCACATCCCTCCTGGATGGTTCTGCTGCCCCAGGAACCTTCTCCCTCCCACCTCCTCTTGCCACCAGCTTCCCCTCCGTGCAAACATGGGTTCCCATCTTTGTGCCTTTATGGAAGAAATACATAATTCTTTTATTATTCAATTAGGAATTTCACACACAATCAGGTGATCGCTTTAAGAGGATTTCCTATAAGGCAGGATTTGAATAACCGGGCTATGAGTAATATATTCCTTTAACTGGTTTATTCCTTTATCAGATTTTTTTTTTTTCCCCCCTAAGCACTTTAATGCATTTACTTTCCCATTGTCGACACTTTTCTCCGTGCTCTTCCTCCCTCCCCAGGCTTATGCAAATCCCTGGTAAGGCGTTTAATGCGCCCTGTGTGTCAATAGTGCCGAAAATCTTCACGATGGCATTAAGCTTCATGCATGCCCCGGCTGATTAAGAGGGGTGGTGGGGCCAGCCCCACTGCCCGAGCCCCCTTTTCAGCCCTTGCTGCGGGGCTGGGGAAGGGGCCCCTGGGCTGGGAGCTGCATTCCTTTTTTTTCTAGAGAAAAGGCTGAAGCTGAAAGTAGCTCTTTTCTTTCGCAGGGCGATCCATGAATGGGGAGCGCGGGGCTGACCTGTCTGCCGCTGTTTGCTGCCCTGTCACTCAGCTGGCGGGGTGCACGGAGGTGTTCAGCTACTGGGGGAAATCGTCTGCGGGTGGGATGTGAGCCGAGGAGGAAGAGGAAGGTGGCAAAATAACCCGTGAGCAGGTATCAGCAGTGATCTGCTTGCATGTCGCCTCGCAGGCTTTATCGCCCCTGGATGCCCACCCGTTCCCCGGAGCTCTGTGCAAGGGCTTTGGGCGTTGCTGGCAGGAAAAGCAGAATTTTTCCTACTACTTGTGCCGCCAAGGGCTTAGGTTGGCTCATCTGGTGGCTCTGCCCATTGCCACGGTGCTGGGCAATGCTGCCCGGCCTCCCCTTCACCACTGGGTTGCTCTCCAAGGAGGTAGCACCTTGATGACAGGCCTGGCTTGTTGTCCTCTGGGCCTTGTTCTGGGGGGATTTTAACAACCTTCATGGTCTCAGGAGTCTAATGTACCTGGTGGGCGGGGGGAGAAGCCTGGAGCACTGGCTCTGAGGGATGTATTTGCCTTGCTCACCTTGGTGGGGTGTTCACTCTGAAACCTACAGGCAGCTGCTTGGACATTGGCAAAAAGGGAAGCGTGAGGAGGAGGAGGAGGATGTGTGGTAGCATGATGGGAGTAGCCAAAGGAGCTGTACTGCCTGCAACTTGTGGTTTTTCTCTTTGCTTTGTGGCTGCTGCTGGTGAGGCCAGCATGGAGGAAAAAACTGCATCCAAGGGTGGCTGTCACCATTTTCTCCTTCCAGAGAAAAATCTATTCTCAACCTGAGTCTTTAAATAGCCTGGTGAGGGGGAGTGAGCTGAACCGGCCCTTCCCGGACGTGGTCTCCTCCGCACCCACTGCTGATTGTCTCCTTTTTTTATCCCCTCCTGCCACTCTGCCTGTGCGTGCAGCAATTATGCAGAGTTGCAATCAAGGAGCTGAATTAGCAGCTCATCTTGGATTAATTAGTGATGGATGCAAATCTCTTCCACCAAAGAAGCTGGGGTAGGAAATGCGAAGGCTGTGGGTATCCTCTCTGGGCTTCTCCAGCTCTCCCAGGCTCGTGTGGCTGATTTGGGGGTGGGAAGGATGTGCAGAGTAAACCCCGGCAGGAGAATTGGAGCATCTGTGTGGAAGTTGGTCCTTGGCCTTGGGACAAGGGCTGGGTGCCCCAAAGCTGATGCTCAGCTCAGCCCCTGCATCTCCCTGGAGCATTTAAACCCAGTGCTTTGGGATTAGAGCAAGTCCTCCTCCCACCCCAGTCCTGTTGCAAAGCCTGGGGAAAACCCAGTTAATCCCCATGGCCTCCAGTGCCAAGCTCCCGCCAGCGCCGGGGATTTCTGTTCGCCTGCAATCGGATTGTAACAAACCCCTCCACTTGCACTGAACAAATTCCCTGGCTGCTTCTCGCAGGCCCCGATAATCCCCCAAGTGTGACTCCGGCCAAGAGACAACATCCCTGGTTAATCCCTGGCGTCTCGGTGCAAAGCCGGCGCTGCCGAGGATGCTCGGCCGGCGATGGGAGCAGACCCCGGGGAAGGCTGCGATGCTGTTCAAAGGAGCTTTTCCAGGAGGGGACTGCAGGCTCGGGAACGGCCTCCCCTTCCCATGAAGCGGTAGAGATGGATGAGCAACGATCCCGGGAGCACAGAGCGCAGGGGCGCGGGAGCAGCAGGCACGGGTGGTTTATCCCTTTGCCTCGATCCTCTGCTTGACAATCACAGGTACGGTGTCACCCACCCCGACTGGTGCAGAGGGGACACGGCACTGGGCATGGGATGTCCAGGGCACCCTTAGAATCAGAATCATTTTCATTGGAAGAGACTTTTCAGATCATCGAGTCCAACCGTTAATCCAGCTCTGCCAGGGCACCACTAACCCACGTCCCTCAGCACCACATCTCCACAGCCTGGAAACCCCTCCAGGGATGGGGACTCCACCCCTGTCCTGGGCAGCCTGGGACAGCCCTTCACCGCCCTTTCAGGGAAGATGTTTTTCCTCATGTCTGACCTAAACCTCCCCTGGCACAAATTGAGGCCATTTCCTCTTGCCCTAACACTTGTTCCTTGGGAGGGGAGCCCAACCCCATCTCACTCCAACTTCCTTTCAGGGAGTTGTCGAGAGTGAGAAGGTCTCCCCTGAGCCTCCTTTTCTCCAAGCTGAACACCCCCAGGTCCCTCAGCCACACCTCACCAGACTTGTGCTCTAGACCCTTCCCCAGCTTCATTGCCCTTCTCTGGACACACTCCAGCCCCTGCATGTCCTTCTTGGAGTGAGGGGCCCAAAACCGGCCCCAGGATTTGAGATGTGACCTCCCCAGTGCCCAGTCTAGGGGAATGATCCCTACTCCTGCTGGCCACGTTACTGCTGATCCAAGCCAGGCTGCCGTTGGCCTTCTTGGCCACCTAGACACACACTGGCTCATCTTCAGCTGGCTGTTGACCAACACCCCCAAGTACTTTTCCATGGGGCAGTTTCCAGCCAGTCCTCACAAAGCCTGGAGCATTGCATGGGGTTGTTGTGACCCAAGTGCAGGACTCGCCACTTGGCCTTGTTGACCCTCATACAGTTGGCTTCCTGCACTCCCAGGGGTTGAAAGCCATGGCTTGAGGTTTTTGGCAGCGCGGAGGGATACAGCCACCTGAAAGGTCTCTCCTTCCTCTCACCTCCACAATACCAATGATGCATAAAACCTGACCTCTCTGGAAGGGCAAGAAGAAAACTGCAATATAGGGGCTTTCTGGAGACCATCCTAATCCAACGTCTCCAAGCCAAATGAATCAGCAGCGTCTTCTTCCGCCTGGTGGGATTAATCAGTGTTCGACCAAGCTCCAGACAAGCGAGGTGAGGCTCTGAATAGCAAGGAGCCGTGGCGAGGTGGCTGCAGGGTGTTAACTGGTTCATGGAGCTGAGCAAATCCCTCCTAGTAATCCGGCAAATGCCACTGGGATACACCCGCTCGTGTCAGGAGCAGTGGGACAGTGCAGAGAGGCAGGAAAAGGGGAGAAGGCAAAAATACTTCTAAAAAGCTGTGGTTTGGGTGAGGGATGCTCAGTGGTCCATCTTTTTGGACGTGAGGGTGCGGGGGGTGACCCCAGGAGGGGGTTATGTGTGTGTACAGGATGTCCCTCCAGCCATGGGGACCAGGGTGTCCGGGCCAGCCTCACTCCATCACACTCGGAGCATCGTGCCTGGCAGGTTTTCGTGGCTGTTAAAGTGGGTCAAGCAGAAACCCAAGGAGCATCCAAGCTCACCAACCTCAAGCCAGCTACTTCAAAGATGAATTATTTAGAGCCAGCTTAAAAAATTGAAGAGCCCAGTAAAACTCTGGGCTGGGAGAGCCCAGCTCATAGGACCACCTCCTGTGCCCCATCAGGCAGAGGCAGCTCAGCCTGCCCATGCTCAGGGGGCACCTTGGGAGGGAGAACGGTGTCATTTGGGTCTAACACTGCCCTTGGGAATGGGGAAAGCCAAGAGAAAACACTTAGGGAAGTTCACCCTGAAGGATTCATCTCCCTGTGGTCTTCCATAACCTTCCAAGCCATAGCACATACCCCAGGACTGCCCCGGGACAGTTGGACCCATAGCAGATAGCAGAAAAGGAACCTCCTTGTTGCCCAAAATGGGAATCAAGAGGTTGTGTGATTTCAGACATGACAGTAAAAGTGGAGCTTCTTCTTTGCCGTGAGGTGTTTGGTTGCAGTATCTGCCCTTAGCTCGGAAAGCACCAAGTGCATTTGGGAGCTGAGATGCTCCCCTCAGCTTGGTCGCTTTTGAAGGACCACCCCCAGCTCTGTACCTGGAGCTTTACAATGGGGAGCATCAGCTCCTGGGGAGAATCCCTGCAGAAGCTGGTGAGTAACGCTGCCTGGCAAGCACCGAGGCAGCAGGGCTTTGCCAGCAAGCCGTGAAAAGGCAAGCACACATATGCTTCAGCTTGTCCTGCTGTTTTTTGGCAAGCTCCAGCACCATCTGGACGCCAGCCAACGACAGGCAGGGTAGGAGGATTTCCCCCCACCCACCACAGCCACCCCCTTTTCTTACATTGCCCGGGTACCTGGCAGGGTGTGGCGTGGTCTGGTGTAGGGCAAGGGGACATCCCCCGAGAGGAGTGAGGTGCTTTGAGATTTTACAAGGGCACTATCAAGTTAGAATAATGGAATGTGCTGGGTTGGAAGGGACCTCCAAAGGCCATCTAGTCCAACCCCCCCTACAATAAGCAGGGACATCTCTGACTAGATCAGGTTGCTCAGAACCCCACCAAGCCTGACCTTGAACATCTCCAGGGATGGGGCCTCCACCACCTCCCCAGGCAACCTGTTCCAGTGCTCCACCACCCTCATATTAAAGAACTTTTTCCTAGTGTCCAATCTAAGTCTACCCTTTTCTAACTGAACAAAGCCAGCCGAAACAAGCAGCCTGAAAAAATCACCCCGTCGCACTGGTGCACTGAGCTGTGCAGGTGCTCAGCCCCAGGGAGAGCGGGAAGCTGAGCCCTGGCTCTGATTTGGATTGCTCTGAGCCAAACTCCGGCTGGTTCAGCCAAGGAGAAAAGATGGAAATTTCCACCTGGCCTGTTTTCCTCCCTGCGCTGAAATTTGCAGGAGACCCTTGGCCCAGCCCGGCTCCTGGCAGAAGGGCGGCTGAGGAGGCCCAGCCGGTTCTGTCTCTGGTCTCCTCTGGTGTGAGCAGCAGCCGCGCATCCCACATGGCTTCGTACAGCTCAGTGTGGATTGACCGCGAGGAGATTGACATTCAGAGCCTGGCGTGCTGCAGCCATGGTCTGTGAGCAGGGGCCATAGCTCGCCTCCTTCCCGCTGCCACCATCCTCCCACACTCAGGGTGGGGAGAGCCCAGCAAGGGCTGATCCCTCAGGGCTCTCACCCGGCTCGGTGGGGAGACCTGCTGTGTCCCCTCCTGGGCCTTGCTGCTCCTGCAAGAAAACCCAATAGCATCATTTTGATTGTCCGCCCCTGGACTTGGCAGTGGTGAGGCCACACCTTGGATCCTGGGGTCAGTTTTGGGCCCCTCACTCCAAGAAGGACATGGAGGGCCTGGAGCAAGAGAAGAGCAATGAAGCTGGGGAAGGGTCTAGAGCACAAGTCTGGTGAGGTGTGGCTGAGGGACCTGGGGGTGTTCAGCTTGGAGAAAAGGAGGCTCAGGGGAGACCTTCTCACTCTCGACAACTCCCTGACAGGAGGTTGGAGCCAGGTGGGGTTGGTCTCTTCTCCCAAGGAACAAGTGTTAGGGCAAGAGGAAATGGCCTCAATTTGTGCCAGGGGAGGTTTAGGTTGGACATGAGGAAAAACATCTTCCTTGCAAGGGTTGTGAAGGGCTGTCCAGGGCAATGGTGGAGTCCCCATCCCTGGAGGGGTTTCCAAGCCGTGGAGATGTGGTGCTGAGGGCCATGGTTTAGTGGTGCCCTGGCAGAGCTGGATTAATGGTTGGACTTGATGATCTGAATGGTGTCTTCCAATGAAAATGATTCTGCAGTTCTGTAAATCCCCCAAATGTTACCCAGAGGTTTGTCCAGCTCTCCCAGCTCAGGAAGGCTGGGGACAGACACCCATGGTGCCCCTGCCTTGAGCACCCTCCTCAGGGACATGCATCCTCTCCCTAGACAGACGTCTCTTCCACCCCACACTATTGGTTCCCTTCCTCCTCTGCTCTCACCCCCTGGTTTTGATGGGGAGTAGAGACCCTCCACTTGCTTCCCAAGTGGGGGATTGCTGTGTTCTGCTAGCCAGAGCTGTAGTCCGTCCGTCCATCCATCCATCCATCCATCCATCCATCCATCCATCTGTCCACCCATCTATTCTTCTGTCTGTCCATCTATCCATCCGTCCTTCTGACCACCCATCTATTCTTCTGTTTGTCCATGAATTCTTCTGTCTGTCCATCCATCCATCCATCCATCCATCCACGCTGACCCCGTCTCTCTTACCCCAAAACCGCTTGCAAGGTGGGCAGGACCCCGTCCCGGCAAAGCTCTCCTCCCCAGCGAAATCACCAGGGCTTTCTTCCTAATTAACCTCCCTGCAACCAGCCCCAGCCCTCCGAGCCCCCCCAGGAGGTGCCTGTGGGCAGCACCTATAGAATGGCGGAAAAACCTTTTCCGTGCCCCCCGGGGCTAACCCGGAGCTGGAGAGGCGGTGCCGGGGGAGGGG
>VZZY01010437.1:36168-55519 GCA_013400335.1 Eurystomus gularis | reverse complement strand
TTATAATTAAAAAGTTGAATCCATTTAAAGACTTATAATACAGGAGGGCTAAAGAGTCTTTTGGTACATTAAAACTGTACAGGCTTAGAACCGTCACTATCCGCCGTGCCGGTGGCCCGGGCTGGAGATGGTGGGAGCTCAGCACCATGTGGTTCCTCTGAAGGACGAGGGGGAACTTTGTGGGGGGGTCCCTCTCCCCTGAGCCCCGGCCTCCAGTCTCTGGCACGCAGCCGGTACCAGGGCGGATAGTTTCCAATCTGTCCTTGTCTCCCCACCGGAGCCTGGGCCGTGGCTCCCGGCCGAGCCGGGCCCCGCTCCGCGTCCTGGCGATCTGTAGTGCGAGTCGGTAGTTGCGAAGATCAGTGCGTCTCTTTTGGAGGTTTGGTTTTTGTTTTAAGTGCAAGGATGTTGCATCGTTGCGTGGTTCTCCTCCGCTGGCCCCTCCGGCCAGGTGAGACCCTGGTGTGGCCGTGGTGATGCTGCGGGTCCAGCGTGCGCCCGGTGGGAGGGAGGAGGCGATGGTGGTGGCTCTCCGGGAGCCATGGGGAGGTCAGCTGGCTGGATGGACACGCTGAACGGTCCCCTCCCCGAGCCCAAGGTGGTGGTGGGGCTCTGGCTGTGGCAACGCCGCAGGCAGGCACATCGGGGCTTCACACACTGTCCTTGTTCCCTTCAAGTGATGGGCGAGGGCTTCCCAGCAGCTCCACGGCTCTCCTCAGGCAAGGCATAGGGGGTCAAGTTGGGTGAGGGATGCCGAAATCCAATGGCCTGTGGTCTCCTCTGCTCCAAGCCCGGAGCAGCAGCTTCTCCCAGTCATTTCCTGTCCCCCTTCACCGCATGCTCCAAGACGAGTTTTTTGTTCACCAAGTGTCACCCCCTCGCCATGCGCTTGGTCCCTCCAGCGACTTTCCAGGGCAGGAGGGACACAGAGTGACAGGGAAAGTGGGTTCAGACTGTTTGTTCGAGGCAGTGGGAAGGCACCATCCCAGACTGGACACTGGCTCGTCTTACACCTGGCTCCTCCCAGCCTAGAGGACCTCTTCTGCCACCTCCATGCTGTGGCCAGTTCTGACACTTCCTGCTCCACGCGGCCGGGAGCCTCCAGGGAAAGGGAACCGCAAAAAGGCGCTGAGAGGATCGAGACGAGGCGCTGAGAGAGACTCATCTCCTTTCTCTTTCACCCTGTCCTTCCTAAAGGGTCATGCGAAACTAAGTAGGGAAAGGGAATATAAGGACGGAGAGGAGCACACGCAGAAGGGTAGCGGGTGTCCTTCCACGTACAGGCAGCTTCCGAGTTCCTGATGGGGGCAAATGACACAAAAGGGATCCCTCCTGCCGGGGGAGGTCCCGCTGGTGAAATGATCACGAGACCCATGTGCTTTCCTGGACCAAAAGGAGGAAGGGAGAAGTTGGTCAAGTGTCACCTTACTTAAAGCCACTTCCAGAAGAGCCTTGGGGTTTGAGCAGCAGCAGCAGCACCACCACCCTGCAACGGCATCTTCCTCAAGTCCTGTAACTGCTTCCCCAACCCCTTTCTTCAGCCCTCTCCTTCCTCCTCGTGTATCTCGCGCTCTCCTGTCTGTAGTGTGACACAGAAGTCATGAGCATTGAAAGAAACAATCATGTCGTCTGAACAGGCACGTCCTCAGGTTTGTCCCGTCCCTTCCCAGGGGGTGGCACAAATCCCCTGGGCAGTCAGCAGATGACAGGGACCCCGTCGGTGTTGAAGATCATGCCCGTAGTGGGCTCATAGGTCCCTGCAAGGTAGTAGAGGTCCTCACTGTCTTGGTATTTCTTTGTCTTTAGCATCTGCTCATATTGATCCAGACCAACAACAAGACACTTGTGCGAGATGGTCTGGACATCGTTTTCATCCACATGAGAGGACTGGTAGAGGGCTCGCTGGGTTACAGGAAGGGAAGGAGGGAGACAGAAAGAAAAGAAGCCATTAGATCTCACAGCGTTTACAGCATCATCTTCAATATGCAGGAAAAACATCCATCGCAACTGGCCGGGGCTTGTGCTCTCACTCAGGCAGAACCTCCCATTCATCCCCAGTGCCAGCCCAGGGCAGGGACACTGAGAATGTGACTGGGCCCACCAGCAGCACGGACAGAACCCATCCCACACACCACATCTGAGCCCTCCCTTCCAGCGGCGGGAATGCCGCCGCTTCCGAGCGCACAGACAGGAGAATATGGAGGCCAGGAGCTGGTCATCCTCACTTCAAGGATGCAAATGCAAACTTGGGTGCTGGTTCCTCCCAGCACCTACAGCTACCCCCACCTTCCCAGAAATACCCATCCAAAGTCCTGGGTACAGGACTTGGAAGCCAAGGTGAAAAGCAAGAATCAGAGAAGCTCAAGGGGGCGTTTCCCCAGCAGTGTTTGCTATGGAGACCCCAGCATCTCCTCCCAGTCCTCCCCTAACCTCACCAACCTCCATAAAGTCCTTCCTCTGGTTGGACGCCTGCAAAGCCGTGGACAGACTCCTGCCTGATTTCTGATCCCAGCGCTGTGCCCGCAAGGAAAGAGAAAAGAAAAGAGAAGTGTGGGTTTGGAAACAAAAGGGAACAAGCAGTTTTGCAGCCCCCTCAGCAAAGGAGACTAGCCTACCTTGCCTTCGTTGAGTTTCTTCCCAGGGTTGGTTTCTTCTGGGTGATAAAACCACTTGACTCGGACCACCATGTTGTTCCCCCATGACTCCCACATGCTCTGGATCCGGCCAATGTAGGGCAGGTTGGGGCGGCCGGCGGAGAGGAAGACCGCACAGTCTCCGATGCGGATGATCTCCTTGCCCCGGACGATGGCCTTGTAGAAGAGCTTCCTGGCCTTCCCTTTCATCCCTCGTCTCTGCCAAGGGAGAATCGCGAAGGTGAGCAGCCAGGGATCATGCAGGTTTTCCCCACCCACCACTGCTCGCCCTGTCCTGCACCCCAGCCTTTGCTGTCGGCAGAGCCACAGCATCCACAGGCGTTCCTGCAGGAAACGGGGCAGAGGGACATGCCACACAGGACAGCTCCCCCATGCACAGAGAAGGCCAACCCCGATCTCCTTGCAAACTGGAGACCTTGGCTGGGCGACACACCATGCCAGTAGAGTTTCACCACTCCAGGAGAAGGGAAAGGACACGGGTAAGAGGGACCACAAGGCAAACACCAGTGTCAAGCACCATGGAGCGGTGGGAGAGGCTCTGTTTACCTGCGTGGGTTTTCCAAACCACTTCCACAGCTGCCGTGCGGGGAGGAAAGCGGCGATCTTGGGCCTGTTCTCCACTGATGGCAGCCGCTGGCGCTTGGCCAGCTCCTTGGTGGTGGGCAGGTGGATGCCCTCGCGCTTTTTGGGCCTGCTCTTGTTGCCGCTCTGCTGCGGTGCCGGCTGTTGCACCGGCTGCTGCGCCGGCTGTTTCTGGCTCTGGGGGTGGGAGGACGCGCGGGATTTCCCTGCCTGCTTGGTTTGCTTGGGTGGGAGGGTTTGCTGCACCGAGGAACTTGGCTGGGCCTCAGCTACTTCGTCATCAGAGCTACAGGAGGAGTCTTCATCCGTAGTGGAGGAGGAAGAAGAGCTGGAGCTCGATGAAGAAGAGGTTGACGAGGCTGAAGAAGAGGAGGAAGAGGAGGAGGAAGAGGAGCTGCTGCTAGAAGAGGAAGAGGAGGAGGAGTTGGAGGAAGAAAGAGGGGTTGATGCTCTTGAGCTGGACGAGCTGCTGTCCTGGGCTTCCCCTCGGTTCTTCTCAGCCTCCTCTTCTCCCTCTGACTCGGAGCTGCTGTCACTGCTGTTGCTCTCAGACTCCTCCACAGCTGCTGGCGCTGCTGTCTTTTCTTCCTGGTCCTTCGAAGCAGTGAGGCTCTCCACTGAGCCATCAAATTTTCCTCCAAAGCTGGCAGGAGAATGGTCTCCCTCAGCTGCTTTGGCTCGGGAAGATTTCTGCTTGCCCTCTGCACTCACTGCAGGGGAATAGCCCAGCCCCAAGAGACTCTTGCTGTCTCTGCGACTGGCCAGGTTTGAGTCCTCCAGCATCCTCATTGCCTCTTTCATCTTCTTTGTCTTTGGAGACATCACACCCTCATGGTCCAGCTTTATCAGGATTTCGTTGTCATGCTTCCTCTGAGCCTTGACCATGGTGCCAAACTCCTGCGTCTCTTCCGTGGGCCGCCCTTTCTTGGCCTTGGCTTTTGATGCCGAAGCATCACTGGAGCCAAAGGCCGCCAACGTCCCCGGGAGGTCGCTGTAGGGCTCTGTGCCGAGGATGCTCCCAAACACAGCTGGCTGGTAAGTGGGTTGCGGGGGGCTGTGCAGCTTAGTGGAGATCTTCATTTTGCTGGCTTTTGACCGCTTTTCGTCTGCAGGGGCAGGAGAGCCTCCAGTCGGCAGCGGTTGCGATTTTCGCGACCCCTTCATGCTTGGCTTGCCCAAGCAGGCTGGCTTCTCGGGGACTGAAGAGGGAACAGGTGAAGGCTCAACCTGATCCTTCTCTTCTGGCAAGACAGCCTCTTCTGCAGAGGGGAAGAAACACAAAGGTATCACAGTGTCCATCCAGATGGGCTTTATTAGCTCAGACACAACCAGACACGAATGTTGACCACTCTCTGGCCAAGGGTGGTTTGCTCCTGACTGCTCAGGTACCCTGCAAAGAGGTACAGGTCCTCTGCTCACTGAACAGCCCTACCAAGCAGTCTGGCCTGATGCCCGTGCCTGTGAGCTGCTGATGGGCAATGCCCAGCAATGTTGCTTCAACTGCAGGGGAACCGAACTGCAGATCTCCTGCATCTTTGGCCCTATTGAAGGCTGCTGAGATGCTCAGCTGAAAAAGGGACCCTGCTCTGCAGCCCTGACTGACAGAAAGAGGCTCTTGAGGTATGAGCCAGCTTCTGAGCCAGCCTCCTGCAAGCTGTAGCTACAGCAGAGTGACCTGGTGCATGGATGCTCTGCACTTTCCCCTCCAAACTCTAACTTGGGGAGAGCAGTGGGGAACTGCATGAGGACTCTCAGCCCTAGGTCTGGCAGTGGTGACAACCTACCTGCTTTCGCCTTGGCGCTTGGCTTTCTCCCTCGCCCTTTGCCCTTTGACACAGGCTCCTCTGACCCCAGCGTAGATCCCTCTTTTCCCTCTCCAGTGTCTTTGCTGGATTTACGGCTACGGCGCTTGGTGCTGGGCACCAAAAGGGCTGGGGAAGGCTCAGCACCTGGAACAGATCAAAGAGATGGTCAAACTCAGTCAAGTAACACATAAAACAGAGCTGCAACACAGCGAAGTATCCCTACCGATTCTGCAATAGGGCCTGGTCCTTCTTCCCTACGGGTTGTACCCCACCCCAGCTCTGCATGTCCATAATTGATGGCACAATCTTCGTGACTGAAACTCTGTGAACTCGTCCTCAAAATCTCAGAGGCAGGTGGCCCCTAACTCCCTACATTTCATAGTGGGAAGTGTCATGCAAAAGGCTGAACAGCAAGACTCACATTGGATCTTGTAGTCAGGAGGGAGAAGCCGAATGTGAGACAGCGGGATACGTCCTGTGTCCCCATCATCAAACTCTACTGTGATGAGATCACCATCTTCCTCCAGATCCAGGGCTCCTGCGGGGTGGGGGAGCAGAAGATGGGATTAGGGACAAAAAACAGACTACAACCCCTTTGTCAGGGAAGTGGGAGAAGGCAGGGATCCTGCATGAGCTCCAAATCATCCTGTCCTCCCCTTCCCCAGGCTGCGCAGGGAGAGCACAGAACGTTCGCTCTGCAACAGGAAGTCCCTGACAACACTAAACCAGCCCACCTAGTGTAAAACTTCCCAGTCAGCAGCCCTGCTCCAGAACACAACCACCATTCCAATTTGACTTCCCACCTCTTTCCCCTGTTTCCCCCTATTCTTGCAGAAATTCTCTGTTTTCCCTGGAGCATCTTTTTGGGTTTTTGACCTGCATTATGTAACTACTCTCAGCAATCACAAGCTGGCTGTTTTCACCTCTCCAAGAGAAGTAAACTGTGTTCCCAGTCTCTCTTCTTGCATCAGCATCACTGCCCTATAACTCCTACATAAGTCTTCCCTTACACAGACATAGTGTGACCAAGAGCCCAAAAGCAAGACTAGCCATGGTAGAATTGTCCAGGGCCCTTCACTGGCTTTTTAACAGGACCAGACGGAAGCTGATGAGCCAGAGGCACAGCTATGACTGTGCAGGTGATTCAGAAACCTCCACAACCTCAGAGATCTTTGGTGCCTAGAGTTAATTCTGACTTTTTGAACCTGAATTTTTTGAACCATTGAATTTCTCTGATATTTTAAGCTCCTAACTTGCTTAGACCTCTTCCTATGAGAGCACATCTCCTGGACAGGAGATGTTTAGTAACAGGATGTTACTAAACCAGCATCATGACTGAGTTGGGCATGAGCTGGAGGAGAGGAACAGGCCGGGCTGACCTCCAGGACACTCAGAGAAGAGCTCAGGGCTTCCCCAGACAAGCCCAACATCCCTCAGGACATGTAGGACTAAGACATCCCTGGTTCACAGCGCAGAGCAGCTAGGGTGGCCTTACCTCGGACAACTGTCCCTGGGTAGAGGCAGCGGTACTGCTGGCTCCAGTAGGCTGCAATCCTTGTGCCCTCAGGCAGGAACCGCACTGAAGGTGGTTTCACATCGATGATCTGCTCCAGGACAAGAGGAAGGCAATTACTGACGTTCTTGGCATCAGCACAGACCATCCCACCACATTTGTCATGTAGCAAAGCAGCTCTGGAGAAGGCAAGGGACAGTTTCCCTGCTGGGAAGTGGCCTCTGTCTGCTCACAGGGCAGCATGAAGGACTGGCCCTGCTGGCATACAGGCCTGGTGCCTGTATGGGGGAGCTCAGCCACGGGGCAGCGACCCACACCAAGGGGAGCTCTGCCCAGACTGGCCATGCAGGCAGGACCAGGGCACCCCTGCAGCCCTAGCTGGGGGAGGAGGAGGATTCCAGCTTGCCTCCTCCACCCCAAAACATGGCTCAGGCACCAAGCACAGGCACCCTTTGGCCTCACATACCGCTTCCTGCAAGAGCTGCTCCAGGCAGTAAATGTGGGGACGGTTTCCCCTCTCGCCTTCTACCACCACACGGTATCTGAAACACAAAGGCTTGGTGAGATATGGTGCATGGAAGACATCACCCCGATCAGCTAACACCTTACTCTGAACCCTACCACCAGTTTACTGGAGAGCATTTAGTGAGAAGATAATTGGACGTTCCTCAGCGCTGGTAAACCAGAGTGAATTCTCCTTCTCTCCCTGCCAGACTCTGTCAGTCTCTCTCCAGACAGTCCTACACAAGCCCTTAATCAACCCCTGCACCAGCTATGTCCCCATTGCTGGCAGAGCCCGAGTGGATACGGCAGCCCCTCAACTCACATGTCTGGCGAATGCACCGTCTTGACATGCCCGGCATAGAGCAGCTTGTCATCCATGGGGATGAGGACACGCAGACCATCTTTCAGCTCATCCTTGTCAATTATGCAGGAGCGTGGAGCTGTGAGGTGTTGGAGCAAGGTGGGCATTAGAGAGCACCACGCATGACAAAGCGATAACACAGGGAGAAGGAAACACACTCCCAGCATCACCCTCCCCTAGGAAAAGGGCAGCAAGCCCTGTGCAGAAAGGGCTCACCCTCTCTGGCTAGCTCCTGCAAGAGGAAAATTCCCCCCTCTTGGTAATAATAATATACCAGTAAATGAAAATAGGGCAGCTCAGAGACTGAGTTTCATCGAGATCTCACAGTGGGCCACTCTGATAAGGCTTGGTTTTGGAAAGCCAAATTTGACTGGGAAAGTATTATCTCCATCCCAAGGACTTAGGCCTTTGGATGAATGTGTGAAAGGATAGGATAGGACAAGAGGAAACAGCCTCAAGTTGTGCCAGGGGAGGTTTAGGTTGGACATGAGAAAAAGTGTCTTCCCCAAAAGGGTTGTCAAGGCCTGGCCCAGGCTGCCCAGGGCAGTGGTGGAGTCCCTGTCCCTGGAGGGACTGAAAGCCCATGTAGATGTGGTGCTGAGGGACATGGTTTAGTGGTGACCTGGCAGTGCTGGGTTAATGGTTGGGCTCAACGATCTTAAGGATCTCTTCCAAACAAAACAATCTGTGACTCTAAAGCAGCACAGTCCTCCTCTGAGCAGCCCTGGGAAGCCTACCCAGCTCCTCTACCTGTACAATTAGCTCCCTGGCCCCCCTGCCCTCACCTGGTGTGGGTGGTCGCTCGACCAACATGCTCAGCGGGATGTTCTCATCCTCTGAGAAGCTGCTGTCTTGGTTGGGTTCAAAATCCTCCTCTGCCGCCATGCTCTCCATGAGCTTGCTGACAGCTCCTCCTTTCCCTCGGTTCTGCAGGAGAGCAAGCAGCACATCAGCTGGGTGACGACAGGCAACAGTCTGACGCTATCTCGCCTTCCTCCAAACAACCTGAGGATATTGGGGCAAACTTGTCCCCATCCCCAGCAACATCAATCGCACATAGAGTTAAGTGAGCGCACCCAAATCTGACTTTTTTGGTTGAACACAACCCTCTGTTTCTCTGGGTTTATCCCCAAGCATCACTGACAGCTGACTGAAAGCTCTTTCACACATCCTGGCCACATCTCACCCCTGGAGGTTAGGAGAGATGCTGTGGACCAGCTCTGCTTCCACCATCTCTCTGCACAGTGCTGCTGAGACCGTGTCTTCACTCAACAGGCAGCAGGCACTGCTCCTGCTGCTTCTCAAGGCCTCACAATCCATTTCTTGCTGTTACACACAGACCATAGGCTCAGAAATCATGTGAGGAGATGCACTAATGTGTTATGAGAGAAGATCAGCTACGGAAACGGAGCAGAAACCAGCTGTGACCCGGCTCACCCAGTGCTGAGCAAAGCAACTCCACCACCATCTCCTTGGTCCTTGCTATCCATGAAGGCTCTCCCTCCACCCCGTGGCAGCCTTAGAGAAAATCCTGCCTGCTCATTAATCTGGGGCATGAAGGCAAATGAACGCCAGATGGTAGCAGCAGGTACTATCTGATATTCCTTGGATTTGAGGCTTCTCAAATCAGTGTTTTGCCTGTAACACACCCAGCAAAACCTGCATGTCTGTTTTCCCTCCCTCACGCTGCAACAGTCCAGGAAAAGCGCTGGGCTCTGCCAGCCACCCTCCCGTTCACCCACACCCTCACCTCTTTTTTCACCTCCTTGGCTTTCACCTTGGCTTTGCTCTTCTTGGTGGAGCTCAGGGCATTCGCAAGGCTGACACGAACATCAGATGGGGAGCTAGGGATGCCAGGAGGAGACATGGACGAGGAGGAGGAGCAGCAGGGTGTTTCTTTACCCTTCTTCCGCTGCTAAAAAAAAAAAAGAAAAGAAAAGAAAACACCCCCATCAGTAAAGAGAGGATTGATAAAGATCTGGGCCCAGGGAGAGGGCAAAGGTGGAGCAAGGTGGGCTGTGCACAGGTAGGATGTCATTCAGCCAGCAGTCACTCATCAGCCGCACGACCTTCTACATCTCCCAGCTCTACTTTCAGACTTCACACATTTTGGGAAGAGCTTTTCATTACCCTGGAGAGAAACTCCTGCCCATCAAACCTTCCCCCAGAGAGCTCCGAGAAGATCCCAGCTGGACTCATGTCACAACTAACTTGTCTAACTCTCCCCAAAAACAGTCCTCCGTAACAGGACAGAGATTTCATAGATGTTTTAATGCAGAATTGTCCACTCTGGCGAATCCAAGCTGGATGGATTTGGGACATGGAGGGTGACACAAGTAACCTGCCCTGTTCAAACTCAACAGACTTTTACTCCCTGCAAGACAAGACAAGCTTGACAGCTCCTCTGAGTGCACGTAGGGTGGGGAAGAGGTGACAAAGGACAGCCAAACAGCACTGGAGCAACTTCTGAGAGAGGGTTCCACTCTCCTCCACCCCAGCAGAGTTATCACCCTCCCCTCACCCTCAGCTCCTAAGGGTCCCACACCAATTCTGCCAGTGCATTCCTCACCTTGCTTAGCTCCTTCCTCTCCTTCCCCTTGCTGCTCTCCTTTTTGGGGCTCATGGGTGCCCCCTTGCCACAGCGCCCAGGCTTGGAGACCGGCGTGGAGCTGGCAGGTGCTGCGGGGGTCAGCATGGCCGAGGATGTGCTGGCGTCATGGAGGAAGATCCGCTCACTCCGCCGCCGGTTCCACAGGTCATCATCGCTGGCCTCCAGCCCAAACTCAAAGCTCAGGTCCTTGGGGGACTTGAATTTCTTCAGCTTGCGGCCTTTCTCAGAGCCAAGCTTGGTCTTGTCAGTGCCACCAGATCCAGAGTCGAGGCTGCTGGGGGCCTGGCTTGGTGGGATGCTGCTTGCCTCCAGTGGCCCCTTCTTTCCCCGCAGCAGCCCTGAAGGCGACTTCTTCCTGATCTTGATCTCACTCTCCGAGTCAGTGTATTCAAACTCCGTTCCTAGGTGGAAAAGATTTAACCATCAGTCAAAGCCTTGGCTGAGTGCAGAGGGGCCACATCCCACTGGAAGCTTTCGGGCTCCATAGGAGGTGCCATGCCTGTTCAACAGAGCCCTTGCTTGTTCCCCTTTCCAATGCCCACATCCCTCAGATGTTCAATTCTGCCCCATAAAATACTGATTTCACCGAAAATAAGTCTCCTCTGCCCTAAGCAAGAGCCCGCTGATTCAGGCAGTGTGGTTCAGTACGTTCCCCCGCCTTCAATTTCTCCCACAACCAAAACCCTGCAAAGAAGCTCTTAAGAGAAAAGATACTCCAACATTTGCCCCTCCACAAAAAGGAGATGCTCAGCTGAAGTCAAGCACGAACCCCACAAGTTGGGCCTCCCTCCCTTCCCAGTGGGACTCCTCTCCAGTCTCACCTTCGTTTCAGGAGAACAATCTCTTTAACAAAGTGAATGAACCTGAATTTTAAGCTTATTTTTCCTATTGGCCAACAGACACCACAGATCTTTTTACTGGCTCAGGTAATCACCTTGAAGTCAAGAGGGGTAAGGGATCTCTGGCCTGTGGCGAATGGAAATCCCCTCACATTGGCCTCTGCTCAGCACTACAGGCACAGCAGTACCCAGGGACCTGAAATATTGTAGTAATGCCAACAAGTTCACCACCCGCAGTGTGTTTCCCAGAACCTGATAAAGGAGGGCAAGATGACACATTTCCAGGGGCAGAAGGGAAACTGAAGCAGCACCTACACACCCAACAACATGGGCAGGAGGTAGGCAAAGCACTACCAGTGCTGCGCAGGCACTGTGCTATCAGAGGGATACAACAGCCAGGAAGAACCTTGCCCAAGGTCATGCAGTAAGTCTGTGTTGGCACAAGAGACAGAGTCCAGATTTTCTAAATCCATTTATTTCCCAGGGCACTGGACCTCACAGGGTGGCAGAGCACCTCTGAAGATGTGTACAAACATCAGCAGAACCTGGTTCTCCAAAAAGAACACTAGCCAAAGGTCTCTTCTGTTATCCTCCTCCACCCTGCTGTGGATCTGCCCTCTTTGCATGACTCTGTCTTCAGACCAGCAAGGTCCAAAATCAGGCCTCCCTTCCTGCCAGGGAGGTTGGCAGAAACTCTTCCCAAGCCCAACAATGAAAGGCCTCTGCAGTGATAACCACTGCCTGCAGGAGACCCTTGAGAAAGGACACAAGGGACCAAACAACATTCATGTGGGAAAATGAAAAGGTACGAGGCACAAGCATGGAGAGCATCTTCTCTCAGTCCTCTCTCAAACACACTCACTTTCCTGGGTAAATTCAGTCTGCAAGAACCTGTTCTCATCTTCCACCCAACCCTCTTTCCCTGAGAGAGCCCCAGCACGAACAGAAAAAGAGCAAGGCTGTCAAAATCAAAGCTGGCAAGGCTCAAAATTAAAAACCCATTGGAAATTCCAACACTCCTTCTCCTGTCGCATGAGGCACTTTCTAGATGCTTCCAGTCTCAAGGAGGGCAGGTTACAAGGCGATAAATTCTTAACAGAGGCTGTTGGAACAAGTTGGCAAGAGCCTAATATAGGATGGAAACAGTGCTAAAACAAGCCAGCTCCCAAGGAAGACATCATTTTCCATTCTGAAGTGTGCTATAAATTACATTATCACTTAATAAATATTAATAGAGGATTTATAAATGGAGCCCATAGAGATCTGTCTGGGAACGATGTCACCCATGGGCACTTGTGCAGGAGGGCATAGGGAGGGGAAGAAATGAAACTCCCAATTATGTGTAACACTGGAACTGAGACAGAGACAGGGACAGAAAAACATGGCCTGGCACTGCAAATACGAGCAGAGGAAGGAATGCTTGTTTCAAGACTCGCTGGCTGGTTTCTATGAGGAAGCTGATGGGATGGGCTGATTGAAGGGGTTTCTCTTCTGCTTGGGTGTCTCTGTTTCTTTTGGGTATCTAAGATCAGCTGCATTTAGCACGTGCTTCCTGCCTTAAAATGTAAGAGCGCTTCACTGCCTTCAGCACTCAGTTCAAGGGGATGCAGTATCCCATCGCTCGTCTTTGCAGCATGATTCACCAGGTAGGAAAAGCGGGATCTTTGAGAAGGCCACAGCCCCCAGGGAGGCCACGGCTGCAGCTGCTAGACCTGCCATAGCGTGACTGGTTCCCCCTCCCTTCAGCATCAAGACTGAGCAGCCAAAAGCAAAGAAAGGGCAAGACAGTGGCTGGTAACAACCAGCAGCACAGCTGGGACCTCCTGAACTTTCCACCTTGCCCCCATGGCACCAACTCTAACCACGCAACTCACCCATCAGGCTCTGCCGCTCCTCCTTCTTCTTCGCCTTCTGCTTGGCCTCCAGCTGGATGATGGAAAGTGGAGGGGGAACGATGGGGCTGGGCATGGCACTGGCGGCAAATCTTGCTAGAAGGCCCAGGCCGCTCTCGTCAAGGGCAGGTGACGAAAGCCTGTCGGTGCCATCCGTCCCATAGTCCTCTGCTTCCTCCTCTTCCTCTTCGTCCTCCTCTTCCTCCTCCTCTGAGCTAGAATCTGGCACGCAGAAAAGAGGGAGCCCATTACAAATCTCATGGAGTTGTGTCTCAGCCACATTTCCACCCCAAACCGGTAACTCTCCTGCCACTCTGTGTTCATCTCAGTAGCACCGAGCCACCCATGAGCTGAGCCAGAAGATGCTGGCCAAGGACACACGCATGTCTTTGCAACCACACAGCCGGTATCACCCTGCCTACCACCACCCTTGAAGGACACGGTGATTTAGGGTATGGCAAAGAGGACCCATCCAAGGCGAGGGAGGGAAGAGCAGGGTGTTGGCAGAGATTTGATGCCACGCACCCCTTCCCTGCGGCTTTCAGGAGGAATTAGAAACTTAATTCCTTTGAAAATCCCAACCTCGGAGCTGTGGGATTCCCCCCCCGCCCACCACCTCTTCCTCCGTAATGAAATGCAGTAGCATAATCAGAACCAGAGATCAGCGTGGAAGGGGAATACCAGAGCCCAGGCTGCGCCACGGCGGGAGGCAGGAAGGACACAGGGAGGAGAAGGGGCAGAAGGCAAAAATGCAGAGGAGGGGGAGGGAAATAAGACTTTGAAAGCAATGGATTTGGAATGCACAAGGGGGGAAAGTGCAGGTAGTGTTGGAGACGAGGAGGAGCGTTTTAAACACTCTGCCTCAAAACTCTCCGTGCTTTTCATTTCCCTCTCTAGAGCAGGAGGAGCTGCCCCCAGCCAAAATCTAATTCTGGCAAAGAAACCAGCCCTGCTGCCTGCCCCGGCTGACACCCACGGAGAGCAGCGGGCTGGGGTTTTCCTTTACAGTGCGTATGCAGCAGGTATTTTAGGGGGGAGATGCTCTGAGAGTGGCACCTCTCCCTTCCTACAGCACTTCCCAAGAGTCTGTCATCAGCTCAAAAGCAATTAATTTTAACAGCGTCTCATCCGGTTAGGGCCGGTGAGCGAAAAGCACACAGAATCCCATGTACCACACACACACATATACACACACATATAGGAGCACGTATACCTAGAAATATATATATTTAAACTACTAAAAAAAGTGGGTCTGGGGAAAAAAAAGAGATTTCATTTCTCTTGAAATTGAGGGCTTAAGTAGGATCATGGAGGTAGCTGGAAAATTTCCACCACTAGCAGGAGCCCTGCTCTCCCCGCCTGAGCCCGCTCAGCTCCCCGCCAGCCAAATGAGAAACCAGATCCCTTCAAAATGAGCTGGAATGAGCACGAAAATCCTTTTCTTTTCACGTATGCCCTCTGGGATAGATAAAAACGTCCTCAACACTTGATTGTTCCAAAAAAAAAAAAAAAAAAGGGGAAAAATACAATAACATAAGTGGTTTTTTTTTCTACGTTGGATTATTTTTCCATGGCATTAGAAATAACAGGAATACCAGAAAACAGCGTTCTCATCCTTGCATTTTATCAACGGAAGTAATGGGCAGCTATTTTTGTTTTAACAAGGCGACCTTATCTGCGTTGCATACATCAGATGGTCACAGAATACTAATTTTTAACCGCATAAAATCCCTTCCCTGTTTCAGTTGCTCAGGCTGGTGCCCTGTGATATTAAAATGCTACTAAACCTACAGTCCTGCAGTAAATAACAAGAAATCCACAGCCCCGTGGATAAAGAAACAATGTGCAAAAAAAAAAATCCACAGTAAATTAGGATCAGATTCCTTCTCCTACCAGAAAAGGGGCACAACTGCTGCTTTTCTACCACGTTTTGCCAAAAAGAAAACAAATCCAGATGAACTCGCCTATTGCAAGATGTGAAAACCACCTGCCTGAAGAGCAAGAAAACTGTGCCCGAGTTCAATGATGCACCACGGGGGACTGAGACCCTCTCCGCACAGCCTGTTTGGCTCAGAAATTCAGCAATTCTCAGCAAAACTAGAAAAAATTGAAAACAATCAACCTGTACAGCCCCTCATGCCAGACCTAGAGAGTAGGCTGAGCCAAGAGTGGCTTGCCGGGGAGGAAAACAGGTAAAAAATGGGGAAGTTTGGAGGAAAATCCTTCCACGACCTGTCCTCTAGCACTTAAAGATTCTGCACGTGCAAGGGCACGAGGGTGCCCAGCAGCTCCAGTATTTCAAATGCACTGAGGTAAAATAGATTTAAAAGCCAGGATGAGAGCGGCTATTACTCACGCTACGGAAAATGTACAATACAATAACGTGCCTGGCACTTATTCTAACCTCTTTCAAACATACGGTGTCACACTATGGAAAGACAACCGAAGATAGTCCCCTGTCAGCATTTTTACCAAAACACTTACATTTTAATCTGCATGAGATACAATTTTCAGCCTGAAAATAAACACATTTTAACACATTCACAGATCAATCCTCCTCCACCTCTCACGGCAAGGGCAGATCTTGCTAACTCCACTCTGCATGCACCGCACAATCCCTGCTCCTCTTCCTCCCGATTTTCCGAGGAACAAAAACTAACAAACGGAACAAAAAGAACAGACTTGGGGCTCTGCTCAAAACCCACGTGCTTCTAATCTAAGTCCCCACATTTATGGTCATGGTAGCAAAGAAGCTGCTGGTGCTCTATGGCCATCTGCACGGCTTCTTGGAGAGCCTCATGATGTCTGTATTTAACGTGAAGCAGGAGTTTTACTCCTACTGTACCCAAACTATGTGTGGGCTTAAAATGAAGCATGCACAGATGCCTTCACACCATTGGAGTCCCGTTTTTTTTTTCTCCAGAAAAGGTGATTTTTAGTTAATAATGGGGAAAATGACATTTTAAAAAATCATTTTTTCCTCCAACGATAATTCTGTTAGCACTGCGCAAGGGTAAGGGAAAAAAATATTCAAAGTTAAAAATATCTTTTCTAATTGACATTTTTAAGAGCATGTATATGTGTGTATATACCCACACACACAACCACACGTGTACATACAACTCTACAGCCAAAACACACAATAAATTCATATTTAAACGCTACTGATGTCAGATAAACTGGAGCCAAAGACGACTTTTTTTTCCCCCTAAATTTTTTACCTGCATTAAATTAAAAACCAAACCCAATTAAAAATACTGAATTTTCTCATTGCTTTTAACAGCTGAGCTGCCGTCATATTTTACTGTAGGAGAGCCATAAATGAAGATTTGTTAATGATGAACAGAAGCTGGTTAAGCAATTTGGTTTTTGAAGACTGATGTAACAAGACAGATTGAGGGGAGTGTGGAGAGGAAAGGCTTGGGAAGGGGGGAGTAAAAAACACACACTTAAAAGAGTCATTTCACATTGTAAAAAAAATAGCATGATTTTCTCGTAACACCAAGCAGGCCTACAGCATACAAAGCAGGCTAAGTACAGGCAGACTTTAGACAGCTACTGGGTCATTGACATCTGATTTGTGTGATCTGTCCAAATTCTGGAGGTTACTTATTTTTGAATGTCCAATTTAAGATTGTACCCTTTTTTCTTTTTTTTAAACAATCCAATTCTCATCACTGGAAGATTTTTTTTTTTCCCTTCCCGTATGTGCTGTGCTGCTGACTCCAGAAGTACTTACAAAAAATTCAAAGTATTACAACTATCACATGGGAATGACTGCGCAGGGAACTGGTTATCCCTCGCTGTTTGTTTTTTCTTTTTTTCATTGAGGTAAAATCATTCTCCAAGTCAGGGAAAGGAGAGCAGGGAAGAAGGTACTAATTTCTTAAGGAAAACAGAGTAGGAAGGAGGAGGAAGAATGGGTCTTTGGTCCCAGAAAGCTCCAGGTATTACCTATCCTGATGGTTTTCAAAAGTCCCATGTTTAGCCCACTTTGGCAGCTTCCTCTCCAAGGTCACTGGATGAAAAACCACAAGCTTTGTCTGTTATCAGAATGGCAATGCGGTGTTTGGTCTGAAGAAAGCAGCATGTCCCTACCTCTTCTCTCTCCAACTCGATGAAAACAGGTCTTCCTGAAGCTACGCTCACCTCTGACACAGAGAGCAGCAGGGCCATGGCCAGGCAACTACCCTGATAGTAGGACAGTCTGCATCATGGCTCAGAAAACTAAAGAACAGTGGCAGAGCCTTTGCAGGTAGCACCAAGGCTCCTCATCTTGGACCCATCTGCAAATCCTTCCCTTTGCTGGATTAAGGGGTTCCCCAAAAGAAGGTGTGCAAACAGTAAAGCATTTCTGGAGTCCTCAAACACATACGCACAAGCAAACCTTCCATGCAAGACTTTTTATGGACAGAGGAGAGTCAAAAGTGGACAGCAATCATTTTCAAAATTAAAATAACCAAGAGAATGCAAAAAGCTACGTGTCATTATTCATGGAGGTAACATCGAAACATCTGAGGCTGACAGATGACATAAAGAAAAGTTATTTTGCCTACCTACATAACAATGGTCAAGGTTCAGGTTCATGGCTAGTGACCCTCGCTGAGAAGTGTCTGCCCTACAACCAGCCAACCACTTTGCTTCTTTAGTGCAGCGTGAGAGCAAATGCAAGAGACCGACACAGACATTCAAAGCATCATGGATAGGGGCAGGGGTGAAAGGGTTGGTCAAGCAGCTGCAAGGAGAAAGCGAGCACTTCTAGAAAAGCTGAGGTTATTAATCGGTTTAGTATCAGGGAAAGCCATTAGAAACCCTATTACCCAAATATCCCTTCAAGTAATGCTTCTGAGAAAGAACAAACCACAAAAAAAAATCATTTGCAGAAAAAAAAAGAAAATTCAACCAATAATCCCTCCCCGTCTCCCCCTCCATGCCCACCTCCCACCCCAGGAGGTTTTGCGTCTTTGGTTTCCCCACCATTAAAAGACACCCCAGCGGGATTTACAATGCATTTCCCCATTTGTTTCAGATTCCCCAACCTCCTCCCGTACCCCCTCCCAGATCCCCAGACTTTATCCCATAAAACTGGGATTTTTTTTAAATTTTTTTTTTTTTAAAGCAGACAGGTTACTTGAAAAAATAGACAAAGCCAATTAGAGACAAGTTGCCTATCTGCTTACCTGGAGCAAAACCAAAAAGCAAACCCAAAAAACCCTCAAGGACTTGGCACCTAAAAGGGATTGATATCCTCAAAATTTCCAACAGCAGCAAAATAAAGAAAAGATGCAGGAGGGAACAGGGAAGGGAAGAATGGAAGTTAACGCAGACTTTTCATGGAAATGTGGCAATCTCACCCTTACATAAAATCCACTATCCCCAGAACTTCTGAGGCTCTCTAAAGAATTTTATTTTTTTGAAAAAAATGTGTTTCTCCCTTTTGTTTTTTTCTTTGAAATGCATTGGTGGGTCCAGCCCAGAGCCACATCAAACCAAATCAGTGTTCTGTATCTTTCTGCTGTGTTTGGTCCATTTGTTTTTTTAAGCTTAAATTATCTTTCTTTGGAGATTGGGTTTGGAGGGAAGAAAAAATAAACAGGTGCATGGAGGAAATTAACTACAAAAAAAATAAGAAAACAAAACAAAAGCTATGCAGCCCTGTTTACAATTAACAGCCCTCTGAGCAGTGTGAAATCCTGAAAGGCTTTTGCTGTGCTACATCCAGATCTGCCGTGCAACTTAGATGATAACAACTGGGGATGCTCTTGCTTAGCATTCAGCCCAGACGAGCTACTTTCTTTTGGGAGCTGAGGGCTCATTAAAATGACCTTTCCCCATGATTATTATTTAATGAGTGCGCTCTAAAACAGAAACCCCTTGTGTCTCTGGAGGAAAAGTCTCAAGTAATCCCTTTTCCCACTGAAGTACTAATGACAGGCTGACAAAAAAAAAAGCTGCAAGAAGAAAATTGGGATGAGGGTGAAGGAGGGAAACTGCAGAGACAAATTTAATGCAGTAATTGCCACATCCTTGAACACCATGGGTTACATCTGGGCATCTGAAGAAAAACTACCACCCAAAAAGAGATGCAAAAAACTTGCCAGATACATTTTAAAAAGCGAAAAAGAACAATTTTTGGCCGTTAAATAACGGGGATCTTACACCCAGCACCCTCCTGCAGCAGCAACAAGGACCAAGTGCCTCTGTGCTTTATCTGCCTGCCTTGAGAGAGTCTATCAACACAGGAAACAAACCGAAAAAGAAAAAAAAAAAGTGGATGAACAAATTAAAAATTAAATTAAAGGGGTTGAGGGGTGGGGGAAAGGCCTAGCCTTTATCTGGACAAAGGCAGCAGGGATATTTGAATAATAGAGAGTACCCCAGACTAGGTTAATTCCAGTTCTACTCATGGGGATTGGGAGCAGGAGGGGGATGCAGAGCAGGATGAAGTGAAGCGGCAACCTAATCGCCTGATAAGAGACACAGCAAGAGAGACAAGGTACACAGGTTTAGTTAAAAATGAACTCGATATGTTTAATAAAGCTTGGTATACCAAATCGCAGTACAAACATCAAGTCACACAGCCACACAAC